>CM021108.1:404461174-404727785 GCA_007115665.2 Sequoiadendron giganteum
TTAGTTTAACTCGAGAATAAATTGATGGAAATTCAACATTCACAAAAATTGATAAAAATTAAAGGTTCTTAATAGTCATCTACAACAAAATCCTAATTAAAATTTCTCCAAACATGATTTATTATCGGTAAAAATTGGGAGTTAGTGTGACACAGCTGCAACGTACCCTTGAAATCACGATTTCATCAAACTCAACATTAAATCAATGAAAATTCAACAGTCACGAAAACTAATAGAAAATAAAGGTTATTAATCATTCACAATAGTAAATCCCAAGTCCTTCAAACATGGTTGATTATCTCTGAAAAATGGGAATTCACGTGACAAAGCTGCAACTCAGCCTTAAAATTAGGTTTCCGTTGAACTCAACATTAAATCGACGAAAAATCAACATTCACAAAAACCGATAGAAAATAAAGATTATTAAAAGTCATCTACAACATAATCCGAAATCAAAGTTCTCCAAAGATGGTTGACTATGGGTGAAAAATGGGAGTTTGCATGGCATCTCTGTAACATAGTGTTAAAATTAGTTTTTCGTCTAACTTGACAATAAATTGAATGAAATTGAATATTCATGAAAACCAATAGAAAACAAAGATTCTTAATAGACATCTACAACACAATCCTAAATCAAAGTTCTGCAAACATGGTTGATTGTGGGTAAAAAATGGGAGATCGCGTGACACAGCTGCAACATAGCCTTGAAATCATGATTTGGTAAAATTCAACATTCACAAAAACTGATAGAAAATAAAGGTTATTAATAGTGATCAACAACACAATCCTAAACAAACATCTTCAAACATGGTTGATTCTAGCTGAAAAAATGGTAGTTCATGTGACAAAACTTCAACTCACCCTTAAAAATAGGTTTTCGTCGAACTCAACATTAAATCGATGAAAATTCAAAATTCACAAAAATCGATAGAAAATAAATTCTTTAATAGTAATGTACAACACAATCCTAAATCAAAATTCTCCAAACATGATTGATTGTGGGTGAAAAATGGGTGTCCGCATGACAAAGTTTCAAGATAACCTTAAAATAATATTTTCAGTAAACTTCACATTAAATCGATGGAAATTCAAGATAAACGAAAACTGATAGAAAATAAAGGTTCTTAATAGTCATTTAAAGCACAATCCTCTATCAAAGTTCTCCAAACATGGTCAATTGTGGGTGAAAAATGGGAAATTGCGTCACACAACTGTAACATAATCCTAGATCAAATTTCTCCAAACATAGGAGCTCTCATGACATAGCTAGAATGTAGCCTTATAATCAGGTTTTCATTGAACTCAACATTAAATCATTGGAAATTCAACATTCACAAAAACTAATAGAATATAGAGATTCTTAATAGTCATCTATAACACAAAGCTTACAAAAATTTCTCCAAACATTGTTGATTGTGGGTGAAAAATGTGAATTCGTTGAAACATTTGCAGCGCAGCCTTAAAATTAGGTATTCATCGAACTCGACATTTAATCGATGGAAATTAAACATTCGCGAAATCCAATAGAAAACAAATGTTCTTAATAGACTTCTACAATCCAATCCTAATTCAAATTTCTCCAAACATGATTTATTGTCGGTGAAAATTAGGAGTTCGTGTGACACAGCTGCAACGTACCCTTGAAATCATGATTTCACCAATCTCAACATTAAATCAATGAAAATTCAACATTCACAAAAACGTATAGAAAATAAAGGTTATTAATAGTTATCTACAACACAATACTAAATCAAAGTTCTTCAAACATGGTTGATTATGTATAAAAAAGGGAATTCACGTGACAAAGCTGCAACTTAGCCTTAAAATTAGGTTTCCATCAAACTCAACATTAAATCGACGATAAATCAACATTCACAAAAACCGATAGAAAATAAAGATTATTAAAAGTCATCTACAACATAATCCTAAATCAAAGTTCTCCAAAGATGGTTGAGTATGGGTGAAAAATGGGAATTTTCATGACACCTCTGTAACATAGCGTTAAAATTAGGTTTTTGTCTAACTCGACATTAAATTGAATGAAATTGAACATTCACGAAAACCAATGGAAAATAAAGATTCTTAATACTCAACTAAAACACAATCCTAAATCAAAGTTCTCCAAACATGGTTGATTGTGGGTGAAAAATGGGAGATTACATGACACAGCTGCAACGTAGCCTTGAAATCATGATTTGGTCAAACTCGACATTAAATCTTTGAAAATTCAACATTCACAAAAACCAATAGAAAATAAAGGTTATTAATAGTTATCTACAACACAATCCTGAACAAAGATCTTCAAACATGGTTGATTATAGCTTAAAAAATGGGAGTTCACGCGACAAAGCTACAACTCAGCCTTGAAAATAGGATTTCATCGAACTCAACATTAAAATAAATGAAAATTAAAAACTCACAAAAATCGATAGAAAATAAATATTGTAATGGTCATCTATAAGACTTGTCCTAAATTAAAATTCTCCAAACATTATTGATTGTGGGTGAAAAATGGGAGTTCGCATGACACAGTTTCAAGATAACCTTAAAATAATGTTTTCAATAAACTCGACATTAAATCGATGGGAATTCAAGATTGACGAAAACTAATAGAAAATAAAGGTTTTTAAAAGTCATTTAAAACACAATCCCCTATCAAAGTTCTCCAAACATGGGTGATTGTGGGTGAAAAATGGCAATTCGCATGACACTGCTGCAATGTAGCCTTAAAATCACATTTTTCGTCAAACTCGACATTTGGTCAATGGAAACTCAACATTCACGAAAATGAATACAAAATAAAGGTTCATTATAGTCATCTACAACATAATCCTAAATTAAAGTTCTCCAAACATGGTTAATTATACGTGAAACATGGGAGATCGCGTGACACAGATGGAATGTAGCCTAACAATCAGATTTTCATTGAATTTGAAATTAAATCATATGAAATTCAACATTCATGAAAACCAATAGAATATAGAGATTCTTAATAGTCATCTATAACTAAAACCTAACAAAAAATTCTCCAAACATGGTTGATTTTTAGTGAATAATGCGAGTTTGTTGATACATTTGCAACGTAGCCTTAAAATTAGGTATTCATCGAACTCGACATTTAATTGATGGAAATTAAACATTCGCGAAAAAGAATAGAAAATAAATGTTCTTAATAGTCTTCTACAACACAATCCGAAATCAAAGTTATCCAAACATGGTTGAATGTGGGTGAAAAATTAGAGTTCGCATGAGAAAGCTACAACATAGCTTTAAAATAAAATTTTAGTTTAACTCAAAGATTAAATCGATGGAAATTTAACATTCACAAAAATTGATAAAAATTAAAGGTTCTTAATAGTCATCTACAACACAATCCTAATTCAAAGTTCTCCAAACATTATTTATTGTCGGTGAAAATTGGGAGTTCTTGTGACACAGCTGCAATGTACCTTTGATATCACGATTTCACCAAACTCAACATTAAATCAATGAAAATTCAACATTCACAAAAACTAATAGAAAAAAAAGGTTATTAATTGTTCAAAATAGTAAATCCCAAGTCCTTCAAACATGGTTGATTATGTCTGAAAAATGGGAATTCACGTGACAAAGCTGCAACTTAGCCTTAAAATTAGCTTTCTGTCGAACTCAACAATAAATCGACGATAAATCAACATTCACAAAAACCGATAGAAAATAAAGATTATTAAAAGTCATCTACAACATAATCTGAAATCAAAGTTCTCCAAAGATGGTTGAGTATGGGTGAAAAATGGGACTTTGCATGGCACCTCTATAACATAGCGTTAAAATTAGGTTTTCTTCTAACTCGACATTAAATTGAATGAAATTGTACATTGACGAAAACCAATAGAAAATAAAGATTCTTAATTGTCATCTACAACACAACCCTAAATCAAAATTCTCGAAACATGGTTGATTGTGGGTGAAAAATGGGAGATCTAGTGACACAACTGCAACGTAGCCTTGAAATCATGATTTGGTCAAACTTGACAATAAATGCTTGAAAATTCAACATTCACAAAAACCGGTAGAAAATAAAGGTTATTAATAGTTATCTACAACACAGTCCCAAAAAAAGATCTTCAAACATGGTTGATTATAGTTGAAAAAATGGGAGTTCACGTGAAAAAGCTGCAACTCAACCATAAATACAGGTTTTCGTCGAACTCAACATTAAATCACTGAAAATTCAAAATTCACAAAAATCGATTGAAAATAAATATTTTAATAGTCATCTATAACACAATCCTAAATCAAAATTCTCCAAACATGATTCATTGTGGGTGAAAAATAGGAGTTCGCATGACATAGTTTCAAGATAACCTTAAAATAATGTTTTCAATAAACTTGACATTAAATCGAGGGGAATTGAAAATTCACGAAAACTTATAGAAAATAAAGGTTCTTAATAGTCATTTAAAACACAATCCTCTATGAAAGTTCTCCAAACATGGTTGATTGTGGTTGAAAAATGGGAAATTCGCACGACATAGCTGTAATGTAGCCTTAAAATCATGTTTTTCGTCAAACTAAACATTTAATCAATAGAAACTCAACATTCACGAAAATTGATAGAAAATAAAGTTCCTCAAACATGGTTGATTATGTCTGAAAAATGGGAATTCGCATGACAAAGCTGCAAGTCAGCCTTAAAATTAGGTTTCCGTCGAACTCAACATTAAATCTACGAAAAATCTACATTCACAAAAATCGATAGAAAATAAAGATTATTTAAAGTCATCTACAACATAATCCTAAATCAAATTTCTCCAAAGATGGTTGAGTATCAGTGAAAAATGAGAGTTTGCATGGCACCTCTGTAACATAGCGTTAAAATTAGGTTTTCGTCTAACTCGACATTAAATTGAATGAAATTGAACATTCACGAAAACCAATAGAAAATAAAGATTCTTAATAGTCAACTACAACACAATACTAAATCAAAGTTCTCCAAATATGGTTGATTGTGGGTGAAAAATGGGAGATCCTATGACACAGCTCCAACATATCCTTGAAATCATGATTTGGTCAAACTCGACATTAAATCCTTGAAAATTCCACATTCACAAAAATCGATAGAAAATAAAGGTTATTAATAGTTATCTACAACACAATCCTAAACAAAGATCTTCAAACATGGTTGATTATAGCTGAAAAAATGGGAGTTCACGTGACAAAGCTACAACTCAGCCTTAACAATAGGTTTTCGTCGAACTCAACGTTTAATCAATGAAAATTCAAAATTCACAAAAATCGATAGAAAATAAATATTTTAATAGTCATCTATAACACAATCCTAAATCAAAATTCTCCAAACATCATTGATCGTGGGTGAAAAATGGGAGTTCACGTGACAAAGCTGCAACTCAGCCTTAAAATTATATTTCCATCGAACTCAACATTAAATCGACAAAAAATCTACATTCACAAAAACTGATAGAAAATAAAGATTATTAAAAGTCATCTACAACATAATCCTAAATCAAAGTTCTTCAAAGATGGTTGAGTATGGGTGAAAAATGGGTGTTTGCATGGCACCTTTGTAACATAGCGTTAAAATTAGGTTTTCGTCTAACTCGACATTAATATAATTTCCATAGATATAATGTCGAGTTCGATGAAAACCAAATTTTAAGGGTACATTGCAGCTTTGTCATGTTAACTCCCATTTTTCAGCCATAATCAATCATGTTTGGAGAAATTTGATTTAAGATTATGTTGTAGATGACTATTATAAACATTTATTTTCTATCTCTTTTCATAAATATTGAATTTCCATCGATTTAATGTTGAGTTCTTCGAAATCTAGATTTTAAGGCTATGTTGCAGCTATGTCACGCGAACTCCCTTTTCACCCACCATCAACCATGTTTGGATAACTTTGCTTTAGGATTTCATTGTCAATGACTATTAAGAACATTCACAAAAACCAATAAAAAATAAAGGTTCTTAATAGTCATCTACAACAAAATACTAAATGAAAGTCATCCAATCATGGTTGATTATGGGTTAAAAATGGGAGTTTGTGTGACACAATTGCAACGTAGCCTTAAAATAAGGTTTTCGTCGAACTCAACATTAAATTGTTGGAAATTGAACATTCATAAAAATCGATAGAAAATAACAGTTCTTAATAGTCATCTAGCACAAAATCCTATATCAAAGTTCTCCAAACGTGGTTGATTGTAGGTGAAACATGCGAGTTCATGTGACATAGCTATAACGTAGCCTTAAAATCAAGTTTTCATTAAACTCGACATTATATTGATGGAAATTCCACATTCACAAAAAATTATAAAAAAGTAAAGGTTCTTGATAGTCATTTACAACACAATCTTAAATCAAAGTCATCCAAACATGGTTGATTGTGGGTGAGAAATGGGATTTCATGTGGCACAGCTGAAATGTACCTTAAAATCAGCTTTTCCTTGAACTCGACGTTAAAGTAACGAAAATTCAACATTCACAAAAACCGATAGAAAAAAAGGTTCTTAATAGTCATCTATAGCATAATACTAAATCGAAGTACTCCAAACATGGTTGATTGTAGGTGAAAAATGTGAGTTCGTGTGACACAGCTGCAACATAGCCTTAAAATAACATTTTCATCGAACTCGATATTAAATCGATGGAAATTAAACATTCACGAAAAATGATAGAAAATAAATGTTCTTAATAGTCATCTACAACACAATCCTAAATCAAAGTTCTCCAAACATGATTGATTGTTGGTGAAAAATGGGAGTTTGTGTGACAAAGCTGAAACATAGCCTTAATATGAATTTTCATCGATCTCAACATTTAATCGATGGAAATTCAACATTCACGAAAACCAATAGAAAATAAATGTTCTTAATCATCATCTACAACATAATCCAAAATCAAATTTCTCCAAAAATGGTTGATAATGCGTGAAAAGTGGGTGTTCGCATGACACATCTAGAACATAGCGTTGAAATTAGGTTTTTGTTGAACTCAACATTAAATCAATAGAAATTGAAAATTCACGAAACCGGTATAAAATAAATGTTCTTAATAGTCATCTACAACATAATCCTAAATCAAAGTTCTCCGAACACAGTTTATTATGGGTGAAAAATAGGAGAAAATAATGGTTTTTAATAATCATCCAAAACATATTCTTAAATCAAAGTTCTCCAAACACGATTGATTATGGGTGAAAAATGGGACTTCGTAAGACACTTTTGCAACATAGCCTTGAAATCAGGTTTTCGTTGAACTCGACATTTAATCATTGGAAATTCAACATTCACGAAATCCGATAGAAAATAAAGGTTCTTATTAGTCATCTACATTTTAATCCTAAATAAAAGTTCTCTAAACATGGTGACTGTGGGTAAAAACTGGGAGTTCATGTGACACACTTGCAATCGACATTAAATCCTTGAATATTAAACATTCACAAAAATTGATAGAAAATAAAGGTTATTAATAGTTATCTACAACACAATCCTAAACAAAGATCTTCAAACATGGTTTATTATAGCTGAAAAAATGGGAGTTCACGTGACAAAGTTGCAACTAAGCCTTAAAAATAGGTTTTGGTCGAACTCAACATTAAATCAATGAAAATTCAAAATTCACAAAAATCGAAAGAAAATAAATATTTTAATAGTCATCTATAACACAATCTTAAATCAAAATTCTGCAAACATCATTGATGGTGGTTGAAAAATGGGATTTTGCATGACACAGTTTGAAGATAACCTTAAAATAATATTTTCAATAAACTTGACATTAAATCGATGGAAATTCAAGATTCACAAAAATTGATAGAAAATAAAGGTTCTTGATAGCCATTTGAAACACAATACTCTATTAAAGTTCTCCAAACATGGTTGATTGTGGGTGAAAAATGGGAATTCGCATGACAGAGCTGCAATGTAGCCTTAAATTCATGTTTTTCGTCAAACTCCAAATTTAATCAATAGAAACTCAACATTCACGAAAATGAATACAGAATAAAGGTTCATTATAGTCATCTACAACATAATCCTAAATCAAAGTTCTGCAAACATGCTTAATTATGCGTGAAACATGGGAGTTTTGGTGACATAGCTGGAATATAGCCTTATAATCAGGTTTTCATTGAACTCAACATTAAATCATTGGAAATTCAACATTCACGAAAACCAATAGAATATAGAGATTCTTAATAGTCATTTATAACACAAACCTAAAAAAAAATTCTCCAAACATGGTTGATTGTGGGTGAAAAATGCGATTTCGTTGATACATTTGCAATGTAGCCTTAAAATTACGTATTCATCGAACTCGACATTTAATCGATGGAAATTAAACATTCGTAAAAACCAATAGAAAAATAAATGTTCTTAATAGTCTTCTACAACACAATCCAAAATCAAAGATCTCTAAACATTTGATTGTGGGTGAAAAATTAGAGTTCTTGTGAGAAAGCTACAACATAGCCTTAAAATAAGGTTTTAGTTTAACTCGAGATTAAATCGATGGAAATTCAAGGGTGATCCCACAAAGCTGGTTTAGAATTTCTGAGAGGAACTGATTTTTGCTGAAATCGCATATTTTTAGAAAATATAATGATTTAAGGCTTTAAAAGTTCCATTTTAAGGATTCCAATTGAAGAGGGTTTGATCAAACCACCTTAGATCAAACCTCTTTGGATAGAACCTCGCTAGTTTTAAACCATACCTATAAATGAGTCTCCTTGACACCTATCAAAAGGCTGATAAAAAATCACTTTTCATTTACGTTTTGGGGGATAAAATGAATTCATTTAAAATTTATATGAAATGATTATGGTACTCCTCAAAATGAGCTATCCCACGAATTTAATTTTAATATGTTTTGGTTTTATTATATATGTGTTTTTTTATTTTTATTAAACATAGGTTTTTCACCGAAAATCAAGCTCTTTGTTTTGTACATGTGGAAAAATAGAAAATTATCAAAATATTTTTTTTTAAAATATGTTTCTCCTGGGTATTGATGTCTTTGATCCATTAAAAAAAAAAATTGAATTTTGATACATATAAAAAAAGTTATGTTGTATACAGTCCGCCTATGTCTGAGTTGCAATTGGTTTGACTTCGAAACTCTATTAAGAAAAAAATATTCAATAAAAAACTATGAGGAAAAATGAAAGTGCTAGATATCGTAGTGAAAAATAAAAATAGAAAAAAATTAGAATTTTATATTTCATTCAAAAAAATTTATATTATATACAGTGAGCGTCACTTTATAAAAATGTTGTTTTCTGAAAAAAAAATGGTTTTCGTGGGAGATGGGAAAAGAAGTGCAATCTTATTTAAAAAAATTTTAAAAAAATATTTTTAGAATTTACAGACAAAATGTGATGAGATACTAGTTTGCATCATCTTCAAATTCCTCATGGTTTAGCCACTATAGGTGCCCGAATGTGAAGATTTAGTTAAAAATAATAATTTCAGTGTCCGGTTTGGCCAATAATTGTAAACCACTATTGTGGGATCACCGTCAACATTCACAAATATTGATAAAAAATAAAGGTTCTTAATAGTCATCTACAACACAATCCTAATTCAAATTTCTCCAAACATGATTTATTGTCATTAAAAATTGGGAGTTCGTGTGACACAGCTGCAACGTACCCTTGAAATCACGATCTCATCAAACTCAATATTAAATCAATAATAATTCAACATTCACGAAAACTGATAGAAAATAAAGGTTAATAGTTATCTACAACAAAATACTAAATCAAAGTTGTTCAAACATGGTTGATTATGTCTGAAAAATGGGAATTCAAGTGACAAAGCTATAACTCAGCCTTAAAATTAGGTTTCTGTCGAAATCAACATTAAATCGACGACAAATAAACATTCACAAAAATCGATAGAAAATAAAGTTTACTAAAAGTCATCTACAACATAATCCTAAATCAAAGTTCTCCAAAGATGGTTGAATATGGGTGAAAAATGGGAGTTTGCATGGCACCTCTATAACATAGCATTAAAATTAGGTTTTCATCTAACTCGACATTAAATTGAATGAAATTGTACATTCACGAAAACCAATAGAAAATAAAGATTCTTAATAGTCATCTATAACACAATCCTAAATCAAAGTTCTCGAAACATGGTTGATTGTGGGTGAAAAATGGGGGATCACATGACAGCTTCAAACGCGACATTAAATCTTTGAAAATTCAACATTCACAAAAACTAATAGAAAATAAAGGTTATTAATAGTTATCTACAACACAATCCTAAACAAAGATCTTCAAACATGGTTGATTATAGCTGAAAAAATGGGAGTTCACGTGACAAAGATGCAACTCATCCTTAAAAATAGGTTTAAATCAAACTCAAGATTAAATCGATTTAAAATAAATATTTTAATAGTCATCTATAACACAATCCTAAATCAAAATTCTCCAAACATGATTGATTGTGTGTGAAAAATGGGATTTCGCATGACACAGCTATAATGTAGCCTTAAAATCACGTTTTTCGTAAAACTAAACATTTAATCAATGGAAACTCAACATTCACTAAAACTGATAGAAAATAAAGGTTATTAATAGTTATCTACAACATAATACTAAATCAAAGTTCTTCAAACATGGTTGATTATGTCTCAAAAATGGGAATTCACGTTACAAAGCTGCAACTCATCCTTAAAATTAGGTTTCCGTCGAACTCAACATTAAATCTGCAAAAAATCAACATTCACAAAAATCGATAGAAAATAAAGATTATTTAAAGTCATCTACAACATAATCCTAAATCAAATTTTTCCAAAGATGGTTGAGTATGGGTGAAAAATGAGAGTTTGCATGGCACCTCTATAACATAGCGTTAAAATTAGGTTTTCGTTTAACTCAACATTAAATTGAATGAAATTGAACATTCACAAAAACCAATAGAAAATAAAGATTCTTAATAGTCATCTACAACACAATCATAAATCAAAGTTCTCCAAACATGGTTGATTATGGGTGAAAAATGGGAGATCTTGTGACACAGCTGCAACGTAGCCTTGAAATCGTGATTTGGTCAAACTCGACATTAAATCCTTGAAAATTCAACATTCACAAAAACCGATAGAAAATAAAGGTTATTAATAGCTATCTACAACACAATCTTAAACAAAGATCTTCAAACATGGTTGATTATAGCTGAAAAAATCGGAGTTCACTTGACAAAGCTACAACTCAGCCTTAAAAATAGGTTTTCGTCGAACTCCACATTAAATCAATGAAAATTCAAAATTCACAAAAATCGATAGAAAATAAATATTTTAATAGTCATCTATAACACAATCCTAAATAAAAATTCTCCAAACATGATTGATTATGGGTGAAAAATGAGAGTTCGCATGACACAGTTTCAAGATAACCTTATAATAATGTTTTCAATAAACTCGACATTAAATCAATGGAAATTCAAGATTCACGAAGACTAATTGAAAATAAATGTTCTTAATAGTCATTCAAAACACAATCCTCTATCAAAGTTCTCCAAGCATGGTTGATTATGGGTGAAAAATGGGAATTCGCGTGACTTAGCTGCAATGTAGCCTTAAAATCACATTTTTCATCAAACTCAACATTTAATCAATGGAAACTCAAGATTCACGAAAAACAAATAAAAAATAAAGGTTCATTATAGTCATCTACAACATAATCCTAAATCAAAGTTCTCGTAACATGGTTAATTATGTGTGAAACATGGGACTTTGCGTGACACAGCTGGAATTGAGCCTTATAATCAGATTTACATTGAATTCGAAATTAAATCATTGGAAATTCAATATTCACGAAAACCAATAGAATATAGAGATTCTTAATGGTCATCTATAACTAAAACCTAAAAAAAAATTTTCCAAACATGGTTGATTGTGGGTGAAAAATGTGAGAGAGTTGACACATTTGCAACGCACCCTTAAAATTAGGTTTCCGTCGAACTCAACATTAAATCGATAGAAAATAAAGATTATTAAAAGTCATCTACAACATAATCCTAAATCAAATTTCTTCAAATATGGTTGAGTATGGGTGAAAAATGGGAGTATGGATGGCACCTCTGTAACATAGCGTTAAAATAAGGTTTTCGTCTAACTCGACATTAATATAATTTCCATCGATATAATATCGAGTTCGATGAAAACCTAATTTTAAGGGTACATTGCAGCTTTGTCATGTTAACTCCCATTTTTCAACCATAATCAATCATGTTTGGAGAAATTTGATTTAGGATTATGTTGTAGATGACTATTATGAACATTTATTTTCTATCACTTTTTCTAAATATTGAATTTCCATCGATTTAATGTTAAGTTCTTCGAAATCTAGATTTTAAGGCTATGTTGTAGCTATGTCACACGAACTCCCTTTTTTCACCCACAATCAACCATGTTTGGATAACTTTGATTTAGGATTTCGTTGTCAATGACTATTAAGAACATTCACAAAAACGAATAAAAAATAAAGGTTCTTAATAGTCATCTACAACAAAATACTAAATCAAAGTCATCCAATCATGGTTGATTTTTGGTGAAAAATGGGAGTTCGTGTGACACAGTTGCAACATAGCCTTGAAATAAGGTTTTCGTCGAACTTAACATTAAATCGTTGGAAATTCAACATTCATGAAAATCGATAGAAAATAACGGTTCTTAATAGTCATCTAGCACAAAATCCTATACAAAAGTTCTCCAAACATGGTTGGTTGTAGGTGAAAAGTGGGAGTTCACGTGACATAGCTATAACGTAGCCTTAAAATCAGATAATTGTCAAAATCGACATTAAAATTGATGGAAATTCAACATTCACAAAAATCGATAGAAAATAAAGTTTCTTAATAGTCATCTACAACAGAATCCTAAATAAAATTTCTCCAAACATGGTTGATTGTGGGTGGAAAATGAGAGTTTGAGTGACAGAGCTGCAATGCAGCCTTAAAATTAGGTTTTTGTCGAACTCGACATTAAATCAAAGGAAATTCAACATTCATGAAAATCGATATAAAATTAACGTTCTTAAATAAAAGTTCTTGAAACATAGTTGATTATTGGTGAAAAATGTGAGTTCGTGCGACAAATCAACAACGTAGCTTTAAAATTACGTTTTCGTTGAATTAGACATTAAATCAATGCAAATTCACGAAAACTGAATGAAAATAAAGGTTCTTAATAGTCATCTACAACACAATCCTATATCAAAGTTCTCCAAACATAGTTGATTGTTGGTGAAAAAATGGAGTTTACGTGAAAAGTTGCAATATAGCCTTAAATTGAGGTTTTTGTTGAACTCGATATTTAATATTCATCGACAACAAAATCCTAAATCAAAGTTCTCCAAACATGGTTGATTGTGGGTGAAAAATGGGAGTTCACATAACACAGTTGCAATGTAGCTTTAAAATTAATTTTTCTTTGAACTCGACATAAAATCAAGGGAAATTCAACATTGATGAAAACCCATATAAAATAAATGTTTTTAATTGTCATCTACAACATAAATTTAAATGAAAGTTCTCCAAACATGGTTGATTGTGGGTGAAAAATGGGAGTTCGCACGACACAATAACAACATAGCCTTAAAATAAGATTTTCATCAAACTCAACATTAAATCAAAGGAAATTCAACATTCACGAAAAGAGATAGAAAATAAAGGTTATTAATAGTCATCCAAAACACAATCCTAAATAAAATTTCTCCAAACATGGTTGATTGTGGGGGGAAAAAGGGAGTTCGTGTGACATTGCCAAAACGTAGTCTTAAAAATTAGGTTTTTGTCGAACTCGACATTAAATCAATGGATAATCAACATTCACGAAAACCGGTAGAAAAAGGTTCTTAATGGTCATCGACAACACAATCCTAAATTAAAGTTCTCCAAACAAGGTTGATTGTGAGTAAGAAATGGTAGTTCACGTGACAGAACTGGAACGTAGCCTTATAATCAGGTTTTCGTGGAACTTGACATTTAATCATTGGAAATTCAACATTAACAAAATCCGATAGAAAATAAAGGTTCTTAATAGTCATCTAAAAATTAATTCTAAAGAAAAGTTCCAAACATGGTTGATTGTGGGTGAAAAATGGGAGTTCGCATGACACAACAACAACGTAGCCTTGAAATCAAGTTTTTGTTAAACTCGAGATCATATCGATGGAAATTCCACATTCACAAAAATTCATAAAAAAGTAAAGGTTCTTAATAGTCATTTACAACACAATCTTAAATCAAAGTCATCCAAACATGGTTGATTGTGGGTGAGAAATGGGATTTCGTGTGACACAGCTGAAACGTACCTTAAAATCAGCATTTCCTTGAACTCGACGTTAAAGTAACGAAAATTCAACATTCACAAAAACGATAGAAAAAAAGGTTCTTAATAGTCATCTATAGCATAATACTAAATCGAACTACTCCAAACACAGTTGATTGTAGGTGAAAAATGTGAGTTTGCGTGACACAGCTGCAACATAGCCTTAAAATAATGTTTTCATTGAACTCGATATTAAATCGATGGAAATTAAACATTCAAGAAAAAATGATAGAAAATAAATGTTCTTAAAAACCAATAAAGGTTCATTATAATCATCTACAACATAATCCTAAATTAAAGTTCTCCAAATATGGTTAATTATGCGTGAAACATGGGAGATCGCATGACACAGCTGGAATGTAGCCTTATAATCAGATTTTCATTGAACTTGAAATTAAATCTTTGGAAATTCAACATTCATGAAAACCAATAGAATATAGAGATTCTTAATAGGCATCTATAACTAAAACCTAACAAAAATTTCTCCAAACATAGTTGATTGTGGGTGAAAAATGCGAGTTTGTTGACACATTTGCAAGGTAGCCTTAAAATTAGCTATTCATCGAACTCGACATTAAATTGAATGAAATTGAACATTCACGAAAACCAATAGAAAATAAAGATTCTTAATAGTCATCTACAACACAATCCTAAATCAAAGTTCTCCAAACATGGTTGATTGTGGGTGAAAAATGGGAAATCATGTGACAAATCTACAACGTAGCCTTGAAATCATGATTTGGTGAAACTCGACATTAAATCCTTGAAAATTCAACTTTCACAAAAACCGATAGAAAATAAAGGTTATTAATAGTTATCTACAACAAAATCCTAAACAAAGATCCTCAAACATGGTTGATTATAGGTGAAAAAATTAGAGTTCATGTGACAAAGCTAAAAATTAAAGGTTCTTAATAGTCAGATACAACACAATCCCAATTCAAAGTTTTCCAAACATGATTTATTGTAGGTGAAAATTGGTAGTTCGTGTGACAAAGCTTCAACATACACTTGAAAACAAGATTTCATCAAACTCAACATTAAATCAATGAAAATTCAACATTCATGAAAACTGACAGAAAATAAAGGTTATTAATAGTTATCTACAACACAATACTAAATCAAAGTTCTTCAAACATGGTTGATTATGTCTGAAAAAAGGGAATTCACGTGACAAAACTGCAACTCTGCCTTAAAATTAGATTTCTGTCGAACTCAACATTAAATCGACGAAAAATCAACATTCATAAAACCCAATAGAAAATAAAGATTATTAAAAGTCATCTACAACATAATCCTAAATCAAAGTTCTCCAAAGATGGTTGAGTATGGGTGAAAAATGGGAGTTTGCATGCCACCTCTATAACATAGCCTTAAAATTAGGTTTTCCTCTAACTCGACATTAAATTGTTTGAAATTGAACATTCACGAAAACCAATAGAAAATAAAGATTCTTAATAGTCATCTACAACACAATCCTAAATCAAAGTTCTGCAAACATGGTTGATTGTGGGTGAAAAATGGGAGATCTTGTGACACAGCTGCAACGTAGCTTTGAAATCATGATTTGGTCAAACTTGACATTAAATCCTTGAAAATTCAACATTCACAAAAATCGATAGAAAATAAAGGTTATTAATAGTTATCTACAACACAATCCTAAACAAAGATCTTCAAACATGGTTTATTATAGCTGAAAAAATCAGTGTTCACGTGACAAAGCTGCAACTGAGCCTTAAAAATAGGTTTTCGTCGAGCTCAACATTAAATCAATGAAAATTCAAAATTCAAAAAAATCGATAGAAAATAAATATTTTAATAGTCATCTATAACACAATCCTAAATCAAAATTCTCCAAACATGATTGATTGTGGGTGAAAAATGGGAGTTCGCATGACACAGTTTCAAAATAACCTTAAAATAATGTTTTCAATAAACTCAACATTAAATCGATGGAAATTCAAGATTGACGGAAATTGATAGAAAATAAAGGTTCTTAATAGTCATTTAAAACACAATCCTCTATTAAAGTTCTCCAAACATGGTTGATTGTGGGTGAAAAATGGGAATTCGCGTGACACAGCTGCAATGTAGCCTTAAAATCATGAAAACTAAAAGAATATAGAGATTATGAATTGTCATCTATAACACAAACCTAACAAAAATTTCTCCAAGCATGGTTGATTGTGGTTGAAAAATGCGAGTTCGTTGACACATTTGCAACGCAGGCTTAAAATTAGGTATTCATCAAACTTGACATTTAATCGATGGAAATTGAACATTCGCGAAAACCAATAGAAAATAAATGTTTTTAATAGTCTTCTACAACATAATCCAAAATCAAAGTTCTTAATATTCTTCTTAATCGATGGAAATTCAACATTCACAAAAATTGATAAAAATTAAAGGTTCTTAATAGTCATCTACAACACAATCCTAATTCAAAGTTCTCCAAACATGATTTATTGTCGGTGAAAATTGGGAATGCGTGTGAGACAGCTGCAATGTACCCTTGAAATCACAATTTCATCAAACTCAACATTAAATCAGTGAAAATTCAACATTCATGAAAATTGATAGAAAATAAAGGTTATTAATAGTTATCTACAACACAATACTAAATCAAAGTTCTTCAAACATGGTTGATTATGTTTGAAAAATGGGAATTCACCCGACAAAGCTGAAACTTAGCCTTAAAAATAGGTTTCCACCAAACTCAAAAATAAATCGATGAAAAATCAACATTCACAAAAATCGATAGAAAATAAAGATTATTAAAATTCATCTACAACATAATCCTAAATCAAAGTTCTCCAAAGATAGTTGAGTATGGGTGAAAAATGGGAGTTTGCATAACACCTCTGTAACATAGCGTTAAAATTAGGTTTTCGTCTAACTCAACATTAAATTGAATGAAATTGAACATTCACGAAAACCAATAGAAAATAAAGATTCTTAATAGTCATCTACAACAGAATCCTAAATCATATTTCTCTAAACATGGTTGATTGTGGGTGAAAAATGGGAGATTGTGTGACACAGCTGCAACGAAGCCTTTGAAATCATGATTTGATCAAACTCGACATTAAATCTTTGAAAATTCAACATTCACAAAAACCGATAGAAAATAAAGGTTATTAATAGTTATTATCTACAACACAATCTTCAACAAAGATCTTCAAACATGGTTGATTATAGCTGAAAAAATGGGACTTCACGTGACAAAGCTGCAACTCAGCCTTAAAAATATGTTTTCGTCGAACTCAACATTAAATCAATGAAAATTCAAAATTCACAAAAATCGATAGATAATAAATATTCTAGTAGTCATCTATAACACAATCCTAAATTAAAATTCTGCAAATATGATTGATTGTGGGTGAAAAATGGGAGTTCACATGACACAGTTTCAAGTAACCTTAAAATAATGTTTTCAATAAACTCGACATGAAATCGATGGAAATTCAAGATTCATGAAAATTGATAGAAAATAAAGGTTCTTAATAGTCATCTATAAAAAAATCGTAAATCAAAATTCTCCGAACATGATTGATTGTGGGTGAAAAATTGGAGTTCGCATGACACAATTTCAAGATAACCTTAAAATAATGTTTTCAATAAACTCGACATTAAAACAATGGAAATTCAAGATTCATGAAAACTGATAAAAAATAAAGGTTCTTAATATTATTTAAAACACAATCCTCTATCAAAGTTCTCCAAACATGGTTGATTGTGGGTGAAAAATTGGAATTCATGTGACAGCTGCAATGTAGCCTTATAATCATGTTTTCATTGAACTCGACATTAAATAATTGGAAATTCTACATTTACGAAAACCAATAAAATATAGAGATTCTTAATAGTCATCTATAACAGAAACCTAACAAAATTTTCTCCAAACATGGTTGATTGTGGGTGAAAAATGTGAGTTCGTTGACACATTTGCACGTAGTCTTAAAATCAAGTATTCATGAAACTCGACATTTAATCAATGTTAATTAAACATTCGCGAAAAACAATAGAAAATAAATGTTCTTAATAGTCTTCTACAAAACAATCTGAAATCAAAGTTCTCCGACCATGGTTGAATGTGGGTGAAAAATTAGAGTTCACGTGAAAAAGCTACAACATAGCCTTTAAATAAAGTTTTAGTTTAACTCGAGATTAAATAGATGGAAATTCAACATTCACAAAAATTGCTAAAAAATAAAGGTTCTTAATAGTCATCTACAACACAATCCTAATTCAAAGTTCTCCAAACATGATTTATTGTCGGTGAAAATTGGGAGTTCGTGTGACACAGCCGCAACGTACCCTTGAAATCACGATTTCATCAAACTCAACATTAAATTAAAGAAAATTCATTATTCACGAAAACTGATAGAAAATAAAGGTTACTAATAGTTATCTACAACCCAATACCATATCAAAATTCTTCAAACATGGTTGATTATGTTTGATAAATGGGAATTCACGTGTCAAAACTGCAACTTTGCCTTAAAAATTAGAGATCGCGTGACATAGCTGCAATGTAGCCTTCAAATCATGATTTGGTCAAACTCGACAAAGCTGCAACTGAACCTAAAAAATAGGTTTTCGTCGAACTCAACATTAAATCAATGAAAATTCAAAATTCACAAAAATTAGAAAATAAATATTTTAATAGTCATCTATAACACAAACCTAAAAAAAAATTCTCCAAAAGTGGTTGATTGTGGGTAAAAAATGCGAATTCGTTGACACATTTGCAACGCAGCCTTAAAATTAGGTATTCATCGAACTCGACATTTAATCAATGGAAATTAAACATTCGCGAAAACCAATAGAAAATTAACGTTCTTAATAGTCATCTACAACAAAATCGTAATTCAAAGTTCTCCAAACATGATTTATTGTCAGTGAAAATTGGGAGTTCATGTGACACAACAACAACGTACCTTTGAAATCACGATTTCATCAAACTCAACATTAAATCAATGAAAATTCAACATTCATGAAAACTGATAGAAAATAAAGATTATTAATATTCCACAATACTAAATCAAATTTCTTCAAACATGGTTGATTATGTCTGAAAAATGGGAATTCAAGTGAAAAAGCTGCAATTCAGCCTTAAAATTAGGTTTTCGTCGAACTTAGCATTAAATCGACGAAAAATCAACATTCACAAAAACCGATAGAAAACAAAGTTTATTAAAATTCATCTACAACATAATCCTAAATCAAAGTTCTCCAAAGATGGTTGAGTATGGGTGAAAAATGGGACGTTGTGTGACACATCTATAACATAGCGTTAAAATTAGGTTTTCATCTAACTCGACATTAAATTTAGTCAAATTGAATATTCACAAAAACCAATAGAAAATAAAGATTCTTAATAGTCATCTACAACACAATCATAATTCAAAGTTATCCAAACATGGTTGATTGTTGGTGAAAAATGGGAGATCGCATCACACAGCTGTAACGTACCATTGAAATAACGATTTCATCAAACTCCACATTAAATCAATGAAAATTCAACATTCACGAAAACTCATAGAAAATAAAGGTTAGTAATAGTTATCTACAACCCAATACCATATCAAAAATTTTCAAACATGGTTGATTATTTTTGAAAAATGGGAATTCATGTGACAAAACTGCAACTCTACCTTAAAATTAGGTTTCTATCGAACTCAACATTAAATAGACGAAAAATCGACATTCACAAAACCCGATAGAAAATAAAGATTATTAAAAGTCATCTACAACATAATCCTAACTGAAAAGTCTCCAAAGATGGTTGAGTATGGGTGAAAAATGGGAGTTTGCATGACACCTCTGTAACATAGTGTTAAAATTAGGTTTTCATCTAACTCAACATTAAATTGAATGAAATTGAACATTCACGAAAACCAATAGAAAATAAAGATTCTTAATACTCATCTGCAACACAATCCCAAATAAAAGTTCTCCAAACATGCTTGATTATGGGTGAAAAATGGGAGATCGCGTGACACTGCTGCAACGTAGCCCTGAATGCATGATTTGGTCAAAGTCGACATTAAATCTTTGAAAATTCAACATTCACAAAGACCGATAGATAATAAAGGCTATTAATAGTTATTTACAACACAATCCTAAACAAAGATCTTTAAACATGGTTGATTATAGCTGAAAAAATGGGAGTTCACGTGACAAAGCTGCAACTCAGCCTTAAAAATAGGTTTTCGTCGAACTCAACATTAAATCAATGAAAATTCAAATTTCAAAATTCAAAATAGGAATTCGCGTGATACAGCTGCAATGTAGCCTTAAAATCATGTTTTTTGTCAAACTCAACATTTAATCAATGGAAACAAAACATTCATGAAAACGAATACAAAATAAATGTTCATTATAGTCATCCACAACATAATGCTAAATCAAAGTTCTCCAAACATGGTTAATTATGCGTGAAACATGGGAGTTCGCGAGACACAGCTGGAATGTAGCTTTATAAGCAGGTTTTCATTGAACTCGACATTAAATCATTGGAAAGTCAACATTCACGAAAACCACTAGAATATAGAGATTCTTAATAGTAGTTGATTGTGGGTGAAAAATGGGAATTTGCGTGACACAGCTGCAATGTAGCCTTAAAATAATGTTTTTCATCAAACTCAACATTCACGAAAATAAATACAAAATAAAGGTTCATTATAGTCATCTACAACATAATCCTAAATTAAAGTTCTCGAAACATTGTAAATTATACGTGAAACATGGGAGTTCGCGCGACATGATTGGAATGTAGCCTTATATTCAGGTTTTCATTGAACTCGAGATTATATCATTGGAAAGTCAACATTCACGAAAACCAATAGAATATAGAGATTCTTAATAGTCTTCTACAACACAATCCCAAATCAAAGTTCTCCAAACATGGTTGAATGTGGGTGAAAAATTAGAGTTCGCGTGAGAAAGCTACAACATAGCCTCAAAATAAAGTTTTAGTTTAACTCAAGATTAAATCGATGGAAATTCAACATTCACAAAAATTGATAAAAACTAAAGGTTCTGAATAGTCATCTACAACACAATCTTATTTCAAAGTTTTCCAAACATGAATTATTGTCGGTGAAAATTGGGAGTTCGTGTGACATAGCTGCAACGTACCCTTGAAATGATGATTTCATCAAACTCAACATTAAATAAATGAAAATTCAACATTCACGAAAACTGATAGAAAATAAAGGTTATTAATAGTTATCTACAACACAATACTAAATCAAAGTTCTTCAAACATGGTTGATTATGTTTGAAAACTCAGAATTCACGTGACAAAGTTGCAACTCAGCCTTAAAATTAGGTTTCCGTCGAACTCAACATTAAATCGGCGAAAAATCAACATTCACAAAAACAGATAGAAAATAAAGATTATTAAAAGTCATCCACAACATAATCCCAAATCAAATTTCTCGAAAGATGGTTGAGTATGGGTGAAAAATGGGAGTTTGCATGACACCTCTGTAACATAGCAATAAAATTAGGTTTTCGTCTAACTCGACATTAAATTGAATGAAAGTGAACATTCACGAAAACCAGTAGAAAATAAAGATTGTTAATAGTCATCTACAACACAATCCTAAATCAAAGTTCTCCAAACATGGTTGATTGTGGGTGAAAAATGGGAGATCGTGTGACACAACTGCAACGTAGCTTTGAAATCATGATTTGGTCAAACTCGACATTAAATCTTTGAAAATTCAACATTCACAAAAATCGATAGAAAATAAAGGTTATTAATAGTTATCTACAACACAATCCTAAACAAAGATCTTCAAACATGGTTGATTATAGCTGAAAAAAATGGGAGTTCACGTGACAAAGCTACAACTCAGCCTTAAAAATAGGTTTTCGTCGAACTTAACATTAAATCAATGAAAATTCAAAATTCACAAAAATCAATAGAAAATAAATATTTAAATAGTCATCTATAACACAATCCTAAATCAAAATTCTCGAAACATGATTGATTGTGGGTGAAAAATGGGAGTTCGCATGACACAGTTTTAAGACAACTTTAAAATAATGTTTTCAATAAACTCGACATTAAATCGCTGGAAATTCAAGATTGAAAACTGAAAAAAAATAAAGGTTCTTAATAGTCATTTAAAACACAATCCAGTATCAAAGTTCTCCAACATAGTTGATTGTGGGTGAAAAATGGGAATTCGTGTGACACAGCTGCAATTTAGCCTTAAAATCATGTTTTTAATCAAACTCAACATTCATGAAAACCAATCAATATGATCCAATAACATTACTGTTTCTTTTTATCATAAAAGCTGCCTTCATTTCCAAATGGGACAGGTCTCTATTTCTTCGAATGAAAAAATATATATATAAAGCATGTGCCTAGCACATGACTTGCGCACCCTAAGGGAGAGGCTCGACCCTAGGGGATCGTGGCCTCTCACAGTCCACAGCCTGCAAAGGCCACGAGCTCCCTTGGAGACCGACACCCCCCTCACTTCCATCTTATGCATTGCTCGGCTCTATGTGTGTGATCCATCACAATAGTAAAACATTGGAACACATATATTTAAACTTTTGTGCTCACATTTTTTATTTTTCAACAGCAGTTAAGCATGGAAGCTGCAAAATAGATAAATAAATATCAACAGAAGAAAAAGGTAATCAAATAATATCTATAAAACTCTGCTCATAGTGATCGCCTTCAATGAGAGGGTTGCTAGTCACCATATATTGTAATAGGTATAACATCCCACCAGAAACTAGCTAGAAGTAACAATATGAAATGAAACATAATAGTCACCGACTGGGTAGGGATCAGTGTAACCAAGAACCCTATCATTAAAGCATTTCAAACATTTTTCACCACAAGCAAATACCTCAAATAAAAAGAGGGACGCTAAAAAATCGAAAAGGAAATTTATCTTTTGAATCTTTCAATGCAATAATATGACAATACAACAGATGCAGTAAAGTAAATCCTAAGTCAATGTCATTGATCTCGGTAGTTCGAAAGCTGCAATTGAGTTTCTACCTTAAGAAATAAATGCTAAGTTGTCCTAGTAGGAGGAGTAATAAAATACGCAGGCTCAGACTTGGGTTGGGTAGGCTAGTCCTGGCCAAATTCAATGTCACCTCAAATGTCAACCCCAAATCGACCCTCAGATTCTCTAACTGTCAGCTCCAAGTTTGATGCACCCTTTGACTGATAGAGACATATCAGTCTACCTATAAATTTCATTATCTTCTTGGCCATGTTTGGTTTACTTGTATGCCATTCAATAGTGGCATTTTTTATCAGAGTCTTAAATGTGCGTAGCTATTGGGGATTTAGTTACCCTTCACATGTTATCTCTCCTAGTTACCCTCCATCACTCCTTCCCTGTGTGATTGTAGGCTTAACAAAAATTAAAAAACATAGCTTATACTATCTCCTTTTCTCATAGTAAATAGTAAGGGTGAATGAATCTCAATGCCACCTCTTTCCACCCCGGGGTAAAGTGCAGGCAGCTACCGAGGAATTGGGTGCATTAATAATACAGTTGGGAAACTAATAGCATTATCATGATTGTTACTTATACAAAATCTTATCCAATTTGGATTTCCATATCAATCAAATCTTCCACTGTCGACGGGTAGAGAATCAATGTGCTATAATTTATTTCCTCTAATATACTTATGAATACAAAATATCATCTTTTAAATGTAATAAGATTTACTTGGAAAAAAAACATTTGAAAGATCCCCAAAGGAATCTTAAAGTAAAATAAAATAAAATAAAATTCCAAAGCATCGATGCTTCCTGTAATGAAACTAAATTTCTTTCACTAGAGCTTTCCTTTAATTTAAAATAAATAAATAAATATACTTTTGCTATATAATCACCACCTATGCCGTAAAAAGTGTTATTGTCTTAATATCAGTAATGAGATGAGCTTATACTCTTAAGCATCTACATATTGACGCACTGATAATGGTTGATCTCACTAGCAATATGAGACCAGTATATTAACCCACCCACTATAATCTACACATTTGGATATGCCATCTATCGATTACCAAGATCCACAGCTGCCGCCTTGAAAGAGGTTCTCCTCTTGCAAATAAATAAATAAAATATTCTCCCATTTTATAAAAGAAAATCACACACATTGCATCCGTCTATTCTCGGAAACAAAATTTCTTGTGATATAACCCTAGCCGCCAAGAAGAAACATTGTTAATATAATGCCCTAAATTTAACACTCGAAAAACAATCAAGGACAAAACACAAATTCCAAATTTCGTTCACTTATGCTTGCAAAAAACGCAAAGTTTTCTACGAGAGCACGCACCACAAGAAGGAATACACATTTTGACTAATTTATTTAGACCATCATGGTCAGTTTGATAGGACACATGGAATGCACATCTCTAAGGTGAACTTAAATTGTTCAACAAACCCAAATTGAAACTGAAATATTATATAAGTCACATGTCAACAATAACATATATATATAGTAGTCATAAGAATAATAAGAGAACAAATCCTAGGGGCCAGACCTAGTCCTTGGGGCTCGTCTCAGACGGCCTTGCCTACGTATATAATTCGCAGAGGCACCGTAGTTCGACATTTTTAACTTCCACATAAACTGGGTTGGTAAAGAAATGGTATTTAACATAAAGGTTTACCTCACAATTGATTTCACCAAGATATAATAAATACAAAGACTAGGCAACAACAGATTTGATCCAACAATTGTTGGGTCAACAGTAATATATATCATCTAGGCCCAATTAATCAAGATAATTTTTAAACAACACTTCAATCATGCTCTAATGAAGCTAGTTTACACTATTTATTTATTTATTTTCTTGACCACTACAAGAATCCGCCACAAAAGGAACTCTTCAAAACCAACCCTTAATGTAACCACGTTCAAACCAAACATTTAATGACTCCACTCATATCGTAGGCTCAAGATTCCAATATTAAGCTATCCATTTTGACCCTTTTTGAAAAAAATAATTGGCAAACTATTTGCTTTAATGAAATTTATACCTTACAAATACATTAAAATAATACTATGTTATTAGTTACAATAAATACAAATAGGCATTGGGATATTGGAATGTTGAATAATAATAATTTTGGTAAACTATGAAGCCTCATCCTTATTTTACCTAACCATTTGGACATCAACATAGACCTTGAAAATAATAAAATAATAATTGAATACCTTTTAAATGTTAAACTTGAATATGCATAAAACTAGGTAAACCTCAATGTAGGACATAGGTTATCATTACATATGAAATAAAATTCACACATTTTAAAATTTGAGATTATAAAGAACCATCCTCAAATTTTCTAATCCTCATTTACCCATTCTCTTAGTAAAAATTAATATGTATTTTATAAATACAATTATCTAAATAAAAGTAACAATCAATAAAACCAATTAAATAACTTAGAAAAGAATTCTAACATATACCAAAGAAAATCATTCCTTTCAAAGAGATTATGGTAGTGATCTGATCTTTATTAAAAAAAGAAATCCTTAACTTAAATTCCTATTAAATATAAATATAAATATATATATATATATATATATATATATATAACTATCCTAAATCTAATAAAATAAACCATTTTTAATGAATTAAATCCTAATTTTAAAATCCTTTAACTTTTCCCAAGTCTTTAAGCCACGTACCTCTCTAAGCTTTCCTTAATTTTCTTTCCCTATGTAGAATTTCCTTTCTAAAGGAAAGACAAAATCATAAGGTGAGTAGTTTTCATTTAATTTAGGAAAAGCAAGATTTGGGGCATTACTTGGGATAAATCGTACATGGCTGTGTATCGCTTTTATTTTATTATTATTATTTTATTTTTTTTATTGGCTGGGGGGAAACCCAAGGATAATAAGAAAATAATATAGGATTGAAAACCTCTTTGATTTTAAGGCAAGCTTGACTTTATTCTCTCTTAAACAAGAGGTGCCAGGAATAATCAGGAGGACAGTATTTACCTTTATTTTTAATTTCTATCTTTAAATGAAAGGCTCAACCGAATGGTTTAAGATTGAAATTATAAAATCTAGCGCATATTTTAAATTATCAGGTTAGGTGCAGTTTTGATGATAGAAATATTTTAAATGAGGTAAAAACTTAAATACATCAAGGCTCTAAATTTACTGCTGCAAGAGGACGCTACAGGTGAGGACTTTGATGACCAAGGTAAAATGATATTAATCTCCGCATTAAAAAATTATATAAAAAATTAAAAAAATGGGACAGCCGTAATAATATTTTACTTGGGTAATAATGCAGCCCAGATTACCTAGTTTTACTTAGAGAAGAATTCTACATATACATATATGTATATGCATTTATGCTCTGATTCATTAAATTGGTGTAAGACGGCATAATTTTAAAATTGAAAATAAAATATGAATTAATGGAGTAATACACGCCAACTAATGTAACTTAAATATATTTTGCAGATAAATGAACTGTGGATATTTGTAGATTCAAAATAAAATCACTATCAGATATCTCAATAGAGACTCTACAGGACGTGCCTACAACTAATGATGGGTATGAGACATCTCTATGCAAGATTATATTTTCTCTTACTGGAATTTATATGCAATACATTTCCCTACTCCCTACACCTGTATTGTACCTCAATGTGCTCTTTTGACCATTAAGAATATTGGCATTAGCAACCAAACATACTATTGATGCTTGGAGACGAGAGACAGAAAAATAAAATTAAAAATAAATAAAAGGGAACCTATTGTATGATGTACAGATCACGCCCCTTATCAATGTATTCTTCTTATTTTTTATAAACACGACTATATTATCTTCATTGAAACATACATAAGCTGAAATATTCTCTACAGGAAAATTTGGGAATAAAAATAATGGCCTTGAAAGGAAGAAAAACAACTCGCATCAAGAGAAACTAAGGAAGATGTGAGTATTATTCTCGTGCATACATTATAAAGGCATTTCTTATGTGAAAAGAACAGGAACTAACCACTATGATTAACATTGTGTAACTGAAGATTTAATGCAGCTTGGAAAAGTTTTCAATAACTTAGAATATACATGAAATCACCTTCTAATCTAACAAATTTCAATAAAAGTCAGCAAATTCCCAACCCCCACAGCTCTTCCAGATACGCAGAAACTATTTAATTAAAAGCTCAGCACCATATTTCAAAATTATATAACCATAGAGATCCTTCCTAACTAGGAGGTGATCAAAATAAGAAACAAAATGGCACAATACACTTTTGTTTGCATAGACAGTTAGAAACATAAACATATCCTCAGCTAAGCAACTATGATATATTCATACACTCAGTTTCAGTGATTAGCTATAGAGCTTGAGCTCTTACCCGTGGAAAACAAGATGTCAGAAGAATCCAGAGCAAGGCCAAAACCCGTACACCATCTATGAGAACCTCACCCACCCAAATACATGAATTTCCAATGACCCATAATCTGCACCACGCATACTCCATTCATCCCCTGGTGCATCATTTCCCACAATGCCCTTTTTTGAGTTTCTACGCTTAGCAGCGCCCCCATAACACCAACAACACCAAGAGAAAATGTTGATATGGTGACCTTTTTAATTTCTAATTCCTTGTCACTACCAAACTCATCCAGTAGCCATAACACCAACAACACCAAGAGAAAATGTTGATATGGTGGCCTTTTTAATTTCTAGTTCCTTGTCATTACCAAACTCATCTAGTAGGAATGTCGCTCCTACAATTAAACTTATTTTGGATTTTCCTTTAGACTCAGCCATCATTTTAAGTGCGTTTATCCTTGGTAAAGTTTTGAAAGTTTGCAGAGCGAAAAGTGCTTTTGAAAAGAAGCTAAGGTTCTCAGATTTCTATGCTAACAGATAAAAAAAAAGATTATCTATATTCTTCCTGTGGCGATGATGGTATGACCAATGAAATGCCGAATTGTATACATCAAACCAAAAGAGAACTCAGACCCCACTCTATCGCTCAATGCTTCAGTTTTATCATCAAGTCTGCTACAAGAAGCTTCCAGACATGCTTTGAGTGCAAGAAATTCAAGTGGCAACGCCCTTGGACCAAGCTTATTGATGAATTTAAACATTGACGAGTTGAACCTGTTTCTTGAGAAGTCATGTCCAAAGATGCCTCAGCGTTTCTCAAATATGTGCATGTTGCTTATTCCATAAAATGAATCCCTACGACCTGTTTTGAAAATCCCTCTCCAAGGCAACCTAAAACAAGATTTCCTTTCCATTTTGCTCTTCTACACCAAATACTATGATCCCCATTTGACAGGAGAGTCACCAGGAATGTAGCACGTGCATATATCAAGCACACCCTATTGACATTAATTACGGCAGTGGAGGATCTCTGACATGATGACCTGCCATTAGACCATATTGAGTTTCCTCAACCATAAATCCATATCACAGCCAACATGATATAAGGGTTACGCAACAATCATGATCAATATGTCATAAATGTTTCAGCCTATTGTACACAATATAGCGAAGTGAATATAGATCACTGAGGTAATTAAAACCCAAATCTCGAAATACAGGTCTGAAAAGACATTCCCAAGCTGAGTGGTTGAAAGAATAATAAAGAAGATAAATACTTAATATTTCGCCTGACCTAAAACATTAAGAAGTTCAAATGGTCATTGAGATTAGGCGGTGCATTTATCAAAGAATCCGACTCAATCCTGTTGGATAATCTGTGCCTTAAATGGCACCTCCTTGGCATTGGCAAGATAGTTAGCTTTGTGAATAAATCAATGGGAGGATAATAGGTTGTATTTAGATTCCTATCCACCCACTCCATTATTACAATTTCTTAGGTATGTTGTATTTATGCTAACAACCACGTGAGTAATGATATTAGTTTAATTTTTAATATTAATAGTAACAATATAATTAATAATGATATTAATTTACATATCAATGTTGTTAATTTTAATAATAGTATTAAAGATGAAATTAATATTGTTAAAGATAGTTATATTATTAACAATATGAATAGCAGTTTCCCAAATTAATTTATCCATTCTAGGTATTAGATCAAGCTTCCATAATATATCAGTCCAACTCAACCAATCAAGAATAATGTAACTTACTAAAAGAAACGCAAGAGATGTAAATATTGCATTAACAATAGGGCCTTACAGTTAAAATGAAAGAATGGAATAAGAATGAGGATGGAGAGTGGCGATTAGGGTTAATAGTTAGTTGAGTGCCCTATTTTGGTTAAAATTAAATTTAAGTAGTTTACCTTTCAATGTGATTTTGAGATTTATTTGACATGAGATGGAACTAAAATCACTATTAATAATTAGTTTAAAGCCAGGTAATAATGTGACTTTGTAAATGAAAATATATTATATACTATATGTTATCAATTTTTATCATAAATGGGTTATATGAATGGTATTATTATATTATATGAAAAATTATAATATAATATATTAATATTCATAATATACCAATTTGAGGAATGATGTTAATATTTTAGAACTTATTAATAGTCTTATTTAAAGAACTAACATGAATGGTATTATTATATTATATGAAAAATTATATATAAATATATTAATATTCATAATATACCAATTTGAGGAATGATGTTAATATTTTAGAACTCATTAATAATCTTATTTAAAGAACTAAGAATATTATTTGGAAGTATCAATGATATCATATGGCTGGAAATAATAGTTAACTAGATTTTATAACATATTTAAAATATCAATGCTGACATGAATGGAGGTATAATTATTAGATATATTAGTCTTAATGATAAAATTAATATAAATTGAAATATTAAATAGATAAAATAATTAATGTGAAAGTACGTGGTATTACAAGGTTCCATTTAAAATAATAGTGGTTTTAACATCCCATTTAGAATACTAATTATATCGAGAGTAAAATTAAAATTTGTCATAATATGTGGATGGTAGTAAGATTTATAAACGTTTATTTCACGAGTGTAGTAAATAATACTTTTAATGGGTAAAGTTATTTACATTAAGTTGTTTCATTATTTTTTTATTGATACTTGGTAATTTAGTAATAGTGGTAAATATATATTATCCTATAAGAATGGAGAATGATGTTAATGTTGTTAAAAGTAAGTTTGGAATTTGGTAATATTGATAAATATATAATTAAGGGTAATATTAGTAAATGAAATTGGTAATATTATCTTTATATGTTATAAGTACAAAAAATATTAAATTTAAATACTAAGAAACATTAATATTAAATTAGGTAAATGAGGGTGACATTAAGAAATAAAGTACTAATGTGGCTTATTAAAGTTAATATTATTAAAAATATTATTATTTAAAAAAAAAAAAGTTAGTTGTGTTCTTGCCCTAGGTGTAAATTTTGGGCATTACAAAACTCAACATTAAATCAATGAAAATTCAACATTCACGATAGAAAACAAAAGTTATTAATAGTTATCTACAACACAATATTAAATTAAAGTTCTTCAAATATGGTTGATTATGTCTGAAAAATGGGAATTCATGTGACAAAGCTACAACTCAGCCTTAAAATTAGGTTTCCATCGAACTCAACATTAAATTGACGAAAAATCAACATTCACAAAAATTGATAGAAAATAAAGTTTATTAAAAGTCATCTACAACATAATTGTCAATCAAAGTTCTCCAATGATGGTTGAGTATGGGTAAAAAATTGGAGTTTGAATGGCACCTTTGTAACATAGAGTTAAAATAAGGTTTTCGTCTAACTCGAAGTTAAATTGAATGAAATTGACCATTCACGAAAACCAATAGAAAATAAAGATTCTTAATAGTCATCTACAACACAATCCTAAATCAAAGTTCTCCAAACATGGTTTATTGTTTGTGAAAAATGGGAGATTGTGTCACACAGCTGCAACGTAGCCTTGAAATCATAATTTGGTCAAACTCGACATTAAATCTTTGAAAATTCAACATTCACAAAAATCGATAGAAAATAAAGGTTATTAATAGTTATCTACAACACAATCCTAAACCAAGATCTTCAAACATGGTTGATTATAGCTGAAAAAATGGGAGTTCACGTGACAAAGCTGCAACTCACGCTTAAAAATAGGTTTTCGTCGAACTGAACATTAAATAAATGATAATTCAAAATTCACAAAGATCGATAGAAAATAAATATTTTAATAGTCATCTATAACACAATCCTAAATCAAAATTCTCCAAACATGATTGATTGTGGGTGAAAAATGGGAGTTCGCATGACACAGTTTCAAGATAACCTTAAAATAATGTTTTCAATAAACTCGACATTAAATCGATCGAAATTCAAGATTCGCAGAAACTGATAGAAAATAGAGGTTCTTAATAGTCATTTAAAACACAATCCTCTATCAAAGTTCTCCAAACATGGTTGATTGTGGGTGAAAAATCAGAATTTGCGTGACACAGCTGCAATGTAGCCTTCAAATCATGTTTTTCATCAGACTCAACATTTAATCAATGGAAACTCAACACTCACGAAAACGAATACAAAATAAAGGTTCATCATAGTCATCTACAACATAATCCTAAATCAAAGTTCTCCAAACGTGGTTAATTATGCGTGAAACATGGGAGTTCACATGACACAGCTGGAATGTAGCCTTATAATTAGGTTTTCATTCAACTCGACATTAAATAATTGGAAATTCAACATTCAGGAAAACCAATAGAATATAGAGATTCCTAATAGCCATCTATAAAAGAAACCTAACAAAAATTTCTCTGAACATGGTTGATTGTGGGTGAAAAAATTCAAGTTCATTGACAAATTTGCCATGTAGCCTTAAAATTAGGTATTCATCGAACTCGACATTTAATCGATGGAAATTAAACATTCACGAAAACCAGTATAAAATAAATGTTCTTAATAGTTTTCTACAAAACAATCTGAAATCAAAAGTTCTCCAAACATGGTTGAATGTGGGTGAAAAATTAGAGTTCGCGTGAGAAAGCTATAGCATAGCCTGAAAAAAGAATTTTAGTTTAACTCGAGATTAAATCGATGGAAATTCAACATTCACAAAAATTGATAAAAATTAAAGGTTCTTAATAGTCATCTGCAACACAATCCTAATTCAAATTTTTCCAAACATGATTTATTATCGGTGAAAATTGGGAGTTCGTGTGACACAGCTACAACGTACCCTTGAAATCATGATTTCATCAAACTCAACATTAAATCAATGAAAATTCAACATTCAAGAAAACTTATAGAAATTAAAGGTTATTAATAGTTATCTAAAACACAATACTAAATCAAAGTTCTTCAAACATGGTTGATTGTGTTTGAAAAATGGGAATTCACTTGACAAAGCTGCAACTCAGCCTTAAAATTAGGTTTCCGTTGAATTCAACATGAAATCAACAAAAAAGTCAATATTCACAAAAATCGATAGAAAATAAAGATTATTAAAACTCATCAAGAACATAATCCTAAATCAAAGTTCTGCAAAGATGGTTGAGTATGGGTGAAAAATGGGACATTTCATTACACCTCTGTAACATAGCGTTAAAATTAGGTTTCGGCTAATGCGATATTAAATTGAATGAAATTGAACATTCATGAAAACCAATAGAAAATAAAGATTCTTAATAATCATCTACAACACAATCCTAAATCAAAGTTCGCCAAACATGGTTGATTGTGGGTGAAAAATGGGAGATCGCGTGACACAGCTGCAACATAGCCTTGAAATCATGATTTGGTCAAACTCGACATTAAATCTTTGAAAATTCAACATTCACAAAAAATGACAGAAAATAAAGGTTATTAATAGTTATCTACAACACAATCCTAAACAAACATCTTCAAACATGGTTGATTATAGCTGAAAAAATGGGAGTTCACGTCACAAAGCTGAAATTCAGCTTTGAAAATAGGTTTTCGTCGAACTCAACATTAAATCAATGAAAATTCAAAATTCACAAAAATCGCTAGAAAATAAATATTTTAATAGTCATCTATAACACTGGTCCTAAATTAAAATTTTCCAAACATGATTGATTGTGTGTGAAAAAAGGGAGTACGCATGACACAGTTTCCAGATAACCTTAAAATAATGTTTTCAATAAACTGGACATTAAATCGATGGAAATTCAAGATTGACGAAAACTGATAGAAAATAAAGGTTCTTAAAAGTCATTTAAAACACAATCCTCTATCAAAGTTCTCCAAACATGGGTGATTGTGGGTGAAAAATGGGAATTCGCGTGAAACAGCTGCAATGTAGCCTTAAAATCACGTTCTTCATCAAACTCAACATTCACGAAAATGAATATAAAATAAAGGTTCATTATAGTCATCTACAACATAATCCTAAATTAAAGTTCTCCAAACATGGTTAATTATGCATGAAACATGGGAGATCGCATAACACAACTGGAATGTAGCCTTATAATAAGATTTTCATTGAACTTGAAATTAAATCATTGGAACTTCAACATTCATGAAAACCAATAGAATATACAGATTCTTAATAGTCATCTATAATTAAAACCTAACAAAAATTTCTCCGAACATGGTTGATTGTGGGTGAAAAATGCGAGTTTGTTGACACATTTGCAACGTAGCCTTAAAATTAGGTATTAATCGAACTTGACATTAAATTGAACATTCATGAAAACCAATAAAAAATAAAGATTCTTAATAGTCATCTACAACACAATCCTAAATCAAAGTTCTCTAAACATGGTTGATTGTGGGTGAAAAATGGGAGATCGCGTGACACAACTGCAACGTAGCTTTGAAATCATGATTTGGTCAATCTCGACATTAAATCCTTGAAAATTCGACATTCACAAAAACCGATAGAAAATAAAGGTTATTAATAGTTATCTACAACACAATCCTAAACAAAGATCTTCAAACATGGTTGATTATAGCTAAAAAAATGGGAGTTCATGTGACAAATCTGCAACTCAGCCTTAAAAATAGTTTTTCGTCGAACTCAACATTAAATCAATGAAAATTAAAAATTCACAAAAATCGATAGAAAATAAATATTTTAATAGTCATCTATAACACAATCCTAAATAAAAATTCTCCAAACATGATTGATTGTGGGTGAAAAATGCGACTTCGCATGACACAGTTTCAAGATAACTTTAAAATAATGTTTTGAATAAACTCGACATTAAATCGATGGAAATTCAAGATTCACGAAAACTGATAGAAAATAAAGGTTCTTAATAGTCATTTCAAAGACAATCCTCTATCCAAGTTCTCCAAACATGGTTGATTGTGGGTGAAAAATGGGAATTCGCGTGACACAGCTGCAATGTAGCCTTAAAATCATGTTTTCTCGTCAAACTCCACATTTAATCAGTGGAAATTCAACATTCACGAAAATGAATACAAAATAAAGGTTCATTATCGTCATCTACAACATAATCCTAAATTGAAGTTCTGCAAACATGGGTAATTATGCGTGAAACATGGGAGTTCCCATGACACAGCTGGAATGTAGCCTTATTATTAGGTTTTAATTGAGCTCGACATTAAATCATTGGAAATAAAACATTCACGAAAACCAATAGAATATTGAGATTCTTAATAGTCATCTATAATAAGAACCTAACAAAAATTTCTCCAAGCATGGTTGATTGTGGGTGAAAAATGCGACTTCGTTGACACATTTGCAAAGCAGGTTTAAACTTAGGTATTCATCGAACTCAACATTTAATCAATGGAAATTAAACATTTACGAAAACCAATAGAAAATAAAATTTCTTAATAGTCTTCTACAACACAATCCGAAATCAAAGTTCTCCAAACATGGTTGAATGTGGGTGAAAAATTATATTTCGCGTGAGAAAGCTACAACATAGCCTTGAAATAAAGTTTTAGTTTAACTTGAGATTAAATCGATCGAAATTCAACATTCACAAAAATTGATAAAAATTAAAGGTTCTTAACAGTCATCTACAACACAATCCTAATTCAAAGTTCTCCAAACATGATTTATTGTTGGTAAAAATTGGAGTTCATGTGACACAGCTATAACGTACCTTTGAAATCATGATTTCATCAAACTCAATATTAAATCAATGAAAATTCAACATTCACAAAAACTGATAGAAAATAAAGGTTATTAATAGTTATCTACAACACAATACTAAATAAAGTTCTTCAAACATGGTTGATTATGTCTGAAAAATGGGAATTCACATGACAAAGCTGCAACTCAGCCTTAAAATTAGGTTTTCGTCGAACTCAACATTAAATCGACGAAAAATCAGAGTGATCCCACAATTTTTGGCCAAATTGGACACTGAAATTATTATTTTTAACTAAATCTTCACATTCGGGCACCTATAGTAGCTAAACCGTGAGGAATTTGAAGATTATGCAAACTAGGGTCTCATCACATTTTGTCTTTAGATTGTAAAAATATTTTTTTCAAAATTAATGGAATAAGATTGCTCTTTTTTTTCCATATCCCACGAAAACTTGTTTTTTTCAAAAAACAACATTTTTAAAAAGTGACGCTCACCGTATACAACATAACTTTTTTTGTATGAAGGATAAAATTCTAATTTTTTCGAATTTAGATTTGTAACTACGATATCTAGCACTTTCATTTGGTCTCATATTTTTTTATTGAATATTTTTTCCTTAATAGAGTTTCTAAGTCAAACCAATTGCAATTCAGACATAGGCGGACTGTATACAACATAACCCAGCACGAACATATTTAAAAAAAAATTATTTTGATAATTTTTTATTTTTCCACATGTGCAAAATAGAGAGCTTGATTTTCGATGAAAAACCTATGTTTAATAAAACTAAAAAACACATACATAATAAAACAAAAACATATTAAAATTATATTTGTGGGATAGCTTATTTCGAGGACTACCATAATCATTTGAAATAAATTTTAAATGAATGCAATTGATCCCCCAAAAGGTAAATCAAAAGTGATTTTTTATCAGCATTTTGATAGGTGTAAAGGAGACTCATTTATAGGTATGGTTAAAAACTAGCAAGGTTCTATCCAAGGGGGTTTGATCTAAGGTGGTTTAATCAAATCCTCTTCAATTAGAATCCTTAAAATGGAACTTTTAAAGGCTTAAATCATTATATTTTCTAAAAATATGTGATTTGAAGAAAAATCAGTTCCTCTCAGAAATTGTAAACCAGCTTTGTGGGATCACCCATCAACATTCACAAAAACCGATACAAAATAAAGATTATTAATAGTCATCAACAACATAATCCTAAATCAAAGTTCTAAAAAGGTGGTTGAGTATGGATGAAAAATGGGAGTTTGCATGGCACCTCAATAGCATAACGTTAAAATTAGGTTTTCATCTAACTCAACATTAAATTGAATGAAATTGAACATTCATGAAAACCAATACAAAATAAAGATTCTAAATAGTCATCTACAACACAATCCTAAATCAAAGTTCTCTAAACATGGTTGATTGTGGGTGAAAAATGTGAGATTGCGTGACACAGCTGCAACGTAGCCTTGAAATCATGTTTTTCGTCAAACTCAACATTTAATCAATGGAAACTCAACATTCACGACAATGAATACAAAATAAAGGTTCATTATAGTCATCTACAAAATAATCCTAAATCAAAGTTCTCCAAACATGGGAGTTCGCGTGACACAGCTAGAATGTAGTCTTATAATCAAGATTTCATTATACTCGACATTAAATCATTGGAAATTCAACATTCACGAAAACCAATAGAATATAGAGATTCTTAATAGTCATCTATAACACAAAACTAAAAAAAAAATCTCCAAACATGGTTGATTGCGGGTGAAAAATGCGAGTTACTTGACACATTTGCAACGTAACCTTAAAATTAACTATTCATCGAACTCGACATTTAATCGATGGAAATTAAACATTCGCGAAAACCAATAGAAAATAAATGTTCTTAATAGTCTTCTACAAGACAATCCGAAATCAAAGTTCTCCAAACATGGTTGAATGTGGGTGAAAAATGCGAGTTCACGTGAGAAAGCTACAACATAGCCTAAAAATAAAGTTTTAGTTTAACTCGAGATTAAATCGATGGAAATTCAACATTCACAAAAATTGATAAAAATAAAAGGTTCTTAATAGTCATCTACAACACAATCCTAATTCAAAGTTCTCCAAACATGATTTATTGTCGGTGAAAATTGGGAGTTTGTGTGACACAGCTGCAACGTACCCATGAAATCACGATTTCATCAAACTCAACATTAAATCATTGAAAATTCAACACTCACGAAAATTGATAGAAAATAAAGGTTATTAATAGTTATTTAGAACACAATACTAAATCAAAGTTCTTCAAACATGGTTGATTATGTTTGAAAGATGGGAATTTATGTGACAAAGCTGCAACTCAGCCTTAAAATTAAGTTTACGTCGAACTCAACATTAAATCGACAAAAAATCAACATTCACAAAAACTGATAGAAAATAAAGATTATTAAAAGTCATCTACAACATAATCCTAAATCAAAGTTCTCCAAAGATATTTGAGTATGGGTGAAAAATGGGAGTTTGAATGGGCACCTCTGTAACATAGCGTTAAAATTAGGTTTTCGTCTAACTCGACGTTAAATTGAATGAAATTGAACATTCACGAAAACCAATAGAAAATAAAGATTCTTAATAGTCATCTACAACACAATCCTAAATCAAAGCTCTCCAAACATGGTTGATAGTGGGTGAGAAATGGGAGATCATGTGAGACAGCTGCAACGTATCCTTGAAATCATGATTTGGTCAAACTCGACATTAAATCCTTGAAAATTCAACATTCACAAAAACCGATATAAAATAAAGGTTATTAATAGTTATCTACAACATAATCCTAAACAAAGATCTTCAAACATGGTTGATTATAGCTGAAAAAATGGGAGTTCATGTTACAAAGCTGCAACTCAGCCTTAAAAATAGGTTTTTGTCGAACTCAACATTAAATCTATGAAAATTCAAAATTCGTAAAAATCGATTGAAGATAAATATTTTAATAGTATCTATAACACAATTCTAAATCAAAATTCTCCAAACATGATTGATTGTGGGTGAAAAATGGGAGTTCGCATGACACAGTTTCAAAATTGCCTTAAAATAATATTTTCAATAAACTCGACATTAAATCGAAGGAAATTCAAGATTTTCGAAAACTGAAAGAAAATAAAGGTTCTTAATAGTTATTTAAAACACAATCCTTTGTCAAAGTTCTCCAAACATGGTTGATTGTGGGTGAAAAATGGGAATTCTCGTGACACAACTGCAATGTAGCCTTAAAATCACGTTTTTCGTCAAACTCAACATTCACGAAAACGAATACAAAATAAAGGTTCATTATAGTCATCTACAACATAATCCTACATCAAAAATTTCCAAAATGGTTATTTATGCGTGAAACATGGGAGTTCGCGTGACACAGCTGGAATGTAGCCTTATAATCAGTATTTCATTGAGCTCGACACTAAATCATGGGAAATTCAACATTCATGAAAATCGATAGAATACAGAGATTCTTAATAATCATCTATATAACAAACCTAAAAAAAAATTCTCCAAACATGGATGATTGTGGGTGAAAAATGCAAGTTTGTTGACACATTTGCAATGCAACCTTAAAATTAGGTATTCATCGAACTCGACATTAAATCGATGGAAATTCAACATTCAAAAAAGTGATAAAAATTAAAGCATCTTAATAGTCATCTACAACACAATACTAATTCAAAAGTTCACCAAACATGATTTATTGTTAGTGAAAATTGGGAGTTCCTGTGACACAGCTGCAACGTACAATTGAAATCATGATTTCATCAAACTGAACATTAAATCAATGAAAATTCAACATTCACGAAAATTGATAGAAAATAAAGGTTATTAATAGTTATCTACAACACAATACTAAATCAAAGTTCTTCAAACATGGTTGATTATGTCTAAAAAATGGGAATTCACGTCACAAAGCTGCAACTAAGCCTTAAAACTAGGTTTCCGTCGAAATCAACATTAAATCGACGAAAAATCAACATCCATAAAAACCGATAGAAAATAAAGATTATTAAAAGTCATCTACCACATAATCCTAAATAAAAGTTCTATGAAGATGGTTGAGTATGGGTGAAAAATGGGAGGTTGCATGACACCTCTGCAACATAGCGTTAAAATTAGGTTTTCGTCTAACTCGACATTAAATTGAATGAAATTTAACATTCACGAAAACCAATAGAAAATAAAGATTCTTAATAGTCATCTAGAACACAATCTTAAATCAAATTTCTCCAAACAGGGTTGATTGTGGGTGAAAAATGGGAGATCGCGTGACACAGCTGCAACGTAGCCTTGAAATCATTATTTGGTGAAACTCGACATTAAATCTTTGAAAATTCAAAATTCACAAAACCCGATAGAAAGTAAAGGTTATTAATAGTTATAAGGTTATTAATAGTTATATACAACACAATCCTAAACAAAGATCTTTAAACATGGTTGATTATAGCTGAAAAATGGGAGTTCATGTGACAAAGCTGCAACTCAACATTAAAAATAGGTTTTCATCGAACTCAACATTCAATCAATGAAAATTCAAAATTCATGAAAACTAATAGAAAATAAAGGCTCTTAATAGTCATTTAAAACACAATCCTCTATCAAAGTTCTCCAAACATGGTTGATTGTGGGTGAAAAATGGGAATTCGCATGACACAGTTGTAATGTAGCCTTAAAATCATGTTTTTTTTCAGACTCAACATTTAATCAATGAAAACACAACATTCACGAAAATGAATAAAAAATAAAGGTTCATTATAGTCATCTAAAACATAATCCTAAATCAAAGTTCTCGAAACATGGTCAATTATGCGTGAAACATGGGAGCTCACGTGACACAGTTGGAATGTGACCTTAAAATTAGGTATTCATCGAACTCGACATTTAATCGATGCAAATTAAACATTCGCGAAAACCAATAGAAAATAAATGTTCTTAATAGTCTTCCACAACACAATCTGAAATCAAAGTTCTCGAAACATGGTTGAATGTGTGTAAAATATTAGAGTTCGCATGAGAAAAAGCTACAACATAGCCTTAAAATAAAGTTTTAGTTTAACTCGAGATTAAATTGATGGAAATTCAACATTCACAAAAATTGATAAAAATTATAGGTTCTTAATAGTCATGTACAACACAATCCTAATTCAAAGTTATCCAAACATGATTTATTGTCGGTGAAAATTGGGAGTTCGTGTGACACAGCTCCAACTTACCCATGAAATCACGATTTCATCAAAGTCAACATTAAATCAATGAAAATTCAACAGTCACAAAAACTGATAGAAAATAAAGGTTATTAATAATTATCTATAACACAATACTAAATCAAAGATATTCAAACATGGTTGATTATGTCTGAAAAATGGGAATTCATGTGACAAAGCTACAATTCAGCCTTAAAATTAGGTTTCCGTTGAACTCAACATTAAATCGACGAAAAATCAACATTCACAAAAATTGATAGAAAATAAAGATTATTAACAATCATCTACAACATAATCCTAAATCAAAGTTCTCCAAAGATGGTTGAATATGGCAGAAAAATGAGATTTTGCATGGCACCTCTTGAACATAGCGTTAAAATTAGGTTTTCGTCTAACTCGACATTAAATTGAATGAAATTGAACATTCACTAAAACCAATAGAAAATAAAGATTCTTAATAGTCATCTACAACACAATCCTAAATCAAAGCTCTCAAAACATGGTTGATTGTGGGGGAGAAATGGGAGATCGCATGACACAACTGCAATGTAACCTTGAAATCCTTGAAAATTCAACATTAACAAAAACCGATAGAAAATAAAGTTTATTAATAGTTATCTACAACACAATCCTAAACAAAGATCTTCAAACATGGTTGATTATAGATGAAAAAATGGGAGTTCACATGACAAAGCTGCAACTCAGCCTTGAAAATAGGTTTTCGCCAATCTCAACATTATTCAATGAAAATTTAAAATTCATAAAAATCGATAGAAAATAAATATTTTAGTAGTCATCTATATCACAATCCTAAATCAAAATTCTCCAAACATGATTGATTGTGGGTGAAAAATGGGAGTTCGCATGACACAGTTTCAAGATAACCTTAAAATAATGTTTTCAATAAACTCAACATTAAATCGATGGAAATTCAAGATACACGAAAACTAATAGCAAATAAAGGTTCTTAATAGTCATTTAAAACACAATCCTCTATCAAAGTTCTTCAAACATGGTTGATTGTGGGTGAAAAATGGGAATTCGCATGACACAGTTGTAATGCAAAATCACATTTTTCGTCAAACTCAACATTCACGAAAACGAATACAAAATAAAGGTTCATTATAGTCATCTACAACATAATCTTAAATCAAAGTTCTCCAAACATGGTTAACTATGCGTGAAACATGGGAGTTCAGGTGACACACGTGGAATGTACCCCTATAATCAGGTTTTCATTGAACTCGAAATTAAATTGAATGAAATTGAACATTCACGAAAAGCGATAGAAAATAAAGATTCTTAATAGTCATCTACAACACAATCTTAAATCAAAATTCTCCAAACATGGTTGATTGTTGGCGAAAAATAGGATATCGCATAAGACAGCTGCAACGTAGCCTTCAAATCATGATTTTGTCAAACTCGATATTAAATCCTTGAAAATTCAACATTCACAAAAACTAATAGAAAATAAAGGTTATTAATAGTTATCTACAACACAATCCTAAACAAAGATCTTCAAACATGGTTGATTACAGCTGAAAAAATGGGAGTTCACGTGACAAAGCTGCAACTCAGTCTTAAAAATAGGTTTTCGTCGAACTCAAGGTTAAATCAATGAAAGTTCAAAATTCACTAAAATCGATAGAAAATAAATATTTTAGTAGTCATCTATAACACAATCCTAAATCAAAATTCTCCAAACATGATTGATTATGGGTGAAAAATGGGAGTTCACATAAAACAGTTTTAAGATAGTCTTAAAATAATCTTTTCAATAAACTCAACATTAAATCGATGGAAATTCAAGATTCACGAAAACTGAAAGAAAATAAAGGTTCTTAATAGTCATTTAAAACACAATCCTCTGTCACAGTTCTCCAAACATGGTTGATTGTGGGTTAAAAATGGGAATTCAGATGACACAGCTGCAATGTAGCCTTAAAATCATTTTTTTCGTCAAACTCAACATTCATGAAAACGAACACAAAATAAAGGTTCATTATAGTCATCTACAACATAATCCTAAATCAAAGTTCTCCAAACATTGTTAATTATGCATGAAACATGGGAGTTCACGTGACACAGCTGAAATGTAGCCTTATAATCAGGTTTTCATTCAACTCGACATTAAACCATTGGAAATTCAACATTCACGAAAACCAATAGAATATAGAGATTCTTAATAATCATCTATAACACAAACCTAACAAAATTTTCTCCAAATATGGTTTATTGTGGGTGAAAAATTGAAGTTCGTTGACACATTTGCAATGCAGCTTTAAAATTAGGTATTCATCGAACTCGACATTTAATCGATAAAATTAAACATTGACGAAAACCAATAGAAAATAAATGTTCTTAGTAGTATTCTACAACACAATTCGAAATCAAAGTTCTGCAAATATGGTTGAATGTGGGTGAGAAATTAGAGTTCGCGTGAGAAAGCTACAACATAGCCTTAAAATAAAGTTTTAGTTTAGCTCAAGATTAAATCGATGGAATTTGAACATTCACAAAAATTGATAAAAATTAAAGGTTCTTAATAGTCATCTACAACACAATTCTAATTCAAAGTTCTCCAAACATGATTTATTGTCGATGAAAATTGGGAGTTCGTGTGACACAGCTGCAACGTACCCTTGAAATCACGATTTCATCAAACTCAACATTAAATCAATGAAAATTCAACATTCACGAAAACTAAAAAGAAAATAAAGGTTATTAATAGTTATCTACAACACAATACTCAATCAAAGTTCTTTAAACATTGTTGATTATATCTGAAAAATGGGAATTCACGTGACAAAGCTGCAACTCAACCTTAAAATTAGGTTTCCGTCGAACTCAACATTAAATTCACAAAAAATCAACATTCACAAAAATCGATAAAATAAAGATTATTAAAAGTCATCTACAACATAATCCTAAATCAAAGTTCTCCAAAGATGGTTGAGTATGGGTGAAAAATGGGAGATCGCGTGACACAACTGCAACGTAGCTTTGAAATCATGATTTGGCCAAACTCAACATTAAATATTTGAAGATTCAATATTCACAAAAACCGATAGAAAATAAAGGTTATTAATAGTTATCTACAACACAATCCTAAACAAAGATCTTCAAACATGGTTGATTATAGCTGAAAAAATGGGAGTTCACGTGACAAAGCTGCAAGTCAGCATTAAATCTATGAAAATTCAAAATTCACAGAAATCGATAGAAAATAAATATTTTAATAGTCATCTATAGCACAATCCTAAATCAAAATTCTCGAAAACTGATTGATTGTGGGTGAAAAATGGGAGTTTGCACGACATAGTTTCAAGATAACCTAAAAATATTGAAATTAAAATAATGTTTTCAATAAACTCGACATTAAATCGATGGAAATTCAAGATTCACGAAAACAGATAGAAAATAAAGGTTCTTAATAGTAATTTAAAACACAATCCTCAATCAAAGTTCTACAAACATGGTTGATTGTGGGTGAAAAATGGGAATTCGCATGACATGGCTGCAATGTAGCCTTAAAATCATGTTTTTCGTCAAACTCAACATTTAATCAATGGAAACTCAACATTCACGAAAACGAATACAAAATAAAGGTTCATTATAGTCATCTACAACGTAATCCTAAATCAAAGTTCTACAAACATGGGAGTTCACGTGACACACTTGGAATGTAGCCTTATAATCAAGTTTTCATTCAACTCGACATTAAATCATTGGAAATTCAACATTCACGATAACCAATAGAATATAGAGATTCTTAATAGTCATCTATAACACAAACCTAACAAAAATTTCTCCAAACATAATTGATTGTAGGTGAAAAATGCGAGTTCCTTGACACATTTGCAATGCAACCTTAAAATTAATTATATATACATATATCAAAGGGCACACAACCCTGTGGAAGGCTGCCAACCCTGTGGAAGGCTGCCGCCTTGAAAGAGGTTCTCCTCTTGCAAATAAACAAATAAAATATTCTCCCATTTTATAAAAGAAAATCACACACACTGCATCCGTCTATTCTGGGTTTAACCTGCAAATAAAAATCAATGAAAACAAGATTTCTTGTGATATAACCCTAGCTGCCAAGAAGAAACACTGTTAAAATGAAAGAATGGAATAAGAATGAGGATGGAGAGTGACGATTAGGGTTAAGAGTTAGTTGAGTGCCCTATTTTGGTTAAAATTAAATTTAAGTAGTTTACCTTTCAATGTGATTTTGAGTTTTATTCGGCATGAGATGGAACTAAAATCACTATTAATAATTAGTTTAAAGCCAGGTAATAATGTGACTTTGTAAATGAAAATATATTTTATACTATATGTTAGCAATTTTTATCATAAATGGATTATATGAAAGGTATTATTATATTATATGAAAAATTATAATATAATATATTAATATTCATAATATACCGATATGAGGAATGATGTTAATATTTTAAAACTTATTAATAGTCTTATTTAAAGGACTAAGAATATTATTTGGAAGTATCAATGATATCATATGGTTGGAAATAATAGTTAACTAGATTTTATAACATATTTAAAATATTAATGCTGACATGAATGGAAGTATAATTATTAGATATATTAGTCTTAATGATAAAATTAATATAAATTGAAATATTAAATAGATAAAATAATTAATGTGAAAGTACGTGGTATTACAAGGTTCCATTTAAAATAATAGTGGTTTTAACATCCCATTTAGGATACTAATAATATCGAGAGTAAAATTAAAATTTGTCATAAAATGTCGATGGTAGTAAGATTTATTAAGGTTTATTTCAAGAGTGTAGTAAATAATACTTTTAATGGGTAAAGTTGTTTGCATTAAGTTGTTTCATTATTCCTTTATTAATACTTGGTAATTTAGTAATAGTGGTAAATATATATTATCCTATAAGAATGGAGAATGATGTTAAGGTTGTTAGAAGTAAGTTTGGAATTTGGTAATATTGGTAAATATATAATTAAGGATAATATTAGTAAATGAAACTGGTAATATTATCTTTATATGTTATAAGTACAGACAATATTAAATTTAAATATTAAGAAACATTAATATTAAATTTGGTAAATAAGGGTGACATTAAGAAATAAAGTACTAATGATGCTTATTAAAGTTAATATTATTATAAATATTATTATTAAAAAAAAAAAAAAAGTTAGTTGTGTTCTTGCCCTAGGTGTAAATTTTGGGCATTACAAAACTCAAAATTAAATCAATGAAAATTCAACATTCATGAAAAGTGAAAGAAAATAAAGGTTATTAATAGTTATCTACAGCACAATACTAAATTAAAGTTCTTCAAATATGGTTGATTATTTCTAAAAAATAGGAATTCATGTGACAAAGCTGCAACTCAGCCTTAAAATTAGGTTTCCGTCGAACTCAACATTAAATAAACGAAAAATTAACACTCACAAAAACCGATAGAAAATAAAGTTTATTAAAAGTCATCTACAACATAATCCTCAATCAAAGTTCTCCAAAGATGGTTGAGTATGGGTGAAAAATGGGAGTTTGCATGACACCTCTATAACATAGCATTGAAATTAGGTTTTCGTGTAACTCGACATTAAATTGAATGAAATTGAACATTCACGGAAACCAATAGAAAATAAAGATTCTTAATAGTCATCTACAACACGATCCTAAATCAAAGTTCTTCAAAAATGGTTGATTGTGGGTGAGAAATGGGAGATCGCATGACACAGCTGCAATGTAGCCTTGAAATCATGATTTGGTCAAACTCGACATTAAATCCTTGAAAATTCAACATACAGAAAAACCGATTCAAAATAAAGGTTATTAATAGTTATCTACAACACAATACTAAACAAAGATCTTCAAACATGGTTGATTATGGCTGAAAAAATGGGAGTTCACATGACAAAGCTACAACTCAGGCTTAAAAATAGGTTTTCGTTGAACTCAACATTAAATCAATGAAAATTCAAAATTCACAGAAATCGATAGAAAATAAATATTTTAATAGTCATCTATAACAAAATCCTAAATCAACATTCTCGAAACATAATCGATTGTGGGGGAAAAATGGGAGTTTGCATGACACAGTTTCAAGATAACCTGAAAATAATGTTTTCAATAAACTCGACATTAAATCAATGGAAATTCAAGATTCACGAAAACTGATAGAAAATAAACGTTCTTAATAGTCATTTAAAACACAATACTCTATCAAAGTTCTCCAAACATGGTTCATTGTGGGTGAAAAATTGTAATTCGCGTGACATAGTTGCAATGTAGCCTAAAAATCACGTTTTTCGTCAAACTCAACATTTAATCAATGGAAACTCAACATTCACGAAAACGAATACAAAATAAAGATTTATTAGTCATATACAACATAATCATAAATCAAAGTTCTCCAAACATTGTTAAGTATGCGTGAAATATGGGAGTTCACGTGACATAGCTGGAATGTAGCCTTATAATAAGGTTTTCATTGAACTCGACATTAAATCATTGGAAATTCAACATTCACGAAAACCAATAGAATATAGAGATTCTTAATAGTCATCTATAACACAAACCTAACAAAAATTTCTCCAAACATGGTTGATTCTGGGTGAAAAATTCGAGTTCGTTGACACATTTGCAATGCAACCTTACAATTAGGTATTCATCAAACTCGACATTTAATCGATGGAAATTCAACATTCGTGAAAACCAATAGAAAATAAATGTTCTTAATATTCTTCTACAACACAATCTGAAATCAAAGTTCTCCAAACATAGTTGAATGTGAGTGAAAAATTAGAGTTCGCATGAGAAAGCTACAAAATAGCCTTAAAATAAAGTTTTAGTTCAACTCGAGATTAAATCAATGGAAATTCAACATTCACAAAAATTGATAAAATTTAAAGGTTCTTAATAGTCATCTACAACACAATCCTAATTAAAAGTTCTCCAAACGTGATTTTTTATTCGTGAAAATTGGGAGTTCGTCTACACAGCTGCAATGTACCCTTGAAATCACGATTTCATCAAACTCAACATTAAATCAATGAAAATAAAGGTTATTAATAGTTATCTACAACATAATAATAAATCAAAGTTCTTTAAACATGGTTTATTATGTCTGAAAAATGGGAATTTACGTGACAAAGCTGCAACTCAGACTTAAAATTACGTTTCCATCGAATTAGACATTAAATTCACGAAAAATCAACATTCACAAAAAACCTATAGAAAATAAAGATTATTAAATGTCATCTACAACATAATCCTAAATCAAATTTTTCCAAAGATGGTTGAGTATGAGTAAAAAATGGGAGTTTGCATGACACCTCTGTAACATAGCGTTAAAAGGTTATTAATAGTTATCTACAACACAATCCTAAACAAAGATCTTGAAACATGGTTGATTATAGCTGAAAAAATGGGAGTTCACGTGACAAAGCTGCAACTCAGCCTTAAAAATAGGTTTTCATCGAACTCAACATTAAATCAATGAAAATTCAAAATTCACAAAAATCGATAGAAAATAAATATTTTAATAGTCATCTATAACAAAATCCTAAATTAAAATTCTCCAAACATGATTGATTGTGGGTGAAAAATGGGAGTTTGCATGACACAGTTTCAAGATAACTTTAAAATAATGTTTTCAATAAACTCGACATTAAATTGATGAAAATTCAAGATTGACGAAAACTCATAGAAAATAAAGGTTCTTAATACTCATTTAAAACACAATCCTCTATGAAAGTTCCCCAAACATGGTTGATTGTGGGTGAAAAATGGGAATTCGCGTGACAGAAATGCAATGTTCGTCAAACTCAGCATTTAATCAATGGAAACTCAACATTCACGAAAACGAATACAAAATAAATGTTCATTATAGTCATTTACAACATAATCCTAAATCAAAGTTCTCCAAAAATGGTTAATTATGCGTGAAACATGGGAGTTCGCATGACACAGGTGGAATGTAGCCTTAAAATCATTGGAAATTGAACATTCACGAAAACCAATAGAATATAGAGATTGTTAATAGTCATCTATAACACAAACCTAACAAAAATTTCTCCAAACATGGCTGATTGTGGGTGAAAAATGCAAGTTCGTTGACACATTTGCAACGTAGCCTTAAAATTACGTATTCATCGAACTCGACATTTAATCGATGGAAATTAAACATTCATGAAAACCAATAGAAAATAAATGTTCTTAATAGTCATCTACAACACAATCCTAATTCAAAGTTCTCCAAACATGATTTATTGTTGGTGAAAATTGGGAGTTTGTGTGACACAGCTGCAATGTACCCTTGAAATCAAGATTTCATCAAACTCAACATTAAATCAATAAAAATTCAAAATTCACAAAAATCGATAGAAAATAACAATTTTAATAGTCATCTATAAAAAAATCCTAAATCAAAATTCTCCAAACATGATTGATTGTGGGTGAAAAATGGGAGTTCGCATGACACAGTTTCAAGATAACTTTAAAATAATGTTTTCAATAAACTCTACATTAAATTGATGAAAATTCAAGATTGACAAAAACTCATAGAAAATAAAGGTTCTTAATACTCATTTAAAACACAATCCTCTATCAAAGTTCTCCAAACATGGTTGATTGTGGGTGAAAAATGGGAATTCGCGTGACAGAAATGCAATTTAGCCTTAAAATGACATTTTTCGTCAACCTCAACATTTAATCAATAGAAACTCAACATTCACGAAAATGAATACAAAATAAAGGTTCATTATAGTCATCTACAACATAATCCTAAATGAAATTTCTCAAAACATGGTTAATTATGTGTGAAACATGGGAGTTCGGGTGACACACATGGAATGTAGCCCTATAATCAGGTTTTCATTGAACTTGAAATTAAATCATTGGAAATTCAACATTCACGAAAACCAATAGAATATAGAGATTCTTAATAGTCATCTATAAAACAAACCTAACAAAAATTTCTCCAAACATGGTTGATTGTGGGTGAAAAATGCGAGTTCATTGACACATTTACAACATAGCCTTAAAATTAGGTATTCATCGAATTCGACATTTAATCAATGGAAATTAAACATTCACGAAAACAAATAGAATATAAATGTTCTTAATTGTCTTCCACAACACAATCCGAAATCAAAGTTCTCGAAACATGGTTGAATGTGGGTTAAAAATTAGAGTTCACGTGAGAAAGCTACAATATAGCCTTAAAATAAAGTTTTACTTTAACTTGAGATTAAATCGAAGGAAATTCAACATTTACAAAAATTGATAAAAATTAAAGGTTCTTAATAGTCATGTACAACACAATCCTAATTCAAAGTTCTCCAAACATGATTTATTATCGATGAAAATTGGGAGTTCATGTGACATAGCTGCATCATACCCTTGAAATCACAATTTCATTAAAGTCAACATTAAATCAATGAAAATTCAACGTTCACGAAAACTGATAAAAAATAAAGGTTATTAATAGTTATCTAAAACACAATACTAAATCAAAGTTCTTCAAACATGGTTGATTATGTCTGAAAAATGGGAGTTGACGTGACAAAGCTGCAAATCAACCTTAAAATTAGGTTTCCGTCGAACTCAACATTAAATTGGCAAAAAATCAACATTCACAAAAACCGATAGAAAAGAAAGATTAGTAAAAGTCATCTACAACATAATCCTAAATCAAAGTTCTCCAAAGATGGTTGACTATAGGTGAAAAATGGGAGTTTACTTGACACCTCTATAACATAGCGTTAAAATTAGGTTTTCGGCTAACTCGACATTAAGTTGAATGAAATTGAACATTCACAAAAACCATTAGAAAATAAAGATTCTTAATAGTCATCTACAACACAATCCTGAATCAAAGTTCTCCAAACACGATTGATTGTAGGTGAAAAATGGGACTTCGCATGACACAGTTTCAAGATAACCTCAAAAGAATGTTTTCAATAAACTTGACATTAAATCGATGGAAATTCAGGATTCACAAAAACTGATAGAAAATAAAGGTTCTTAATAGTCATTTAAAACACAATCCTCTATCAAAGTTTTCCAAACATGGTTGGTTGTGGGTGAAAAATGGGAACTCGCGTGACACAGCTGCAATGTAGCATTAAAATTATGTTTTTCGTCAAACTCAACATGCAAAAAAATGAATACAAAATAAAGGTTCATTATATATATCATCTACAACATAATCCTAAATCAAAAGTTCTCCAAACATGGTTAATTATGCATGAAACAAGGGAGTTCATGTGACACAGCTGGAATGTAGCCTTATATCAGGCTTTCATTGAACTCGACATTAAATCATTGGAATTCAACATTCATGAAAACCAATAGAATATAGAGATTCTTAATAGTCATCTATAACACAAACCTAAAAAAAATTTCTCCAAACATGGTTGATTGTCGGTGAAAAATGTGAGTTTTGCAATGCAGCCTTAAAATTAGGTATTCATCGAACTCAAAATTTAATCGATGGAAATTAAACATTCGCGAAAACCAAAAGAAAATAAATATTCTTAACAGTCTTCTAAAACACAATCCGAAATCAAATTTCTCCAAACATGGTTGAATGTGGCTGAAAAATTAGAGTTCGCGTGAGAAAACTACAACATAGCTTTAAAATAAAGTTTTAGTTTCACTTGAGATTAAATCGATGGAAATTCAACATTCACAAAAATTGATAAAAATTAAAGGTTCTTAATAGTCAGCTACAACACAATCCTAATTCAAAGTTCTCCAAACATGATTTATTGTCGGTGAAAATTGGGGGTTCATGTGATAGAGCTGCAACACACCCTTGAAATCACGATTTCATCAAACTCAACATTAAATCAATGAAAATTCAACATTCACGAAAACTAATAGAAAATAAAGGTTATTAATAGTTATCTACAACACAATCCTAAACAAAGATCTTCAAACATGGTTGATTATTTCTGAAAAATGGGAGTTCATATGACACAGTTTCAAGATAACCTTAAAATAATGTTTTCAATAAACTCGACATTAAATCGATGGAAATTCAAGATTCACGAAAACTGATAGAAAATAACGGTTCTTAATAGTCATTTAAAACACAATCCTAAATCAAAGTTCTCCAAACATGGTTGAGTATGGGTGAAAAATGGGAGTTTGCATGGCGCCTCTGTAACATAGCGTTAAAATTATGTTTTCGTCTAACTCAACATTAAATTGAATGAAATAGAACATTCACGAAAACCAATACAAAATAAAGATTCTTAATAGTCATCTACAACACAATCCTAAATCAAAGTTCTACAAACATGCTATTAAAAATGTCATCACTATTCTCCTAAAACTGGAGATCTACATCATTAGAGGTAGATTAAGCACGACCACCAGCTAGACTCTCAAAACCAAATGAAGATCCTCCTCCTATCTCTGAATTTTCAACAATGGGATTCTGATGTGACAATGCATTTATGGATGCATCAATGTCACTCATCTCAGGCTCTACATCCCAAAATCTATTAGGTCCCTTCATGTAATCTGCGACCCCATTCAGTTTATAGTGCCAACATTAGATATAAATCCTATATCTATCCACATCTTGGTTTAGTTCTTGCAATCATGTTAATATTGGAAATATTTTCATACGATCAAAACATAATAAATGCCTTGTCTATTTAAAATACATAACTATTCCAAGACTATCTAGACTACCGATATTCATAATGCATAGTGGATGTTTAATTCACAATAGGGACTAGACAAGAAGTAGGATAAGTCCGCCCAAAGCTATCCATCTAAGCCCAAGAGCACAAGCGTCCGACCTAGACAACCCACCCCTTGGCTCCAAGCGGCAAGAACGTCTGACCAAGACAATTCCACCTTCGGAGTGGCATGCCTAGTGGATACACTCGTATCTATTTTTCCTATCCATGCTGTCTCATCCATCCTCTTTATGATTGAGGATAGCTTGATAGGGCATATCATTTGGAGCACTATTAAAATAGGTTCAACCCTCATTAAGGAAGGCCTTTTTTAATCATTTAGAAAGGGGGAAAGGGGAACAAGATCTTTTTGGACTAATTCTTGTGATGGTCACCCTCCATTTCTATCATATTTCCCTCATCTTTGACCTTTAAACAATATTTGTGTGGCTGTTGGGTGGTTCAAGGCGAGTAATTTCAAGTATTCTTCTTATTTGGGAGGCTCTTTGGTCTATCAGTGGATAAATTTGGAAAGTTGGCCCGAAGGTGGTTCTCAAGAAGAGAGAGATAATTTGGTGTCTATTCTTTCCGAGCGACCTTATTTTTCTTTAGAGGATAGTGATTTGCTTGCTTGGGGACATGAGTCTAAGGGTATCTATTTTATTTCCCAAGGGTATGATGCTTTGGAGTCCCATAACACTGATGTGAAATTTTATCCTTGGTGGAAACACATTTGGAATAAGGTTGGGTGGCCCAAGTGAAATATGTTCTCAAAACATAGAAAAAGGTTTGTAGTTGGATGTGAGTATGTGAGGGTTTAAACACACTTACATCTTCTTTATTTTCATTATAAAAAGAGATCTCCCAAGGATAGGATTGACTTTCAACCCTATTAGGAGGATCCATTATTTTCTTATGACAAAAAATGATTGAAATGAATGAAATGCATTTTTGGGAGATGAAAATAAAATACTTAATGAACTCAATTGTATGATGTTAAACTTGAAATGTAGAGTATTCAGATAGCATAAACAAAAATAACTTTTAGGTAGATCTGGGAACTGCAAAATGGTATGTACCTACCCAAAAAAATGGGCTTTGAGTGTTCTACAAGGACTCATTCGCCCAAGGGTGAATGTGTCTTTGTACAAGGTTGATAATCCTAAATCTTGGTTTAGGTCTTGCAATCATGTTAGGTAATATTGGAAATATTTTCATACGATCAAAACATAATAAATGCCTTGTCTATTTAAAATACATAACTATTCCAATACTATCTAGACTACCGATATTCATAATGCATAGTGGATGTTTAATTCACAATAGGGACTAGACGAGAAGTAGGATAAGTCCGCCCGAAGCTATCCATCTAAGCCCAAGAGCACAAGCATCCGACCAAGACAACCCACCCCTTGGCCCCAAGCGGCAAGAACGTCTGACCAAGACAATTCCACCCTCGGAGTGGCATGCCTAGTGGATACACTCGTATCTGTTTTTCCTATCCATGCTGTCTCATCCATCCTCTTTAATTGAGGATTTGTCATTGCAGCATATTGTAAGGATTGGGATCCAAAACAATCTCATGAAAATAAACAATAGCTCATTGTCTCATAAACATGGAATAAAATGATACAACTTCATTAGATAACTAAATGTGCATAATCCAATTAATAGCACATAATATATGATATATAAAAGTACAAAACTGACTCTCATGCCATGAAGTCAAATAAATATACAATTTAGAAGTACAAAACAAATAATGATATAAGAATAATGTGAGGAATATACAATCAGTCTCTGACCGCCACCGACCCTCATAGTCATCCGCAAGTTAAGAGACGAGAACATGGCTCAAGCACTTTTCCACCCAACCATGAAGTTTACGCTTCCCCAAAAATCTTCCTAACATGAAGAATACCCAACCTTGCATGAAGTACCTAGCAACTTGGAAATAAAAAGCAGGAGGAAATCCTAGTGCAAGCCTGATGTATATACATGCATTTCTAACATCAACATGCAATGTCCCACTATCAGGATATGGCAGAGAGACATATAAATAAATTTGCTAGGTAAATTTATCTATTTCAGTGAACACATGGCTTTGGCCAAAGCACTAGAAATAACTGGAAAATCCTGGAAAGAGGATCATCCTTCTATGTTGTTCCATATTCAGCACCCTATCCTGAAAGGTAAACCCAATACAAACATAGAAGACAATAACACACATAATCCAAGATCATAAAAATAGTTAAATACTCCTTTCTTTCATGCAAATGATTTTATGAACATCTTTCCTGATTTCCAATCTTTCATGTATATGACAGTAAATGATATATAATTGACATGCAATTTGTTTCCCTTTTAATGATATTACTCAACATGATACAACAATTAAAGTACATGCATTTCTTTATTCATTGTCATGCAAAATTTAATACTATTTTTCTTCCATGCATATTGACCTCTGAGGATATTTCTAAATTTCAATCAACACTAGCTTCATCTTTTATGCAAAATAACTAATTTTAGATCAGACAAAAGAAGTTACCGGTTATAACTCAAATGCAATTTCATGATGTTTAATATTTGTGCCTAAATTTACAAAGGTATTTTAATTTAAATTGACAACAGCAGCAAACTATGGGATCACAGAAATTTTAATGACCACAACAGAGATTACACACATAATTACAGACCCAATCTGCATGTTTACTCGGGTATACTCGACTCATGTCAAATATAAAGCTCTAATAAAACTGTAAAAAAAATAGAACGGGTAGAGTTTGTAGGAAAATATTACGTAACCCTACCAAGGCAAAATATTTTGAATATTTATGTAATGTCCCCTGGTTGGGGTATAACTGAATTTGCCCAAAAAGTAACAATTCCAACAATATAATTTGTTTTATAAATAGTATTCTAAATTAAATCATATAAAATTTATTGAACTTAAGAATAAATGAACAATTAATATAAATAGCATTGTCATATTGGTCTAGTTTATAGTTTCATTCCCCATAACCAATATCGCGTGACACAGCTGCAACGTAGCTTTGAAATCATGATTTGGTCAAACTTGACATTAAATCTTTGAAAATTCAACATTCACAAAAACCGATAGAAAATAAAGGTTATTAATAGTTATCTACAACAGAATCCTAAACAAAGATCTTCAAACATGGTTGATTATAGCTGAAAAAATGGGAGTTCACGTGACAAAGCTGCAACTCAGCCTTAAAAATAGGTTTTCGTCAAACTCAACATTAAATCAATGAAAATTCAAAATTCACAAAAATTGATAGAAAATAAATATTTTAATAGTCATCTATAACACAATCCAAAATCAAAATTCTCCAAACATCATTGATTGTGGTTGAAAAATGCGAGTTCGCATGACACAGTTTCAAGATAACTTTAAAATAATGTTTTGAATAAACTAGACATTAAATCGATGGAAATTCAAGATTCTCGAAAACTGATAGAAAATAAAGGTTCTTAATAGTAATTTCAAACACAATCCTCTATCAAAGTTCTCCAAACATGGTTGATTGTGGGTGAAAAATGGGAATTCGCGTGACACAGCTGGAATGTAGCCTTATAATTAGGTTTTCATTGAACTCCACATTAAATCATTCAAAATTCAACATTCACGAAAACCAATAGAATATTGAGATTGTTAATAGTATTCATCGAACTCGACATTTAATCGATGCAAATTAAACATTCGCGAACACCAATAGAAAATAAATGTTCTTAATACTCATCTATAACACAATCCTAATTCAAACTTCTCCAAACATGATTTATTGTCAGTGAAAAATAGGAGTTCGTGTGACACAGCTGCAACGTACCCTTGAAGTCACGATTTCATCAAACTCAACATTAAATCAATGAAAATTCAACATTCACGAAAACTGATAGAAAATAAAGGTTATTAACAGTTATCTACAACACAAAACTAAATGAAAGTTTCTCAAACATGGTTGATTATGTCTAAAAAATGGGAATTCACGTGACAAAGTTGTAACTCGGCCTTAAAATTAGGTTTCCAACGAACTCAACATTAAATAGAAGAAAAATCAACATTCACAAAAACCGATAGAAAATAAAGATTATTAAGTCATCTGTACATAATCCTAAATCAAAGTTCTCCAAAGATGGTTGAGTATTGGTGAAAAATTGGAGTTTGCATGACACCTCTATAACATAGCGTTAAAATTAGGTTTTCGTCTAACTCGATATTAAATTGAATGAAATTGAACATTCACGAAAACCAATATAAAATAAAGATTCTTAATAGTCATCTACAACACAATCCTAAATCAAAGTTCTCCAAGCATGGTTGTTTGTGGGTGAGAAATGGGAGATCGTGTGACACAGCTGCAAGGTAGCCTTGAAATCTTTATTTAGTCAAGCTCGACATTAAATCCTGTAAAATGACACATTCAGAAAAATCGATAGAAAATAAAGGTTATTAATAGTTATCTACAACACAATCCTAAACAAAGATCTTCAAATATGGTTGATTATAGCTAAAAAATGGGAGTTCACGTGGCAAAGCAACAACTCAGCCTTGAAAATATGTTTTCATCGAACTCAACATTAAATCAATGAAAATTCAAAAATCACAAAAGTCAATACAAAATAAATATTTTAATAGTCATCTATAACACAATCCTAAATCAAAATTCACCAAACGTGATTGATTGTGGGTGAAAAATGGGAGTTTGCATGACACAATTTCAAGATAACCTTAAAATAATGTTTTCGATAAACTCGACATTAAATCGATGGAAATTAAAGTTTCACGAAAACTAATAGAAAATAAAGGTTCTTAATAGTCATTTAAAACACAATCCTCTATCAAAGTTTTCCAAACATGGTTGATTGTGGGTGAAAAATGGGAATTCGTGTGACACAGCTGCAATGTAGCCTTAAAATCGCATTTTTCATCAAACTCAACATTTAATCAATAGAAACTCAACATTCATGAAAACGAATACAAAATAAAGGTTCATTATAGTCATCTACAACATAATTCTAAATAAAATTTATCCAAACATGGTTAATTATATGAGAAACATGGGAGTTCGCATGACACAGCTGGAATGTAGCCTTATAATTAGGTTTCCATTGTACTCTATATTAAATAATTGGATATTCAACATTCGTGGAAACTAATAGAATATAGAGATTCTTAATAGTCATCTAGAACACAAACATAACAAAAATTTCTCCAAGCATTGTTGATTGTGGGTGAAAAATGCGAGTTCATTGACACATTTGCAACACAGCCTTAAAATTAGGTATTCATCGAACTCGACATTTAATCGATGCAAATTACATTCGCGAAAACCAATAGAAAATAAATATTCTTAATAGTCTTCTACAACACAATCCAAAATCAAAGTTCTCCAAACATGGTTGAATGTGGGTGAAAAATTAGAGTTTGTGTGAGAACGCTACAACATAGGCTTAAAATAAAGTTTTAGCTTAACTCGAGATTAAATCGATGGAAATTCAACATTCACAAAAATTGATAAAAATTAAAGGTTCTTAATAGTCATCTACAACACAATCCTAATTCAAAGTTCTCCAAACATGATTTATTGTCATTGAAAATTTGGAGTTTGTGTGACACAGCTGCAACGTACCGTTGAAATCACGATTTCATCAAACTCAACATTAAATCAATGAAAACTCAACATTCATGAAAACTGATAGAAACTACAAGTTATTAATAGTTATTTAGAACACAATACTAAATCAAAGTTCTTCAAACATGGTTGATTATGTCTGAAAAATGGGAATTCACGTGACAAAGCTACAACTTGGCCTTAAAATTAGGTTTCCGTCGAACTCAACATTAAATCGACAAAAAATCAACATTCACAAAAACCAATAGAAAATAAAGATTATTAAAAGTCATCTAGAACATAATCCTAAATCAATGTTCTCCAAAGATGGTTGAGTATGGGTGAAAAATGGGAGTTTGCATGGCACCTCTGTAACATAGCGTTAAAATAAGGTTTTCGTCTAACTCGACATTAATATAATTTCCATCGATATAATGTCGAGTTCAATGAAAACCTAATTTTAAGGGTACATTGCAGCTTTGCCATGTTAACTCCCATTTTTCAGCCATAATCAATCATGTTTGGAGAAATTTGATCTAGGATTATGTTGTAGATGACTATTATGAACATTTATTTTCTATCACTTTTTGTAAATATTGAATTTCCATCGATTTAATGTTGAGTTCTTCGAAATCTAGATTTTAAGGCTATGTTGCAGCTGTGTCACGCAAACTCCCTTTTTTCACCCACAATCAACCATGTTTGGATAACTATGATTTAGGATTTCGTTGTCAATGACTATTAAGAACATTCACAAAAACCAATAAAAAATAAAGGTTCTTGATAGTCATCTACAACAAAATACTAAATCAAAGTCATCCAATCATGGTTGATTGTGGGTGAAAAATGGGAGTTCATGTGACACAGTTGCAACATAGCCTTAAAATAAGGTTTTCATCAAGCTCAACATTAAATCATTGGAAATTCAACATTCATGAAAATCGATAGCAAATAACAGTTTTTAGTAGTCATCTAGCACAAAATTCTATATCAAAGTTCTCCAAACATGGTTGATTGTAGGTGAAAAATGCAAGTTCGCGTGACATAGCTATAACGTAGCCTTAAAATAAGATAATCGTCAAAATCGACATTAAAATTGATGGAAATTCAACATTCACGAAAATCGATAGAAAATAAAGTTTCTTAATAGTCATCTACAACAGAATCCTAAATAAAATTTCTCCAAACATGTTGATTGTGGATGGAAAATGATAGTTTGTGTGACAGAGCTGCAATGTAGCCTTAAAATTAGGCCTTTTGTCGAACTCAACATTAAATCAAAGGAAATTCAACATTCATGAAAATCGATAGAAAATAAACGTTCTTAAATAAAATTTCTTGAAACATAGTTGATTATTGGTGAAAAATGTGAGTTCGTGCGACAAATCAACAACGTAGCTTTAAAATTATGTTTTCGTTGAATTAGACATTAAATCAATGCAAATTCTCGAAAACCAAATGAAATTAAAGGTTCTTAAAAGTCATCTACAACACAATCCTATATCAAAGTTCTCCAAACATAGTTAATTGTTGGTTAAAAAAGCGAGTTCGAGTGACATAGCTATAATGTAGCCTTAAAATAAAGATTTCTTGAATCTTAACATTAAATCAATGGAAATTCAACATTCATGAAAATCGATAGAAAATAAAGGTTCTTAATAGTCATCTAGAACATAATCCTAAACTAAAGTTCTCCAAATATGGCTGATTGTGGGTGAAAAGTTGGAGTTCGTGTGACACAACTACAACATAGCCTTAAAATCAGGTTTTCCCCAAAGTTGACATTAAATAGATATAAAATAATGTTCTTAATAATCATCTACAACAGAATACTATATTAAAGTACTCCAAACATGGTTGATTGCTGGTGAAAAAATGGAGTACACGTGACAAGTTGCAATATAGCCTTAATATGAGGTTTTTGTCGAACTCGATATTTAATATTCATCGACAACAAAATCCTAAATCAAAGTTCTACAAACATGGTTGATTGTGGGTGAAAAATGACAGTTCACATGACACAGTTCGAATGTAGCTTTAAATCAGATTTTCTTTGAACTTGACATAAAATCAAGGGAAATTCAACATTGACGAAAACCCATATAAAATAAATGTTTTTAATTTTCATCTACAACATAAATTTAAATCAAAGTTCTCCAAACATGGTTGATTGTGGGTGAAAAATGGGAGTTCACATGACACAGGAACAACGAGCCTTAAAATAAGATTTTCGTGAAACTCGACATTAAATCAAAGGAAATTCAACATTCACGAAAAGAGATAGAAAATAAAGGTTATTAATAGTCATCCAAAACACAATCCTAAATAAAATTTCTCCAAACATGGTTGATTGTGGGGGAAAAAAGGGAGTTCGTGTGACACAGCCAGAAGGTAGCCTTAGAAATTAGGTTTTTGTCGAACTCGACATTAAATCAATGGAAATTCAACATTCACAAAAACCAGTAGAAAAAGGTTCTTAATAGTCATCGACAACACAATCCTAAATTAAGTTCTCCAAACAGGGTTGATTGTGGGTAAGAAATGGTAGTTCACGTGATAGAACTAGAACGTAGCCTTATAATCAGGTTTTCGTGGAACTTGACATTTAATCATTGGAAATTCAACATTAACAAAATCTGACAGAAAATAAAGGTTCTTAATAGTCATCTAAAAATTAATCCTAAAGAAAAGTTCCAAACATGGTTGATTATGGATGAAAAATGGGAGTTCGCGTGACATGACAACAACGTAGCCTTGAAATCAAGTTTTCGTTAAACTCGACATTATATCGATGGAAATTCCACATTCACAAAAATTAATAAAAAAGTAAAGTTTTTTAATAGTCATTTACAACACAATCTTAAATCAAAGTCATCGAAACATGGTTGATTGTGGGTGAGAAATGGGATTTCATGTGACACAGCTGAAACGTACCTTAAAATCAGCTTTTCCTTGAACTCGACGTTAAAGTAACAAAAAATCAACATTCCCAAAAATCGATAGAAAAAAAGGTTCTTAATAGTCATCTATAGCATAATACTAAATGGAAGTACTCCAAACATGGTTGATTGTAGGTGAAAAATGTGAGTTCGCGTGACACATCTGCAACATAGCCTTAAAATAACGTTTTCATTGAACTCGATATTAAATCAATGGAAATTAAACATTCAAGAAAAATGATAGAAAATAAATGTTCTTAATAGTCATCTACAACACAATCCTAAATCAAAGTTCTCCAAACATGATTGATTGTTGGTGAAAAATGGGAGTTTGTGTGACAAAGCTGAAACATAGCCTTAATATAAATTTTCATCGATCTCAACATTTAATCAATGGAAATTCAACATTCACGAAAACCAATAGAAAATAAATGTTCTTAATAATCATCTACAAAATAATCCTAAATCAAAGTTCTCCAAAAATGGTTGATAATGCATGAAAAGTGGGTGTTCACATGACACGTCTAGAACATAGCATTGAAATTAAGTTTTCGTTGAACTCGACATTAAATCGATGGAAATTGAAAATTCACGAAACCGATATAAAATAAAGGTTCTTGATAGTCATCTACAACATAATCCTAAATCAAAGTTCTCCAAACACAGTTGATTATGGGTCAAAAATAGGAGTTCGCATAATTTTCCTATAATGTAGCCTTAAAATTATGTTTTCGTCAAACTTGACATTAAATCGATGGAAATTGAACATTCACAAAAATCGATAGAAAATAATGGTTTTTAATAGTCATCCAAAACATATTCTTAAATCAAAGTTCTCAAAACACGGTTGATTATGAGTGAAAAATGGGACTTCGTAAGACACTTTTGCAACGTAGCCTTGAAATCAAGTTTTCGTTGAACTCGACATTTAATCGTTGGAAATTCAACATTCACGAAATCCAATAGAAAATAAAGGTTCTTATTAGTCATCTACATTTTAATCCTAAATAAAAGTTCTCTAAACATGGTTGACTGTGGGTAAAAACAGGGAGTTCACGTGACACAACTGCAACGTATCTTTGAAATAAGTTTTTCGTCAAACTTGACATTAAATTAATGAAAATTCAACATTCACGAAAATCGATAGAAAAAAAAGTTTCTTAACAATCATCTATAACATAATCCTAAATAAAAATTCTCCAAACATGGTTGATTGTGGGTGATAAATGAGAGTTCGCGTGACACGGCTGCAACATAGCCTTAAAATTAGGTTTTCGTGAAACTCGACATTAAATAAATGGAAATGCAACATTCATGAATACCAATAAAAAAGAAAATTTCTTAACAGTCATCTAAAACACAATCCTAAATCACAGTTCTCCAAACATGGCTTTTTGTGGGAGAAAATTGCGAGCTCGTGTGACATAACTGCAATATAATCTTAACGGTTTTTGTCGAATTCGACATTAAATAGATGGAAATTCAACATTCACAAAAATTGATAAAAAAAATAAAGGCTCTTAATATTCATCTACAACACAATTCTAAATGAAATTTATCCAAACATGGTTCATTGTGGGTCAAAAATGAGAATTCACATAACACAGCTGCAACATACCCTAAAAATCAGGAATAGCTGCAAAGTAGTCTAAAAATCATATTTTTGTCGAACTTGACATTAAATTGATGGAAATTCAACATTCACAAAAACCAATAGAAAATAAGCGTTCTTAATGGTCATCTACAACACAATCCTAAATTGAATTTATCCAAACATCATTGATTGTGTGGGTGAATAATGGGAGTTCATGTGAGACAACTGCAAACCTAGCCTTAAAATCAAGTTTTCACGAAACTCGACACTAAATCGATGGAGATTCGACAATTACAAAAATCGATGGAAAATAAAGGTTCTTAATAGTCATTCACAACACAATCCTAAATCAAACTTATCCAAACATGGTTAATTGTGGGTGAAAAATGGCAGTTCACATGACACAACTACAACGTAGCCTTGAAATCAGGTTTTCTTTAAACTCGACATTAAATCCATTGAAATTCAACATTCACAAAAATTGATAAAAAATAAAGGTTCTTAACAGTCATCTACAACACAACCCTAAATAAAAGTTATCCAAACATGGTTGATTGTGCGTGAGAAATGGACGTTCACATGACACAGCTGCATCGTAGCCTTAAAATCAAGTTTTTGTCGAACTCGACATTTAATCGATGGAAATTCAACGTTCATGAAAACTAATAGAGAATAAAGGTTCTTAATAGTCATCTACAACACAATCCTAAATCAAAGTTCTCAAAACATGATTCATTATGGGTGAAAAATGGGAGTTCACAAGACAAAGCTGCAACATAGCCTTAAAATCAGGTTTTCGTCAAACTCGACATTAAATCGATGAAAATTGAACATTCACTAAAACCGATAGAAAATAAATGTTGTTAATAGTCATCTTGAACACAATACAAAATCAAAGTTTTCCAAACCAAACATGGTTCAATGTGAGTGAAAAATGGGAGTTTACGTGACAGCGGCAACGTAGCCTTAAAATCAGGTTTTCATCAAACTCGACATTAAATCAAAGCAAACTCAACATTCACGATAAAAAATAGAAAATAAAGGTTTCTAATAGTCACCCACAACACAATCCTAAATAAAAGTTCTCCAAATATTGTTGATTGTGGGTGACAATTCAGAGTTCGTGTGACACAACTACAAATAGGCCTTAAAATCAGGTTTTCGTTGAACTCAACATTAAATCAATGGAAATTCAACATTCACGAAAACCAATAGAAAATAAAGGTTCTTAATAGTAATCTACAACACAATCCTAAATAAGAGTTCTCCAAACATGGTTGATTATGGGTGAAAACTAGGAGTTCACGTGACAAACCTGCGAGGTAGCCTTAAAATTAGGTTTTCATCGAACTCGACATTTAATCGATGGAAATTCAACATTCATGAAAACCAATAGAAAATAAAGGTTCATAATAGTCATCTACAACATATTCATAAATCAAAGCTCTCCAAACATGGTTGATTATGCATGAAACACGAGAGTTCATGTCACGTCTGCAACATAGCCTTAAAATAAAGTTTTCATCTTACTTAACATTAAATCGATGGAAATTCAACATTCACGAAAATTGATAGAAAACAAAGGTTCTTAGTACTCATCTACAACACAATCCTAAATCAAATTTCTCCAAACAAGGTTGATTGTGGGTCAAAAAATGGGGCTTCATGTCACACAGCTGCAACGAATCCTTAAAATCAAGTTTTCTTTGAACTCAACATTAAAGGGATGGAAATTCGACATTCATGAAAACCAATACAAAATAAAGGTTCTTAATAGTCATCTACAACACAATCCTAAATCAAAGTTCTCCAAACATGGTTGATTGTGGGTGAAAAATGGTAGTTCGAATGACACAGTTGCAATGTAGCAATAAAATTAGTTTTTCGTCAAACTCAACATTAAATTGATGGAAATTTATTATTCACAAAAACCGATAAAAAAATTAAGCTTCTTAATAGTCATCTACAACACAATCTTATACCAAAGTTCTGCAAACATGGTTGATTATGGGTGAAAAATGGGAGTTCGTGTCACATAGATGTAATGTAGGCTAAATATCAAATTTTCTTTGATCTCAACATTAAATCGGTGAAAATTCAACATTCACGAAAACCAATAGAAAATAAAGGTTCTTAATAGCTATCCTCAATAAAGTTCTCGAAACATGTTGGATTATGAGTGAAAATGGTATTTTGTGTGACAAATTTTCAACGTATGCATAAAATTATTGATTTCTTCAAACTCAATATTAAATCGATTGAAATTCAACATTCACGAAAATCGATAGAAAATAAGAGTTCTTAATAGTCATCTACAATAGAATCCTAAATCAAAGTTAATGAAACATGGTTAATTGTGGGTCAAAAATGCGAGTTCGTGTGGCAAAACTGCAACGTAGCCTTAAAATTAGGTTTTCGTCAAACTTGATATTGAATCGATGGAAATTCAACATTCATGAAAAACAATAGAAAATAAATGTTCATAATAAATCATCAACAAACACAATCCTAAATCAAAGTTCTCCAAACATGGTTGATTGTGTGTGAAAAATGGGAGTTTGCGTGACATAGCTGTAATGTAGTCTTAAAATCAAGTTTTTTTTGAACTCGACATTAAATCGATGGAAATTCAACATTCACGAAAATTGATAGAAAAAAAAGGTTTTTAATAGTCATCTACAACACAATCCTAAATCAAAGTTCTCTAAACATGGTTGATTGTGGGTGAAAAATGGGATTTCGCGTGACATATCTGCAACGTAGCCTTAAAATAAGTTGTGCATTGAACTCAATGTTAAATCGATGGAAATTCAACATTCAAGAAAACCAATAGAAAATAAAATTTACTATTATTTATCTAAAACATATTCTAAAATCAAATTTCTCCAAACCTCGTTGATTATGGATGAAAAATGGGAGGTCGCTTGACATAGCTACAACATAGCCTTAAAATCATGTTAGGCACATTTGGTTGTAAATCGATGAAAAGTCAACATTCACAAAAGGCAATATAAAATAAAGGATGTGAATAGTCATCTACAAGCCAATCCTAAATCAAAGTTCTCCAAATATGGTTGATTATGAGTGAAAAATGGGAATTCACATAACATAGCTGCAATGTAGCCTTAAAACAAGGTGTTAGATGGACTTGGCTGTAAATTAAAAAAAAATCAACATTCATGAAAGGTAATAAAAAGTAAAGGATCGTAATATTCATCTACAACACAATCCCATACCAAAGTTCTGCAAACATGGTTGATGGTGGGTGAAAATTGGGAGTTCGAATGACACAGCTGCAACGTAGCCTCAAAATATGGTGTTTGCTAAACTCAACATTAAATCGATACAAATTTAGCATTCACAAAAATCGACAGAAAATAAAGTTTCTTAATAGTCATCTACAACACAATCTAAACTCAAACTTCTTAAACCCTATTTGATATGGGTCGAAACTTTGAGTTCGCATGACATGTCTGCAATGTAGCCCTAAAAAAAGGTTTTCCATGAACCCCGCATTAAATCAATCAAAATTGTACATTCAGAAAAACAGATAGAAAATAAATGTTCACAATTGTCATCCACAACATAATACTCAAATCAAAGTTCTCCTAACATAGATGATTGTGGGTGAAAATGGGAGTTCGTTTGAGAGAGCTGCAATGAAGACTTAAAATCAGGTTTTCATTGAACTTGAGATTAAATCGATGGAAATTCAAGATTCATGAATACCGATACAAAATAAAGGTTCTTAATAGTCATCTACAACACAATCCTAAATCAAGTTCTCCAAACATGGTTGATTGTCGGTGAAAAATAGGAATTTGCGTGACATAGCTGCAATGTGTTTCATCATACTCAACATTTAATCAATGGAAACTCAACATTCACAAAAATTAATACAAAATAAAGTTTCATTATACTCATGTACAACATAATCCTAAATCAAAGTTCTCCAAACGTGGTTAATTATGTGTGAAACATGGCAGTTCGCGTGACACAGTTGGAATGTAGCCTTATAATCAGGTTCTCATTGAACTCGACATTAAATCATTTGAAATTCAACATTCAGGAAAACCAATAGAATATAGAGATTCTTAATAGTCATCTATAACAAAAACCTAACAAAATTTTTTCCAAAGATGGTTGATTCTGGGTGAAAAATGCGAGTTCATTGACACATTTGCAACGTAGCCTTAAAATTAGGTATTCATCGAACTCAATATTTAATCGATGGAAATTAAACATTCGCGAAAACCAATAGAAAATAAATGATCTTAATAGTCTTCTACAACACAATCTGAAATCAACTTCTCCAAACATGGTTGAATGTGCGTGAAAAAGTAGAGTTCGCGAGAGACAGCTACAACATAGCTTTAAAATAAAGTCTTAGTTTAACTCAAGATTAAATCGATGGAAATTCAACATTCAAAAAAATTGATAAAAATTAAAGGTTCTTAATAGTCATCTACAACACAATACTAAATCAAAGTTCTTCAAACATGGTTGATTATGTCTAAAAAATAGGAATTCACGTGACAAAGTTGCAACTCAGCCTTAAAATTAGGTTTCCGTCGAACTCAACATTAAATCGGCGAAAAATCAACATTCACAAAAACCGATAGAAAATAAAGATTATTAAATGTCATCAGCAACATAATTCTAAATCAAAGTTCTCCAAAGATGGTTGACTATGGGTGAGAAATGGGGCTTTTCATGACACCTCTGTAACATAGCGTTAATTGTGGGTGAAAAATGGGAGATCGCATGACACAGCTACAACGTAGCCTTGAAATCATGATTTGGTCAAACTCGACATTAAATCTTTGAAAATTCAACATTCACAAAAATCGATAGAAAATAAAGGTTATTAATAGTTATCTACAACACAATCCTAAAAAAAGATCTTAAAACATGGTTCATTATAGCTGAAAAAATGGGAGTTCACATGACAAAGCTTTAACTCAGCCTTAAAAATAGGTTTTCGTTGAACTCAACATTAAATCAATGAAAATTCAAAATTCACAAAAATCAATAGGAAATAAATATTTTAATAGTCATCTATAACAATGGTCCTAAATTAAAATTCTCCAAACATGATTGATTGTGGGTGAAAAATGGGAGTTCGCATGACACAATTTCAAGATAACCTTAAAATAATGTTTTCAATAAACTCGACATTAAATCGATGGAAATCAAGATTCACGAAAACTGATAGAAAATAAAGGTTCTTAAAAGTCATTTAAAACACAATCCTCTATCAAAGTTCTCCAAACATTGGTGATTGTGTGTGAAAATGGGAATTCGCATGACACAGCTGCAATGTAGCCTTAAAATCACGTTTTTCGTCAAACTCAACATTCACGAAAATGAATACAAAATAGAGGTTCATTATAGTCATCTAAGACATAATCTTAAATTAAAGTTCTCCAAACATGGGAGATTGCGTGACATAGCAAGACTGTACCCTTATAATCATATTTTCATTGAACTTGAAATTAAATCATTGGAAATTCAACATTCATGAAAACCAATAGAATTTAGAGATTCTTAATAGTCATCTATAACTAAAACCTTACAAAAATTTCTCCAAAGATGGTTGAGTATGGGTGAAAAATGGGAGTTTGCTTGACACCTCCGTAACATAGCATTAAAATTAAGTTTTCGTCTAACTCGACATTAAATTGATTGAAATTGAACATTCACGAAAACCAATAGAAAATAAATATTCTTAATAGTCATCTACATCACAATATTAAATTAAATTTATCCAAACATGGTTGATTGTGGGTAAAAAATGGGAAATCGCGTGACACTGCTGCAATGTAGCCTTGAAATCATGATTTGGTCAAACTCGACATTAAATCCTTGAAAATTCAACATTCACAAAAATCGATAGAAAATAAAGGTTATTAATAGTTTATCTACAACACAATCCTAAACAAAGATCTTCAAACATGTTTGATTATAGCTGAAAAAATGGGAGTTCACGTAACAAAGCTGTAACTCAGCCTTAAAAATAGGTTTTCGTCGAACTCAACATTAAATCATTGAAAATTCAAAATTCACAAAAATCGATAGAAAATAAATATTTTAATAGTCATCTATAACACAATCCTAAATCAAAATTCTCTAAACATGATTGATTGTGGGTGAAAAACGGGTGTTCACATGACACAGTTTCAAGATAACCTTAAAATAATGTTTTCAATAAACTCGACATTAAATCAATGGAAAATCAAGATTCACGAAAACTGGTAGAAAATAAAGGTTCTTAATAGTCATTTAAAACACAATCCTCTATCAAAGTTCTCCAAACATGGTTGACTGTGGATGAAAAATGGGAATTCACGTGATACAGTTGCAATGTAGCCTTAAAATCACATTTTTTGTGAAACTCAATATTCACAAAAACGAATACAAAATAAAGGTTCATTATAGTCTGCTACAACATAATCCTAAATCAAAGTTCTCCAAATATGGGAGTTCGCGTGACACAACTGAAATGTAATCTTATAATCAGGTTTTCATTGAACTCGACATTAAATCATTGGAAATGCAACATTCAGGAACACCAATAGAATATATAGATTCTTAATAGTCATCTATAACACAAAACTAACAAAAATTTCCCCAAACATGGTTGATTATGTGTGAAAAATGCGAGTTCGTTGACACATTTACAATGTAGCCTTAAAATAAGGTATTCATCGAACTCAACATTTAATCAAAGGAAACTAAACATTCACGAAAACCAATAGAAAATCAATGTTCTTAATAGTTTTATACAACACAATCCGAAATCAACGTTCTCAAAATATGGTTGAATGTGGGTGAAAAATTAGAGTTTGCGTGAGAAAGCTACAACATATCCTTAAAATAAAGTTTTAGTTTAAATCGAGATTAAGTCGATGGAAATTCAACATTCTCAAAAATTCAAAAATATTAAAGGTTCTTAATAGTCATCTACAACACAATCCTAATTCAAAATTCTCCAAACATGATTTATCGTCGGTGAAAATTGGGAGTTCGTGTGATACTGCTGCAACGTACCCTTGATAGAAAATATTCATGAAAACTTATAGAAAATAAAGGTTATTAATAGTTATCTACAACACAATACTAAATCAAAGTTCTTCAAACATGGTTGATTATGTCTCAAAAATGGGAATTCACGTGACAAAGCTGCAACTCAGCCTTAAAATAAGGTTTCCCTCAAATTCAACATTAAATCGATGAAAAATCAACATTTACAAAAACCGATAGAAAATAAAGATTTTAATAGTCATCAACAACATAATTCTAAATCAAATTTCTCCAAAGATGGTTGAGTATGGGTGAAAAATGGGACTTTGCATGACACCTCTGTAACATAGCGTTAAAATTAGGTTTTCGTCTAACTCGACATTAAATTGAATGAAATTGAACATTCATGAAAACCAATAGAAAATATAGATTCTTAATAGCCATCTACAACACAATCCTAAATCAAAGTTCTCCAAACATGGTAGATTGTGGCTGAAAAATGGGAGATCACATGACACAGCTGCAACGTAGCCTTGAAATCATGATTCGGTCAAACTCAACATTAAATCTTTGAAAATTCAACATTCACAAAAATCGATAGAAAATAAAGGTTATTAATAGTTATCTACAACACAATCCTAAACAAAGATCTTCAAACATGGTTGATTATAGCTGAAAAAATGGGAGTTGATGTGACAAAGTTGCAACACAGCCTTAAAAATAGGTTTTTGTCAAACTCAACATTAAATGAATGAAAATTCAAAATTCAAAAAAATCGATAGAAAATAAATATTTTAATAGTCATCTATAACACTGGTTTTAAATCAAAATTCTCCAAACATGATTGATTGTGGATGAAAAATGGAAGTTCGCATGACACAATTTCAAGATAACCTTAAAATAATGTTTTCAATAAACTCGAAAATTGGGAGTTCCTGTGACACAGCTGCAACACACCCTTGAAATCATGATTTCATTAAACTCAACATTAAATCAATGAAAATTGAACATTCACGAAAACTGATAGAAAATAAAGGTTATTAATAGTTATCTACAACACAATACTAAATCAAAGTTCTTCAAACATGGTTGATTATGTCTGAAAAATGGGAATTCACGTGACAAAGCTGCAACTCAGCTATAAAATTAGGTTTCCGTGGAACTCAATATTAACTCGACGAAAAATCAACATTCACGAAAACCGATAGCAAATAAAGATTATTAAAAGATATCTACAACATAATCCTAAATCAATGTTCTCCAAAGATGGTTGAGTATGGGTGAAAAATGGGAGTTTGCATGATACCTCTGTAACATAGCGTTAAAATTACGTTTTCATCTAACTTCACATTAAATTGAATGAAATTGAACATTCACAAAAACCAATAGAAAATAAAGATTCTTAATAGTCATCTACAACTAAATACTAAATCAAAGTTCTCCAAACATGTTTGATTGTGGGTGAAAAATGGGAGATCACGTGACATAGCTGCAACGTAGCCTTGAAATCATGATTTGGTCAAACTCGACATTAATTCTTTGAAAATTCAACATTGAAAAAAACCGATAGAAAATAAAGGTTATTAATAGTTATCTACAACACAATCCTAAAAAAAGATCTTCAAACATGGTTGATTATAGCTGAAAAAATAGGAGTTCACGTGATAAAGCTGCAACTAAGCCTTAAAAATAGGTTTTCGTCGAACTCAACATTAAATTAATGAAAATTCAAAATTCACAAAAATTGATAGCAAATAAATACTTTAGTAGTCATCTATAACACAATCCTAAATCAAAATTCTCCAAACATGATTGATTGTGGGTGAAAAATAGGAGATCGCATGACAGAGCTGCAATGTAGCCTTGAAATCATGATTTGGTCAAACTCGACATTAAATCCTTCAAAATTCAACTTTAAATCGATGGAAATTTAGAATTCACGAAAATTGATAAAAAATAAAGGTTCTTAATAGTCATTTAAAAGAAAAGCCTCTATCAAAGTTCTCCAGACATGGTTGATTGTGGGTGAAAAATGGGAATTCGCGTGACACAGCTGCAATGTAGCCTGAAAATCACCTTTTTCGTCAAACTCAACATTTAATCAATGGAAACTAAACATTCATGAAAACGAATACAAAATAAAGGTTCATTATAGTCATCTACAACATAATCCTAAATCAAAGTTCTCCAAACATGGTTAGTTATAAATGAAACATGGGAGTTCACATGACACAGCTAGAATGTAGCCTTATCAGGTTTTCATTGAACTCGACATTAAATAATTGGAAATTCAACATTCACAAAAACCAATAGAATATAGAGATTCTTAATAGTCATTTATAACACAAAACCTAAAAAACATTTCTCCAAACATTGTCTATTGTGGGTGAAAAATGCAAGTTCGTTTACACATTTGCAATGCACACTCGAACTCAACATTAAATCGACGAAAAATCAACACTCACAAAAACTGATAAAATAAAGATTATTAAAAGTCATCTACAGCATAATCCTAAATCAAAGTTCTCCAAAGATGGTTGAGTATGGGTGAAAAATGGGAGTTTGCATGACACCTCTCTAACATAGCATTAAAATTAGGTTTTCATCTAACTCGACATTAAATTGAATGAATTTGAACATTCACGAAAACCAATAGAAAATAAAGATTCTTAAAAGTCATCTACAACACAATCCTAAATCAAATTTCTCTAAACATGGTTGACTGTGGGTGAAAATGGGAGATCGTGTGACACAGCTGCAACATAGCCTTCAAATCATGATTTGGTCAAACTCGACATTAAATCATTGAAAATTCAACATTGACAAAAACCAATAGAAAAAAAAGGTTATTAATAGTTATTATCTACAACACAATCTTAAACAAAGATCTTCAAACTTGGTTGATTATAGCTGAAGAAATAGGAGTTCACGTGACAAAGCTGCAACTAAGCCTTAGAAATAGGTTTTCGTCGAACTCAACATTAAATCAATGAAAATTTAAAATTCACAAAAATCGATAGAAAATAAATATTTTAATAGTCATCTATAACACAATCCTAAATCAAAATTCTCCAAACATGATTGATTGTTGGTGAAAAATGGGAGTTCGCATGACACTGTTTTATGATAACCTTAAAATAATGTTTTCAATAAACTCGACATTAAATCGATGGAAATTCAAGATTCACGAAAACTGATAGAAAATAAAGGTTCGAAATAGTCATTTAAAACACAATCCTCTATCAAAGTTCCCCAAATATGGTTGATTGTGGGTGAAAAATGGGAATTCGCGTGACACAGCTGCAATGAAGCCTTAAAATCATGTTTTTCGTCAAACTAAACATTCATGAAAATGAATACAAAATAAAGGTTCATTATAGACATCTACAACATAATCCTAAATCAAAGTTCTCCAAACATGGTTTATTATGCATGAAACATGGGAGTTTGCGTGACACATCGGGAATGTAGCCTTATAATCACGTTTTCATTAAACTCGACATTAAATCATTGGAAATTCAACAATCACGAAAACCAATAGAATATAGAGTTTCTTAATAGTCATCTATAACACAAACCTAACAAAATTTTCTCCAAACATGGTTCATTGTGGGTGAAAAATGTGAGTTCGTTGACACATTTGCAACGTAGCCTTAAAAGTAGGTATTCATCGAACTCGACATTTAATCAATGAAAATTAAACATTCGCGAAAACCAATAGAAAATAAATGTTCTTAATAGTCTTCTACAACACAATCCGAAATCAAAGTTCTCCAAACATGGTTGAATGTGGGTGAAAAATTAGAGTTCGCGTGAGAAAGCTACAACATAGCCTTAAAATAAAGTTTTAGTTTAACTCGAGATTAAATCGATGGAAATTCAACATTCACAAAAATTGATAAAAATTAAAGGTTCTTAATAGTCATCTACAATACAATCCTAATTCAAAGTTCTCCAAACATGATTTATTGTCGGTGGAAATTGGGAGTTCGTGTGACACAGCTGCAACGTACCCTTGAAATCATGATTTCATCAAACTCAACATTAAATCTATGAAAATTCAACGTTCATGAAAACTGATAGAAAATAAAGGTTATTAATAGTTATGTACAACACAATACTAAATTAAAGTTCTTCAAACATGGTTAATTATGTCTGAAAAATGGGAATTCACGTGACAAAGCTGCAAATCAGCCATAAAATTAGGTTTCCGTCGAACTCAACATTAAATCGGTGAAAAATCAACATTCACAAAAACCGATAGAAAATAAAGATTATTAAAAGTCATCTACAACATAATCCTAAATCATACTTCTCCAAAGATTGTTGAGTATGGGTGAAAAATGGGAGTTTGCATGGCACCTCTGTAACATAGCATTAAAATTAGGTTTTCATCTAACTCGACGTTAAATTGAATCAAATTGAACATTCACAAAAACCAATAGAAAATAAAGATTCTTAATAGTCATCTACAACAAAATTCTAAGTCAAAGTTCTCCAAACATGGTTGATTTTGGGTGAAAAATGGGAGATCGCATGACACAGCTGCAATGTAGCCTTGAAATCATGATTTGGTCAAGCTCAACATTCAATCTTTGAAAATTCAACATTCACAAAAACCGATAGAAAATAAAGGTTATTAATAGTTATCTACAACACAATCCTAAACAAAAATCTTCAAACGCTGTTGATTATAGCTGAAAAAATGGGAGTTCTCTTGACAAAGCTGCAACTCAGCCTTAAAAATAGGTTTTCATCGTACTCAACATTAAATCAATGAAAATTCAATATTCACAAAAATCGATAGAAAATAAATATTTGAATAGTCATCTATAACACAATCCTAAATAAAAATTCTCCAAACATGATTGATTGTGTGTGAAAAATGGGAGTTCGCATGACACAGTTTAAAGATAACCTTATAATAATGTTTTCAATAAACTCGACATTAAATCAATGGAAATTCAAGATTCATGAAAATTGATAGAAAATAAAGGTTCTTAATAGTCATTTAAAACACAATCCTCTATCAAAGTTCTACAAACATGGTTGATTGTAAGTGAAAAATGGGAATTCGCGTGACATAGCTCCAATGTAGCCTTAAAATCACGTTTTTCATCAAACTCAACATTTAATCAATGGAAACTCAACATTCACGAAAACGAACACAAAATAAAGGTTCATTAAATTCATCTTAACATAATCCTAAATCAAATTTTTCCAAACATGGGAGTTCCCGTGACACAACTGGAATGTAGCCTTATAATAAGGTTTTCATTCAACTCTACATTAAATCATTGGAAATTCAACATTCATGAAAACCAATTGAATATAGAGTTCTTCATAGTCATCTATAAAACAAACCTAACCAAAATTTCTCCAAACATGGTTGATTGTAGGTGAAAAATGCGAGTTCCTTGACACATTTGCAACATAGCCTTAAAATTACGTATTCTTCGAACTCGACATTTAATCGATGGAAATTAAACATTCGCGAAAACCAAAAGAAAATAAATGTTCTTAATAGTCTTCTACAACACAATCCGAAATCAAAGTTCTCCAAACATGGTTGAATGTGGGTGAGAAATTAGTGTTCGCGTGAGAAAGCTACAACATAGCCTTAAAATAAAGTTTTAGTTTAACTCAAGATTAAATCGATGGAAATTCAACATTCACAAAAATTAATAAAAATTAAAGGTTCTTAATAGTCACCTACAACACAATCCTAATTCAAAGTTCTCCAAACTTGATTTATTGTCGGTGAAAATTGGGAGTTCTTGTGACACAGCTGCAACGCACCCTTGAAATCATGATTTCATCAAACTCAACATTAAATCAATGAAAATTCAACATTCACAAAAAATGATAGAAAATAAAGATTATTAAAATTCATCTACAACATAATCCTGAATCAAATTTCTCCAAAGATGGTTGATTGGGTGTGAGAAATGGCAGATCACGTGACACAACTGCAATGTAGCCTTGAAATTATGATTTGGTCAAACTGGACATTAAATCTTTGAAAATTTAACATTCACAAAAACCTATAGAAAATAAAGGTTATTAATAGTTATCTACAACACAATCCTAAATCAAAGTTCTCCAAAGATGGTTGATTATAGCTAAAAAAATGGGAGTTCACGTGACAAAGCTGCAACTCAGGCTTAAAAATGGGTTTTCGCATGACACTGTTCCAAGATGGCTTTAAAATAATGTTCTGAATAAACTCGACATTAAATCAATGGAATGTAGCCTTAAAATCACGTTTTTCTTCAGACTCAACAATTAATCAATGGAAACTCAACATTCACGAAAACGAATAGAAAATAAAGGTTCATTATAGTCATCTACAACAAAATCCTAAATAAAATTTCTCCAAACATGGTTAATTATATGTGTAACATGGGAGTTCGCGTGACACAGCTACAATGCAGTGTTATAATTAGGTTTTCATTGAACTCGACATTAAATTATTGGAAATTCAACATTCACGAAAACCAATAGAATATAGAGATTCTTAATAGTCATCTCTAACACAAACCTAACAAAAATTTCTCCAAACATGGTTGATTGTGTGGGTGAAAAATTTGAGTTCGTTGCCACATTTGCAACACACCCTTAAAATTAGGTATTCATCGAACTCGATATTTAATCGATGGAAATTAAACATTCGCAAAAACCAATAGAAACTAAATGTTCTTAAATAGTCTTCTACAACATAATCTGAAATCAAAGTTCTCCAAACATGGTTGAATATGGGTGAAAAATTAGAGTTCGCGTGAGAAAGCTACAACATAGCCTTAAAATAAAGTTTTAGTTTAACTCGAGCTTAAATCGATGGAAATTCAACATTCACAAAATTTGATAAAAATTAAAGGTTCTTAATAGTCATCTACAACACAATCCTAATTCAAAGTTCTCCAAACATGATTTATTGTCGGTGAAAATTGGGAGTTCCTCTGACACAGTAGCAACGAACCCTTGAAATTACGATTTCATCAAACTCAACATTAAATCAATCAAAATTCAACATTCACGAAAACTAATAGAAAATAAAGGTTATTAATAGTTATCTACAACCCAATACTAAATTAAAGTTCTTCAAACATGCTTGATTATGTCTGAAAAATTGGAATTCACGTGACAAAGCTGCAACTCAGCCTTAAAATTAGGTTTCCGTCGAACTCAACATTAAATCGATGAAAAATCAACATTCACAAAAACCGATAGAAAATAAAGATTATTAAAAGTCATCTACAACATAATCCTAAATCAAAGTTCTCCAAAGATGGTTGAGTATGGGTGAAAAATGGGAGTTTGCATGACACCTTTGTAACATAGCGTTAAAATTAGGTTTTCATCTAACTCGAGATTAAATTGAATGAAATTGAACATTCACGGAAACCAATAGAAAATAAAGATTCTTAATAGTCATCTACAACACAATCCTAAATCAAAATTCCCCAAACATGGTTGATTGTGGGTGAAAAATAGGAAATCCCGTGACACAGCTGCAACGTAGCCTTGAAATCATGATTTGGTCAAACTCAACATTAAATCTTTGAAAATTCAACATTCATAAAATCCGATAGAAAATAAAGGTTATTAATAGTTATTTACAACACAATCCTAAACAAATATCTTCAAACATGGTTGATTATAGCTGAAAAAATGGGAGCTCACGTGACAAAGCTGCAACTCAGCCTTAAAAATAGGTTTTCGTCGAACTCAACATTAAATCAATGAAAATTCAAAATTCACAAAAATCGATAGAAAATAAATATTTTAATAGTCATATATAACACAATCCTAAATCAAAATTCTGCAAACATGATTGATTGTGGGTGAAAAATGGGAGTTCACATTATACAGTTTCAAGATAACGTTAAAATAATGTTTTCAATAAACTCGACATTAAATCGATGGAAATACAAGATTCATGAAAACTGATAGAAAATAAAGGTTCTTAATACTCATTTAAAACACAATCCTCTATCAAAGTTCTCCAAACATGTTTGATTGTGGGTGGAAAATGGAAATTTGCGTAACACAGCTGTAATGTATCCTTAAAATCATGTTTTTCGTCAAACTCTACATTTAATCAATGGAAACTCAACATGCACGAAAAGAATACAAAATAAAGGTTCATTATAGTCATCTAAAACATAATCCTAAATTAAAGTTCTCCAGACATGGTTAATTATGCGTGAAACATGCGAGTTCGTGTCACATAGCTAGAATGTAGCCTTATAATCAGGTTTTCATTGAACTTGACATTAAATCATTGAAAATTCAACATTAACGAAAACCAATAGAATATAGAGATTTTTAATAATCATCTATAACACAAACCTAACAAAAAAATCTCCAAACATGGTTGATTGTGGGTGAAAAATGCAAGTTCATTAAAACATTTGCAACGCAGGCTTAAAATTAGGTATTCATCGAACTCGACATTTAATTGATGAAAATTAAACATTCGCGAAAACCAATAGAAAATAAGTGTTCTTAATAGTCTTCTACAACACAATCCGAAATCAAAGTTCTCTAAACATGGTTGAATGTGGGAAAAATTAGAGTTTGCATGAGAAAGCTACAACATAGCCTTAAAATAAAGTTTTAGTTTAACTCAAGATTAAATCGATGGAAATTCAACATTCACAATAATTGATAAAAATTAAAGGTTCTTAATAGTTAGCTACAACACAATCCTAATTGAAAGTTCTGCAAACATGATTTATTGTCAGTGAAAATTGGGAGTTCATGTGACAAAGCTGCAACATACACTTGAAATCACGATTTCATCAAACTCAACATTAAATCATTGAAAATTCAGCATTCACGAAAACTGATAGAAAATAAAGGTTATTAATAGTTATCTACAACACAATACTAAATTAAAGTTCTTCAAACATCGTTGATTATGTCTGAAAAATGGGAATTCACATCACAAAGTTGCAACTCCGCCTTAAAATTAGGTTTCTGTCGAACTCAACATTAAATCGACGAAAAATCAACATTCACAAAACCCGATAGAAAATAAAGATTATTAAAAGTCATCTACAACATAATCCTAAATCAAAGTTCTCCAAAGATGGTTGAGTATGGGTGTAAAATGGGAGTTTGCATCACACTTCCGTAACATAGCGTTAAAATTAGGTTTTCGTCTAAGTCGACATTAAATTGTTTGAAATTGAACATTCACAAAAACCAATAGAAAATCGAGATTCTTAACAGTCATCTACAAAGTTCTCCAAATATGGTTGATTGTGCGTGAAAAATGAGATTGCGTGACACAGCTGCAACGTAGCCTTGAAATCATGATTTGGTCAAGCTCGACATTAAATCTTTTAAAATTCAACATTCACGAAAACCGATAGAAAATAAAGGTTATTAATAGTTATCTACAACACAATCCTAAAAAAAGATGTTCAAACATGTTTGATTATAATTGAAAAAATGGGAGTTCACGTGACAAAGCTGCAACTCAACCTTAAAAATAGCTTTTCGTCGAACTCAACATTAAATCAATGAAAATTCAAAATTCAAAAAAATCGCTAGAAAATAAATATTTTAATAGTCATCTATAACACAATCGTAAATCAAAATTCTCCAAAAATGAATGATTGTGGGTGAAAAATGGGAGTTCGCATGACATAGTTTCAAGATAACCTTAAAATTATGTTTTCAATAAAATCGACATTAAATCGATAGAAATTTAAGATTCACGAAAACTGATAGAAAATAAAGGTTCTTAATAGTCATTTAAAACACAATCCTCTATCAAAGTTCTCCAAACATGGTTGATTGTGGGTGAAAAATGGGAATTCGCATGACACAACTGCAATCTACCCTTATAATCATGTTTTCATTGTACTCGACATTAAATAATTGGAAATTTAACATTCACGAAAACCAATAAAATATAGTGATTCTTAATAGTCATCTATAACACAAACCTAACAAAAATTTCTCGAAACATGGTTGGTTGTGGGTGAAAAATGCGAGTTCGTTGACACATTTGCAATGCAGGCTTAAAATTAAGTATTCATCGAACTCGACATTTAATCAATGGAAAGTAAACATTCGCGAAAACCAATAGAAAATAAATGTTCTTAAAGGTCTTCTACAACACAATCCGGAATCAAAGTTCTCCAAACATGGTTGAATGTGGGTGAAAAATTAGACTTCGCATGAGGAAGCTACAAGATAGCCTTAAAATAAAGTTTTAGTTTAACTCGAGATTAAATTGATGGAAATTCAACATTCACAAAAATTGCTAAATATTAAAGGTTCTTAATAGTCAACTAGAACACAATCCTAATTCAAAGCTTTCCAAACATGATTTATAGTCGGTGAAAATTGGGACTTCGTGTGACAAAGCTGCAACATACACTTGAAATCAAGATTTCATTAAACTCAACATTAAATCAATGAAAATTTAGCATTCACGAAAACTGATAGAAAATAAAGAATATTAATAGTTATCTACAACACAATACTAAATCAAAGTTCTTCAAGCATGGTTGATTATATCTGAAAAATGGGAATTCACGTGACAAAACTGGAACCTTGCCTTAAAATTAGGTTTCTGTCGAACTCAACATTAAATCAACGAAAAATCAACATTCACAAAACCCGATAGAAAATAAAGATTATTAAAAGTCATCTACAACATAATCCTAAATCAAAGTTCTCCAAAGATGGTTGAGTATGGGTGAAAAAATAGGAGTTTGCATGACACCTTTATAACATAGCATTAAAATTAGGTTTTCATCTAACTCAACATTAAATTGTTTGAAATTGAACATTCACGAAAACCAATAGAAAATAAAGATTCTTAATAGTCATCTACAACACAATCCTAAAACAAAGTTCTCCAAACATGGATGATTGTGGGTGAAAAATGAGAGATCATGAGACACAGCTGCAACATAGCCTTGAAATCATGATTTGGTCAAACTCGACATTCAATCCTTGAAAATTCAACATTCACGAAAATCGATAGAAAATAAAGGCTATTAATAGTTATCTACAACACAATCCTAAATAAAGATCTTCAAACATGGTTGATTATAGCTGAAAAAATAGGAGTTCACGTGACAAAGCTGCAATTGAGACTTAAAAATAGGTTTTCATTGAACTCAACATTAAATCAATGAAAATTCAAAATTCACAAAAATCGATAGAAAATAAATATTTTAATAGTCATCTATAACACAATCGTAAATCAAAATTCTCCAAACATGATTGATTGTGGTTGAAAAATGGGAGTTCGTATGACACAGTTTCAAGATAACCTTAAAATAATGTTTTCAGTAAACTCGACATTAAATCGATGGAAATTCAAGATTCACAAAAATTGATAGAAAATAAAGGTTCTTAATAGTCATTTAAAACACAATCCTCTATGAAAATTCTCCAAACATGGTTGATTGTGGGTGAAAAATGGGAATTTGAGTGACACAACTACAATGTAGCCTTAAAATCACGTTTTTTATCAGACTCGACATTTAATCAATGGAAACTCAACACTCATGAAAACGAATACAAAATAAAGGTTCATTATAGTCATCTAGAAAATAATACTAAATCAAAGTTCTCCAAACATGGTTAATTATGCGTGAAACATGGGAGTTCGTGTGACACAGCTGGAATGTAGCCTTATAATCAATTTTTCATTTTACTTGACATTAAATCATTGGAAATTCAACATTCATGAAAACCAATAGAATATAGAGATTCTGAATAGTCATCTATAACACAAACCTAACAAAATTTTCTCCAAACATGATTGATTGTGGGTGAAAAATTTGAGATCGTTGACACATTTGCAATGCAGCCTTAAAATTAGGTATTCATCAAACTCGACATTTAATCGATGGAAATTAAACATTCGTGAAAAACAATAGAAAATAAATGTTCTTAATGGTCTTCTACAAAGCAATTTGAAATCAAAGTTCTCCGACCATGGTTGAATGTGGGTGAAAAATTATAGTTCACGTGAGAAAGCCACAACATAGCCTTAAAGTAAAGTTTTAGTTTAACTCGAGATTAAATCGATGGAAATTCAACATTCACAAAAATTGCTAAAAATTAAAGGTTCTTAATAGTCATCTACAACACAATCCTAATTCAAATTTCTCCAAACATGATTTATTGTCGGTGAAAACTGGGAGTTCTTGTGACACAGCCGCAACGTACCCTTGAAATCTCGATTTCATCAAACTGAACATTAAATTAATGAAAATTCAACATTCACGAAAACTGATAGAAAATAAATGTTATTAATAGTTATCTATAACCCAATACTAAATCAAAGTTCTTCAAACATGGTTGATTATGTCTGAAAAATGGGAATTAACATGACAAAGCTGCAACTCGGCCTTAAAATTAGGTTTCCGTCGAACTCAACATTAAATCGATGAAAATCAACATTCACGAAAACCAATAGAAAATAAAGATTCTTAATAGTCATCTACAACACAATCCTAAATCAAAGTTCTCCAAACATGGTTTATTGTGCGTGAAAAATGGGATATCATGTGACACGGCTGCAACGTAGCCTTGAAATCATGATTTGGTCAAACTCGACATTAAATCCTTGAAAATTCAACATTCACAAAAACTGATAGAAAATAAAGGTTATTAATAGTTATCTACAACACAATCCTAAACAAAGATCTTAAAACATGGTTGATTATAGCTGAAAAAATGGGAGTTCACGTGACAAAGCTGCAACTGAGCATTAAAAATAGGTTTTCGTCAAACTCAACATTAAATCAATGAAAATTCAAAATTCATTAAAATCGATAGAAAATAAATATTTTAATAGTAACACAATCGTAAATCAAAATTCTCCAAACATGATTGATTGTGGTTGAAAAATGGGAGTTCCCATGACACAGTTTCAATATAACCTTAAAATAATGTTTTCAATAAACTCGACATTAAATCGATGGAAATTCAAGATTCACAAAAACTGATAGAAAATAAAGGTTCTTAATAGTCATTTAAAACACAATCCTCTATCAAAGTTCTGCAAACATGGTTGATTATGGCTGAAAAATGGGAATTCACTTGACACAACTGCAATGTAGCCTTATAATCATGTTTTCATTGAACTCGACATTATATCATTGGAAATTCAAGATTCACGAAAACCAATAAAATATAGAGATTCTTAATAGTCATCTATAACACAAACCTAACAAAAATTTCTACCAACATGGTTGATTGTGGGTGAAAAATGCGAGTTCGTTGAGACATTTGCAATGCAGCCTTCAAATTAGGTATTTATCGAACTCGACATTTAATCAATGGAAATTAAACATTTGCGAAAACCAATAGAAAACCAATGTTCTTAATAGTTTTCTACAACACAATAAGAAATGAAAGTTCTCCAAACATGGTTGAATGTGGGTGAAAAATTAGAGTTCGTGTCAGAAAGCTACAACATAGCCTTAAAATAAAGTTTTAGTTTAACTCGAGATTAAATCGATGGAAATTCAACATTTGCAAAAATTGATAAAAATTAAAAGTTCTTAATCTACAACGCAATCCTAATTCAAAGTTCTCCAAACATTATTTATTGTCAGTGAAAATTGGGAGTTCGTGTGACACAGCTACAACGTACCCTTGAAATCATGATTTCATCAAACTCAACATTAAATCAATGAAAATTCAACATTCACGAAAACTGATAGAAAATAAAGGTTATTAATAGCTATCTACAACACAATACTAAATCAAAGTTATCCAAACATGGTTGATTATGTTTGAAAAATGGGAATTCACGTGACAAAGCTGCAACTCAGCCTTAACACTAGGTTTTTCGTCGAACTCAACATTAAATTGACGAAAAATCAACATTCACAAAAACTGATAGAAAATAAACATTATTAAAAGTCATCTACAACATAATCTTAAATCAAAGTTCTCCGAAGATGGTTGAGTATGGCTGATGGGAGTTCGCATGACACAATTTCAAGATAACCTTAAAACAGTGTTTTCAATAAACTCGACATTAAATCGATGGAAATTTAAAATTCACGAAAACTAATAGAAAATAAAGGTTCTTAATGGTCATTTGAAACACAATCCTCTATCAAAGTTCTCCAAATATGGTTGATTGTGATTGAAAAATGTAAATTCGCGTGACACAGTAGCAATGAAGCCTAAAATCATGTTTTTTGTCAAATTCAACATTTAATCAATAGAAACTGAACATTCACGAAAATGAATACAAAATAAAGGTTCATTATAGTCATCTACATCATAATCCTAAATCAATGTTCTCCCAACATGGTTAATTATGTGTGAAACATGGGAGTTCGCGTGACATAGCTTGAATGTAGCCTTATAATCAAGTTTTCATTGAACTCGACATTAAATCATTGGAAATTCAACATTCACGAAAACCAATAGAATATAGAGTTTCTTAATAGTCATCTATAACACAAACCTATCAAAAATTTCTCCAAACATGGTTGATTGTGGGTGAAAAATGCGAGTTCATTGACACATTTGCAACGCAGCCTTAAAATTAGGTATTCAACGAACTCAACCTTTAATCGATGAAAATTTAAACATTCACAAAAACCAATAGAAAATAAATGTTCTTAATAGTCTTCTTGTAACGCCCCGCCACACAACCCTAGAGGATGATGCAAACAACTACTTAAACAGGCTAATTTTTTTTTTGTTTAAGTACAATTAATAAACAAGTTCGCTTTCCAATGCAACCATCCCCTAAGGTTACAAGACTGAAACTACTTAACAAGCCACAACAACAACATGAATAAAAACCATAACATTTATCTACTCAAGATAATAATAATGCATACATTCCATACAAGTTAAATTACATCAAAGCATAATAGATAACTTTCAAACTCATTTATCCATAGTTAAATATTACAATTACATCTCTCATTCCCCGAATGAGGAAAATCCAATGAATAAGGGTACAATTACAAGATCCACCTTGATAACAAGAGGGGTAAATAATACAGATCAACCGATATGATATACAACAAGAACTGGTACAGAAACCCACGAGCTCTCCAACTAGAAGTATCGTCCACGCGAACATGAAGATCGCCCAACAGATTTAGGTGCATGCGACCCAACCAAGTGGAAACCAAAGGCCCACCCCCCCTGCTAGGAGACAGTAACCAAGAATCCTAGTCATAACCATCTAACTCTAGACACAGGCTAACACCACTAAACCAAACTGACACATCCAATCACATGTACCACATAAGTACATCACAAGTACAACCCAAGTACCACATACATACAACATAAGTACACCAAAAGTACAACTCAAGAGCATCATGAGTAACACATAAGGACAACTCTACATGGTCACATTGCTTTTAGAAATAAAGCAGAACAAGTATGTTAAGAGAACCATACACATAATAATCGAATACCAACTATGGTCACAACAGGTATGTTACGGAAACCATACCCACAATATAACAAAGGCCGACTGTTGTCCTAGATAGAGTGTCATCGCACAACTCGTCATGGGTTATCCTTGGGAATCTTCATAGGCTTCGGCCCCCACAAGAAAAGGTTATCCTGTTGACCTTTAATGAATCCTGGCCCCCATACTCACTCATGCGGAGCCAAATACCTTTTGTACAAGCAAGATAGATGACCTTGCCATTACAAGCCTTCCCATCTCATCCCAAGCCTAACCGAGCACTTAGGTCCATGAGTGAGGCATTAAAATCTGGATTAGTGAGAAGTTAGTCCTAAACTTCTAAGTATTGTTTTAGTTATCACTTGATTAAATAACTTATAACAAGTTATCCTTGACACCACTTCAGGTGTCAGCCCCCATTACAAGCCACTCTTCTACTGGACAACACACACACACCATCCAAGCATCTATGGAACCAAGGTGCAACAAACAAGATAACACGTCCACTCCTTTCTCAGGAGTCGACAAAGATGAACCAATCTCCAAACACTGGAGGTATCTTCAATAACAAAAAAATGGCTCTTGATAACTCCTGACAAGGAGACACACATTACAAAAATTCACTCCTTTTTCAGGAGGCAACAAGATAAAACCACATAACAAGGTCACTCCAAATAAGGAGACACGGATCCCATAATCCGCTCCTAAACCAAGGAGGTACCAACATCCCCGTTCGTGGAAACTAGGTACTAACATAGACACAACCTCATCCACTATCAAGAGAAATCACAACAGGTTGACATCCCAAAACTGGAAATCTCAACTGGAAGACTTACAATATAATGACTCAATTTCCCAAATGATGACAAGAACAGATAAAAGTCAAAACGAGAATTAAATCTGCTTTGGATATTCTAAATCCATTCCTCATTGAATTACGTAATTCATTACCTTGATAAAACTGAATTAAGAAATCATCTTTTCAGATAAGGGAGAAATTAACACTAATATTTAATTCCCTAATTTCTCTTAATAAAATAAGCATTTCCAACTATTCAGAAAATAACATTTTTAAATAAATAAATGGTCTCTCTCTCTTCAACAAAATCATTAACTTATTTAACATTGATCTAATATTCCATCTGATATATTATTTCTAAAATAAACTCAATAGTTTGATTGAGAGAACAACGTTTTCCTTTTCACAAACACATTTACATCGTGTGATTAATTTAAATCAATGTTTAATTCCCTCAATTAAACTTACAATTTGCCATTGAATAAAATGCCATTTTCCTATACCAATAAATTTATGCCACCACAATAACCATATGTTTCAACAATAAAGATAATAATATTTTAATATTATAAGTTATATTATAAAATATTATAAAAGAAATATTTTAATATTACAATTTATAATACACCAACTATTATATATAATATTAAAATATATATTAATATTTTAATGCTATAAAAATACAATATTAAAATATTAAATATATTTTAATATTATAAATTTATTAATACTAAAAATATTAAATATATTTTAATACATATATAAAAAAAAAAAGATCTGAAATTAAAAAGTCTAACATTCATTTCGCGGCGCGTGCAAAACTGGGGCCGCGTTTCACTTGGGGTTAGGCGGCCAAAGGTGGGCAACACGCCTTATACAGCCAACCTACCCCAGGCCGACTGTGGGTAACACAGTCGGCTCCCTCTAAAGGGTGTCGGTTGTGTTACACACAACCGAGCCCAGATACAAGGTGCGGCTGGCGCAACAGTGGGGAAGGGAGTGGGGTGCGGAGCGGTGGCGGTAGAGACTGGGGGAAACACGTGGGGCGCGCTAGGCACGGCTCCCCACAACACCTCCCATGGCAACTGTGGGTCGAGCCCCCCGCAACCCCCACAAACCCCCAAATAATATTTTTATTACTATTTTTTTTTATTTCTTTGATTTTTTTTATTTTTTTTCCAGAACAAAAGGAAACTGTAGATTTCGTTTTCCGCGCACCACACATGGCCAAAAAATTTTTTAAAAAGGATTTTTAACAACATAACACTTCCCCTTTTCAAAATGAAATATAAATAATTATCTATATTATTTTTATAAAAACCTCATATGAAATATACAATCAAATTGACCAATTAATTTTTAAACAAGATCAGCCACAACCATAATTTCAATATTTTTTTGAAGAAGCTCATTTCTAAACCAGGGTTTTCAAATTATTTTTTTAATCAACACTAAAATTGTGAAACCTTTCAACAAGAACAATTTAAATGAGAAGAAAACCTGAATCCCCAATAAGCTTGCAAGGTTAACCATGGAGCTCTATATTCCTCTTCCGATCCCAGCTCCTCCAAGAAATCCATCTTCTCCTCCAAAACCCAAAAAATCCTTCTCTTCTCCATTTTTCATCTTTTTTTCCCAAAATTATCCAAAAATCTCATATCCTCAAAAATGAAAAAAAATATCTATTTAACCCCCAAAGTCAAACTTTTTAAAATATCTCTAAATATCTCAATTTATATTTTGCATTTAAATTTTTTTTCCAAAAATAGAAATTTAAATCATTTTGTTTGATTTTCAATCTTAATTTAATTTCAAAATATCTATAATTTCCAAAATGAATAATCCAATTCATTTCAACACAATAATATAATTTAACACAATCTAATTTAATTAATAAATCAAACACATCTCTAATGTTATAACCCGATTAATATAATCAATAAATTAAATACCAAACACCATTTAATTGCCTCTTTCTAACTTGAATTTAAATAATGAAGAGAGAGAAGAATAATCAAAGCAATACAACACGACAAACAACTGACGACATACAAGGACTAGGGTGATGACTTGGCACAAAAACCTAGCTACTATCTCCCCATCGAATACCGTTGGGTATTGAACATGCTCTCACCTGTGAACCAGGTGGAGTCGATGTCCTGTAATTGTCAACTTGCAAATCAAGTAACAACGACATATAGTATAAACAACATAAAATACACACCGTGAAGAGGAAATCACGAGATCATAGGGCACTCGCAAGCAAGTGATGCAATCTGGCCCCTTCACCAATACACTGCAAATAATTGACAAATCTAACATACTAGTATAATCCAAAGCATACTCATTTTTAATTCAATTATCCACTATGCTAATCCAAAGCATGACATAATGATAACATTAGAAGAATACACCATCACATTAAAATATACCATTCACATCACTTTACAGATAGCGATCAAACAACAATTGAGTTCCAAGGTCAAAGCACTAACAAAGAATAAGGCCTAATCAAACAGAACACTGTTCGATCAAAAGAGCAAAACGGAGGGGTCTTACACTTCTACAACACAATCTGAAATCAAAGTTCTCCAAACATGGGTGAATGTGGGTGAAAAATTAAATTTCATGTGAGAAAGCTACAACATAGCCCTAAAATAAAGTTTTAGTTTAACTTGAGATTAAACCGATGGAAATTCATCATTCACAAAAATTGATAAAAATTAAAGGTTCTTAATAGTCATCTACAACACAATCCTAATTCAAAGTTCTCCAAACATTATTTAATGTCGATGAAAATTGGGAGTTCGTGTGACACAGATGCAACATACCCTTGAAATCATGATTTCATCAAACTCAACATTAAATCAATGAAAATTCAATATTCATGAAAATTGATAGAAAATAAAGGTTATTAATAGTTATCTACAACACAATACTAAATCAAAGTTCTTCAAACATGGTTAATTATGTCTGAAAAATGGGAATTCACGTGACAAAGCTGCAACTCGGCCTTAAAATTAGGTTTTTGTCAAACGCAACATTAAATTGATGAAAAATCAACATTCACGAAAACCAATAGAAAATAAAGATTCTTAATAGTCATCTACAACACAATCATAAATCAAAGTTCTCCAAACATGGTTGATCGTGGGTGAAAAATGGGAGATCGCGTGACACAGCTACAACGTACCCTTGAAATCATGATTTGGTCAAACTTGACATTAAATCCTTTAAAATTCAACATTCACGAAAATTGATAGAAAATAAATATTATAATAGTCATCTATAACAAAATCGTAAATCAAAATTCTCCAAACATTATTGATTGTGGGTGAAAAATGGGAGTTCGCATGACACAGTTTCAAGATAGCCTTAAAATAATGTTTTCAATAAACTCAACATTAAAACAATGGAAATTCAGGAGTCACGAAAACTGATAGAAAATAAAGGTTCTTAATATTTATTTAAAACACAATCCTCTATCAAAGTTCTCCAAACATGGTTGATTGTGGGTGAAAAATTGGAATTTGCGTGACACAGCTGCAATGTAGCCTTATAATCATGTTTTCATTGAACTCGACATTAAATAATTGGAAATTCAACATTCACAAAAACCAATAAAATATAGAGATTCTTAATAGTCATCTATAAAGCAAACCTAACAAAATTTTCTCCAAAAATGGTTGATTGTGGGTGAAAAATGTGAGTTCATTGACACATTTGCAATGTAGCCTTAAAATTAGGTATTCATTGAACTCGACATTTAATCGATGGAAATTAAACATTCACGAAAACCAATAGATAATAAATATTCTTAATAGTCTTCTACAAAACAATCTGAAACCAACGTTCTCCGACCATGGTTGAATGTGAGTGAAAAATTAGAGTTTGCGTGAGAAAGCTACAACATAGCCTTAAAATAAAGATTTAGTTTAACTCGAGATTAAATCGATGGAAATTCAACATTCACAAAATTTGATAAAAATTAAAGATTCTTAATAGTCATCTACAACACAATCCTAATTCAAAGTTCTCCAAACATGATTTATTGTCGGTGAAAATTGGGAGTTCGTGTGACACAGCTGCAACGTACCCTTGAAATCACGATTTCATCAAACTCAACATTAAATTAATGAAAATTCAACATTCACAAAAACTAATAGAAAATAAAGGTTATTAATAGTTATCTACAACACAATACTAAATCAAAGTTCTACAAAAATGTTTGATTATGTCTGAAAAATGGGAATTCACGTGACAAAGCTGCAACTCAGCCTTAAAATTAGGTTTTTGTCAAACTCAACATTAAATCGACGAAAATTCAACATTCACAAAAACCGATAGAAAATAAAGATTATTAAAAGTCATCTACAACATAATCCTTAATCAAAGTTCTCCAAAGATGGTTGAGTATGGGTGAAAAATGGGAGTTTGCATGACACCTTTGTAAGATAGCATTAAAATTAGGTTTTCGTCCAACTCGACGTTAAATTGAATGAAATTGAACATTCACGAAAACCAATAGAAAATAAAGATTCTTAATAATCATCTACAACAAAATCCTAAATCAAAATTCGCCAAACATAATTGATTGTAGGTGAAAAATGGGAGATCGCGTGACATAGCTGCAACGTAGCCTTGAAATCATGATTTGGTCAAAGTCGACATTAAATCCTTGAAAATTCAACATTCACAAAAACTGACAAAAAATAAAGGATATTAATAGTTATTATCTACAACACAATCCTAAACAAAGATCTTCAAACATGGTTGATTATAGCTGAAAAAATGGGAGTTCATGTGACAAAGCTACAACTCAGCCTTAAAAATAGGTTTTCGTCGAACTCAACATTAAATCAATGAAACTTTAAAATTCAAAAAAATCGATATAAAATTAATATTTTAATAGTCATCTATAACACAATCCTAAATCAAAATTCTCCAAACATGATTGATTGTAGGTGAAAAATGGGAGTTCGCATGACACAGTTTCAAGATAACCTTAAAATAATGTTTTCAATAAACTCGACATTAAATGGATGGAAATTCAAGATTCAGGAAAACTTATAAAAAATAAAGGTTCTTAATAGTCATTTAAAACATAATCCTCTATCAAAGTTCTCCAAACATGGTTGATTGTGGGTGAAAAACGGGAATGCACGTGACACAACTACAATGTAGCCTCAAAATCATGTTTTTCGTGAAATTCAATATTTAATCTATGGAAACTAAACATTCACGAAAATGAATACAAAATAAAGGTTCATTATATATAGTCATCTACAACATAATCCTTAATAAAAGTTCGCCAAACATGGTTAATTATGCGTGAAACATGGGAGTTCACATGACACTGCTGGAATATAGCCTTATAATCAGGTTTTCATTGAACTCGACATTAAATCATTGGAAATTCAACATTCACGAAAACCAATAGAATATATAGATTCTTAATAGTCATCTATAACACAAACCTAGCAAAAAATTCTCCAAACATGGATGATTCTTGGTGAAAAATGCAAGTTCGTTGACACATTTACAACGTAGCCTTAAAATTAGGTATTCATCGAACTCGACATTTAATCGATGGAAATTAAAAATTCGCGAAAACCAATAGAAAATAAATGTTCTTTATAGACTTCTACAACACAATCCGAAATCAAAGTTCTCCAAACATGGTTGAATGTGGGTGAAAAATTAGAATTCGCTTGAAAAAGCTACAACATAGCCTTAAATTAAATTTTTAGTTTAACTCGACATTAAATCAATGGAAATTCAACATTAAAAAAAAATGATAAAAATTAAAGGTTCTTAATAGTTATCTACAAGACAATCGTCATTCAAAGTTTTCAAAACATGATTTATTGTCGGTGAAAATTGGGAGTTCTTGTGACACAACTGCAATGTACTCTTGAAATCACGATTTCATGAAACTCAACATTAAATTAATGAAAATTCAACATTCACGAAAACTGATAGAAAATAAAGGTTATTAATAGTTATATAAAATACAATACTAAATCAAAGTTCTTCAAACATGGTTGATTATGTTTGAAATATAGGAGTTTACATGACAAAGCTGCAACTCAGCCTTAAAATTAGGTTTCCGTCGAACTCAACATTAAATCGACGAAAAATCAACATTCACAAAAATCAATAAAAAATAAAGATTATTAAAAGTCATCTACAACATAATCCTAAATCAAAGTTCTCGAAAGATGGTTGAGTATGGGTGAAAAATGGGAGTTTGCATTACACATCTGTAACATAGCGTTAAAATTAGTTTTCTGTCTAACTCAACATTAAATTGAATGAAATTGAACATTCACGAAAACCAATAGAAAATAAAGATTCTTAATAGTCATCTACAACACACTTCTAAATCAAAGTTCTCCAAACATGGTTGATTGTGGGTGAAAAATGGGAGATCGCATGACACAGCTAAAATGTAACTTTCAAATCATGATTTGCTCAAACTCGACACTAAAAATTTGAAAATTCAACATTCACAAAAATCGATAGAAAATAAAGGTTATTAATAGTTATCTATGACACAATCCTAAACAAAGAACTTCAAACACAGTTGATTATAGCTGAAAAAATGGGAGTTCACGTGACAAAGCTGCAACTCAGCCTTAAAAATTGGTTTTTGTTGAACTCAACATTAAATCGATGAAAATTCAAAATTTACAAAAATCGATAGAAAATAAAAATTTTAATAGTCATCCATAACACAATCCTAAATCAAAATTCTCCAAACATGATTGATTGTGGGTGAAAAATGGGAGTTCGCATGACACGGTTTCAAGATAACCTTAAAATAATGTTTTCAATAAACTCGACATTAAATCGATGGAAATTCAAAATTCGTGAAAAACTGATAGAAAATAAAGGTTCTTAATAGTCATTTCAAACACAATCCTGTATCAAAGTTCTCCAAACATGGTTGATTGTGGATGAAAAATGGGAATGCGCATGACATAGCTGCAATGTAGCCTTAAAATCACATTTTTTGTCAGACTCAACGTTTAATCAATGGAAACCCAACATTCACGAAAATGAATACAAAATAAAGGTTCATCATAGTCATCTACAACATAATCCTAAATCAAAGTTCTCCAAACATGGTTAATTATGTGTGAAACATGGGAGTTCGCGTGACACAGCTGGAATGTAGACTTATAATTAGGTTTTCATTGAACTCGACATTAAATCATTGGAAATTCAACATTCACGAAAACCAATAGAATATAGAGATTCTTAATAGTCATCTATAAGACAAACCTAACAAAAATTTCTCCAAACATGGTTGATTGTTTGTGAAAAATGCGAGTTCGTTGACACATTTGTAACGTAGCCTTAAAATTAGGTATTCATCGAACTCGACATTTAATCGATGGAAATGAAACATTCGTGAAAACCAATAGAAAATAAATGTTCTTAATAGTCTTCTACAACACAATCCGAAATCAAAGTTCTCCAATCGTGTTTGAATGTGGGTGAAAAATTAGAGTTCGCGTGAGAAAGCTACAACATAGCCTTAAAATAAAGTTTTAGTTTAACTCGAGATTAAATCGATGGAAATTCAACATTCACAAAAATTGATAAAAATTAAAGGTTTTTAATAGTCATCTACAAAACAATCCTAATTCAAAGTTCTCCAGAAATGATTTATTGTCGGTGAAAATTGGGAGTTCGTGTGACACAGCTGCAACGTACCCTTGAAATCACAATTTCATCAAACCCAACATTAAATCAATGAAAATTCAACATTTCTGAAAACTGATAGAAAATAAAGGTTCTTAATAGTTATCAACAACACAATACTAAGTCAAAGTTCTTCAAACATGGTTGATTATGTCTTAAAAATGGGAATTCACGTGCCACAGCTACAACTTAGCCTTAAAATTAGGTTTCTATTGAACTCAACATTAAATCAACTAAAAATCAAACATTCACAAAAACCGATAGAAAATAAAGATTATTAAAAGTCATCTACAACATAATCCTAAATCAAAGTTCTCAAAAGATTGTTTGAGTATGGGTGAAAATTGGGAATTTGCATGGCACCTCTATAACATAGCGTTAAAATTAAGTATTCGTCTAACTCAACATTAAATTGAATGAAATTGAACATTCACGAAAACCAATAGAAAATAAAGATTCTTAATAGTCATCTCCAACACAATCCTAAATCAAAGTTCCCTAAACATGGTTGATTGTGGGTGGAAAATGGGAGATCGTGTGACATATCTACAACGTAGCCTTGAAATCATGATTTGGTCAAACTCGACATTAAATCTTTGAAAATTCAACATTCACAAAAACCGATAAAAAATAAAGGTTATTAATAGTCATTTCAAACACAATCCTCTATCAAAGTTCTTCAAACATGGTTGATTGTGGGTGAAAAATGGGAATTTGCGTCACATAACTGCAATGTAGCCTTAAAATCATGTTTTTCGTCAAACTCAACATTTAATCAATGGAAACTCAACATTCATGAAAACGAATACAAAATAAACGTTGATTATAGTCATCTACAAAATAATCCTAAATGAAAGTTCTCCAAACATGGTTGATTGTGGGTGAAAAATGGGAGTCCACATGACATAGTTGCAACGTAGCCTTAAAATCAGGTTTTCTTTGAACTCGACATTAAATCAATGGAAATTTAACATTGACGAAAACCCATATAAAATAAAGGTTTTTTAATAGTCATTTACAAGATAAATTTAAATCAAAGTTCTCCAAACATGGTTGATCATGCGTGAAAAGAGGGAGATCGCATGACACATTTAGAACATAGCCTTGAAATTAGGTTTTTATTGAACTCAACACTAAATTGATGGAAAATAAAGGTTATTAATAGTTATCTACAACACCATACTAAATCAAAGTTCTTCGAACATGGTTGATTTTGTCTAAAAAATGGGAATTCATGTGACAAAGCTGCAACTCAGGCTTAAAATTAAGTTTCCATTGAACTCAACATTAAATCGACGAAAAACCAGCGTTCACAAAAACCGATAGAAAATAAAGATTATTAAAAGTCATCTACGACATAATCCTAAATGAAAGTTCTCCAAACATGGTTGAGTATGGGTGAAAAATGGGAGTTTCCATGACACCTCTGTAACATAGCATTAATATAAGGTTTTCGTCTAACTCGACATTAAATTGAATTAAATTGAACATTCACAAAAACTAATAGAAAATAAAGGTTCTTAATAGTCATTTAAAACACAATCCTCTATCAAAGTTCTCGAAACATGGTTGTTTGTGGGTGGAAAATGGGAATTCGCGTAACACAGCTACAATGTAGCCCTAAAATCACGTTTTTCGTCAAACTCAACATATAATCAATGGAAACTCAACATTCACAAAAATGAATACAAAATAAAGGTTCATTATAGTCATCTACAACATAATCTTAAATCAGAGTTCTCCAACCATGGTTAATTATGCGAGAAACTTCGGAGTTCCCCTAACACAGCTGGAATGTAGCCTTATAATCAGATTTTCATTGAACTCGACATTAAATCATTGGAAATTCAACATTCACGAAAACCAATAGAATATAGAGATTCTTAATAGTTATCTATAACACAAACCTAACAAAAATTTCTTCAAACATTGTTGATTATGGGTGGAAAATGCGAGTTCGTTGACACATTTGTAACGTAGCGAAAACCAATAGAAAAGAAATGTTCTTAATAGTCTTCTACAACACAATCCGAAATAAAATTTCTCCAAACAAGGTTGAATTTGGGTGAAAAGTGAGAGTTCGCATGAAAAAAGCTATAAAATAGCCTTAAAATAAAGTTTTAGTTTAACTCGAGATTAAATTCATGGAAATTCAACCTTCACAAAAATTGATAAAAATTAAAAGTTCTTAATAGTCATCTACAACACAATCCTAATTCAAAGTTCTCCAAACATGATTTATCATCGGTGAAAATTGGGAGTTCGTGTGACATCTACAATGTAAATTTGAAATCATAATTTCATCAAACTCAACATTAAATCAATGAAAATTCAATATTCATCAAAACTGATAAAAAATAAAGGTTATTAATAGTTATCTTTAACACAATACTAGATCAAAGTTCTTCAATCATGGTTGATTATGTCTGAAAAATGGGAATTCATGTGACAAAGCTGCAACTCAGCCTTAAAATTAGGTTTTCATCGAACTCAACATTAAATCGGCGAAAAATCAACATTCACAAAAACTGATAGAAAATAAAGATTATTAAAAGTCGTCTACAACATAATCCTAAATCAACGTACTCCAAACATGGTTGAGTATGGGTGAAAAATGGGAGTTTGCATGACACCTCTGTAACATAGCGTTAAAATTAGGTTTTCCTCTAACTCGACATTAAATTGAATGAAATTGAACATTCAAGAAAACCAATACAAAATAAAGATTCTTAATAGTCATCTACAACACAATCCTAAATCAAAGTTCTCCCAACATGGTTGATTGCAGGTGAAAAATGGGAGATCACGTAACACAGCTGCAATGTAGCTTTGAAATCATAATTTCGTCAAAGTCGACATTAAACCCTTGAAAATTCAACATTCACAAAACCAATAGCAAATCAAGGTTATTAATAGTTATCTACAACACAATCCTAAACAAGGATCTTCAAACATGGTTGATTATATCTGAAAAAATGGGAGTTCACGTGACAAAGCTACAACTCAACCTTAAAAATAGGTTTTCGTCGAACTCAACATTAAATCAATGAAAATTGAAAACTCACAGAAATCGATAGAAAATAAATATTTTAATAGTCATCTATAGAAGAATCCTAAATCAAAATTCTCCAAACATGATTGATTGATGGTGAAAAATGGGAGTTCGCATAACACAGTTTCAAGATAACCTTAAAATAATGTTTTCAATAAACTCGACATTAAATCGATGGAAATTCAAGATTCACAAAAACTGATAGAAAATAAAGGTTCTTAATAGTCATTTAAAACACAATCCTCTATCAAAGTTCTCCAAACATGGTTGATTGTGGGTGAAAAATGCGAATTTACGTGACACAGATAGAATGTAGCTTTAAAATCACGTTTTTCATGAAACTCAACATATAATCAATGGAAACTCAACATTCACAAAAACGAATACAAAATAAAGGTTCATTATAGTCATCTACAACATAATCTTAAATCAATGTTCTCCAAACATGGTTAATTATGCGAAAAACATGGGAGTTCCCGTGACATAGCTGGAATATAGCCTTATAATCAAGTTTTCATTGAACTCGACATTAAATCATTGGAAATTCATCATTCACGAAAACCAATAGAATATAGAGATTCTTAATAGTCATCTATAACACAAACCTAACAAAAAAATTTCCAAACATGGTTGATTATGGGTGAAAAATGCGAGTTCGTTGACACATTTGTAACGTAGCGAAAACCAATAGAAAATAAATGTTCTTAATAGTCTTCTACAACACAATCTGAAATAAAAGTTCTGCAAACATAGTTGAATGTGGATGAAAAATTAGAGTTCGCGTGAGAAAGCTACAACATAGCCTTAAAATAAAGTTTTAGTTAAACTCGAGATTAAATCGATGGAAATTCAACCTTCACAAAAATTGATAAAAATTAAAAGTTCTTAATAGTCATCTACAACACAATCCTAATTCAAAGTTCTCCAAACATGATTTATCGTCAGTGAAAATGGGTAGTTCGTGTGACAGCTACAATGTACCTTTGAAATCATAATTTCATCAAACTCAACATTAAATCAATGAAATTTCAATATTCACGAAAACTGATAGAAAATAAAGGTTATTAATAGTTATCTTTAACACAATACTAAATCAAAGTTCTTCAAACATGGTTGATTATGTCTAAAAAATGGGAACTCATGTGACAAACCTGCAACTCAGCCTTAAAATTAGGTTTCCGTCGAACTCAACATTAAATCGACGAAAAATCAACATTCACAAAAATCGATAGAAAATAAAGATTATTAAAAGTCATCTACAACATAATCCTAAATCAAAGTTCTCGAAAGATGGTTGAGTATGGGTGAAAAATGAGAGTTTGCGTTACACATCTGTAACATAGCGTTAAAATTAGTTTTTCGTCTAACTCAACATTAAATTGAATGAAATTGAACATTCACGAAAACCAATAGAAAATAAAGATTCTTAATAGTCATCTACAACACAATCCTAAATCAAAGTTTTCCAAACATGGTTGATTGTGGGTGAGAAATGGGAGATCGCATGACACAGCTGCAATGTAGCCTTGAAATCATGATTTGGTCAAACTCGACATTAAATCCTTGAAAATTCAACATACAGAAAAATCGATTCAAAATAAAGGTTATTAATAGTTATCTACAACACAATACTAAACAAAGATCTTCAAACATGGTTGATTATATCTGAAAGAATGGGAGTTCACGTGACAAAGCTACAACTCAGGCTTAAAAATAGGTTTTCGTTGAACTCAACATTAAATCAATGAAAATTCAAAATTCACAGAAATCGATAGAAAATAAATATTTTAATAGTCATCTATAACACAATCCTAAATCAAAATTCTCCAAACATGATTGATTGAGGGTGAAAAATGGGAGTTCGCATGACACAGTTTCAAGGTAACCTTAAAATAATGTTTTCAATAAACTCGACATTAAATCGATGGAAATTCAAGATTCACAAAAACTGATAGAAAATAAAGGTTCTTAATAGTCATTTAAAACACAATCCTCTATCAAAGTTCTCCAAACATGGTTGATTGTGGGTGAAAAATGGGAATTCACATGACACAGATGGAATGTAGCTTTAAAATCACGTTTTTCATGAAACTCAACATATAATCAATGGAAACTCAACATTCATGAAAACGAATACAAAATAAAGGTTCATTATAGTCATCTACAACATAATCATAATCAAAGTTCTCCAAACATGGTTAATTATACGAGAAACATGGGAGTTCCCGTGACACAGCTGGAATGTAGCCTTATAATCAGGTTTTCATTGAACTCGACATTAAATCATTGGAAATTCAACATTCACGAAAACCAATAGAATATAGAGATTCTTAATAGTCATCTATAACAAAAACCTAACAAAAATTTCAGCAAACATGGTTGATTGTTGGTGAAAAATGCGAGTTCGTGACACATTTGCAACGTAGCCTTAAAATTAGGTATTCATCGAACTCGACATTTAATCGATGGATTAAACATTCGCGAAAACAAATAGAAAATAAATATTCTTAATAGTCTTTTACAACACAATCCGAAATCAAAGTTCTCCAAACATGGTTGAATGTGGGTGAAAAATTAGAGTTCATGTGAGAAAGCTACAACATAGCCTTAAAATAAAGTTTTAGTTTAACTCGAGATTAAATCGATGGAAATTCATTATTTAGAAAAATTCATAAAAAATTAAAGGTTCTTAAGATTATTAAAAGTCATCTACAACATAATCCTAAGTCAAATTTCTACAAAGATGGTTGAGTATGGGTGAAAAATGGGAGTTTGCATGGCACCTCTGTAACATAGCGTTAAAATTAGGTTTTCGTCTAACTCGACATTAAATTGAATGAAATTGACCATTCACGAAAACCAATAGAAAATAAAGATTCTTAATAGTCATTTATAACACAATCCTAAATCAAAGTTCTCCAAACATGCTTGATTGTGTGTGAGAAATGGGAGATCGTGTGACACAGCTGCAACGTAGCCTTGAAATTATGATTTGGTCAAACTCAACTTTAAATCCTTGAAAATTCAACCTTCACAAAAACCGATAGAAAATAAAGGTTCTTAATATTCATATAAAACACAATCCTCTATCAAAGTTCTCCAAACATGGTTGATTTGTGGGTGAAAAATAGGAATTCGCTTGACACAACTGTAATGTAACCTTAAAATCATGTTTTTCATCAGACTCAACATTTAATCAATGGAAATTCAACATTCACGAAAATGAATAAAAAATAAATGTTCATTATAGTCATCTACAACATAATCCTAAATCAAAGTTCTCCAATCATGGTTAATTATGCTTGAAACATGGGAGTTTGCGTGACACAGCTAGAATGTAGCCTTGTAATCAGGTTTTCATTGAACTCAATATTAAATCATTGGAAATTCAACATTCATGAAAACGAATAGAATATAGAGATTCTTAATAGTTATCTATAACACAAACCTATCAAAAATTTCTCCAAACATGGTTGATTGCGGGTGAAAAATGCGAGTTCATTGACACATTTGCAATGCAGCCTTAAAATCAGGTATTCATCGAACTCGACATTTAATCGATGGAATTTAAACATTCGCAAAACCCAATAGAAAATAAATGTTCTTAATAGTCTTCTACATCACAATCCGAAATCAAAGTTCTCCAAACATGGTTGAATGTGGGTGAAAAATTAGAGTTCGCGTCAAAAAGCTACAACATAGCCTTAAAAAAAAGTTTTAGTTTCACTCGAGATTAAATCAATGGAAATTCAACATTCACAAAAATTGATAAAATTTAAAAGTTCTTAATAGTCATCTACAACACAATCCTAATTCAAAGTTCTCCAAACATGATTTATTGTTGGTGAAAATTGGGAGTTCGTGTGACACAGCTACAACGTACCCTTGAAATCACAATTTCGTCAAACTCAACAATAAATCAATGAAAATTTCACAAAAAATGATAGAAAAAAAAGGATATTAATAGCTATCTACAACACAATACTAAATCAAAGTTCTCCAAACATGGTTGATTATGTCTGAAAAATGGAAATTCACGTGACAAAGCTGCAACTTGGCCTTAACGTTAGGTTTTTGTCGAACTCAACATTAAATTGATGAAAAATCTACATTCACAAAAACTGCTAGAAAATAAAGATTATTAAAAGTCATCTACAACATAATCTTAGATCAAAGTTCTCCAAAGATGGTTGCGTATGTGTAATGGGAGTTCGCATGACATAGTTTCAAGATAACCTTAAAATAATGTTTTCAATAAACTCGACATTAAATCGATGGAATTTCAAAATTCACGAAAACTGATAGAAAATAAAGGTTCTTAATAGTCATTTAAAACACAATGCTCTATCAAAGTTCTCCAAATATGGTTGATTGTGGGTGAAAAATGGGAATTCACGTGACACAGCTGCAATGAAGCCTTAAAATCACGTTTTTCATGAAACTCAACATTTAATCAATAGAAACTTAACATTCACGAAAACGAATACAAAATAAAGGTTTATTATAGTCATCTACAACATAATCCTATATCAAAGTTCTCCCAACATTGTTAATTATGTGTGAAACATGGGAATTCGCGTGACACAGTTGGAATGTAGCCTTATAATCAAGTTTTCATTGAACTCGACATTAAATCATTGGAAATTCAACTTTCACGAAAACCAATAGAATATAGAGTTTCTTAATAGTCATCTATAACACAAACCTATCAAAAATTTCTCCAAACATGGTTGATTGTGGGTGAAAAATGCGAGTTCGCTGACACATTTACAATGCGGCCTTAAAATTAGGTATTCACCGAACTCGACCTTTAATTGATGAAAATTTAAACATTCACAAAAACCTTTAGAAAATAAATGTTCTTAATAGTCTTCTTGTAACGCCCCGCCACACAACCCTAGAGGATGATGCAAACAACTACTTAAACAGGCTAATTTTTTTTTGTTTAAGTACAATTAATAAACAAGTTCGCTTTCTAATGCAACCATCCCCTAAGGTTACGAGACTAAAACTACTTAACAACCCACAACAACAATATGAATAAAATCCATAACATTTATCTACTCAAGATAATAAGTATGCATACATTCCATTAAAGTTAAATTACATCAAAGCATAATAGATAATTTTCAAACTCATTTATCCATAATTAAATATTACAATTACATCTCTCATTCCCCGAATGAGGCAAATCCAATGAATAAGGTTACAGTTACAAGATCCACCTCGATAATAAGAGGGGTAAATAATACATATCAACTGATATGATATACAACAAGAACTGGTACAGAAACCCATGAGCTCTCCAGCTAGAAGTCTCGTCCACACGAACATGAAGATCGCCCAACAGATTTAGGTGCACGCCACCCAACCAAGTGGAACCCAAAGGCCCACCCCCATGCTAGGAGATAGTAACTAGGAATCCTAGTCAGAACCATCTACCTCTAGACACAGGCTAACACCACTAAACCAAACTGACCATCCAATCACATGTACCACACAAGCACATCACAAGTACAACCCAAATACCACATACATACAACATAAGTACACCAAAAGTACAACTCAAGAGCATCATGAGTAACACACAAGGACAACTCTACATGGTCACATTGCTTCCAGAAATAAAGCAGAACAAGTATGTTAAGAGAACCATACACATAATAATCGAATACCAACTATGGTCACAATAGGTATGTTACGAAAAGCATACCCACAATATAACAAAGGCTGACTGTTGTCCTAGATAGAGTGTCATCGCACAACTCGTCATGTGTTATCCTTGGGAATCTTCATAGGCTTCGGCCCCCACAAGAAAAGGTTATCCTGGTGACCTTTGTCGAATCTCGGCCCCCATACTCACTCATGCGGAGCCAAATACCTTTCGTACAGACAAGATAGATGACCTTGCCATTACAAGCCTTCCCATCTCATCCTAAGCCTAACTGAGCACTTAGGTCCATGAGTGAGGCATTAAAATCTTGATTAGTGAGAAGTTAGTCCTAAACTTCTAAGTATTGTTTTAGTTATCACTTGATTAAATAACTTATAACAAGTTATCCTTGACACCACTTCAGGTGCCAGCCCCCATTACAAGCCACTCTTCTACTGGAAAACACACACACACCATCCAAGCATCTATGGAACCAAGGTGCAACAAACAAGATAACACGTCCACTCCTTTCTCAGGAGTCGACAAAGATGAACCCATCTCCAAACACTGGAGATAACTTCAATAACAAAAAATGGCTCTTGACAACTCTTGACAAGGAGACACACATTACAAAAATTCACTCCTTTCTCAGGAGGCAACAACATAAAACTACATAACAAGGTCACTCCAAATAAGGAGACATGGATCCCATAATCCGCTCCTAAACCAAGGAGGTACCAACATCCCCGTTCGTGGAAACCGGGTACTAACATATACACAACCTCATCCACTATCAAGAGAAATCACAACAGGTTGACATCCCAAAACGACAACCCAGAGCTATAAATCTCAACTAGAAGACTTTCGGGGCGCGTACGAAATTGGGGCCGCATTTCAGTTAGGGTAAGGCAGCCAAAGCTGGGCGGCGCGGCTTATACAGCCGACCTACCCCAGGCCGATTGTGGGTAACACAGTCGGCTCCCTCTAAAGGGCGTTGACTGTGTTACACACAACCGAGCCTGGGTGCAAGGCGCGGTCAGCACATTAGTGGGGAAGGGAGTGGTGTGCGGAGCGGTGGCGGTAGAGAATGGGGGGAATGTGTGGGGTGCGCTGAGCGCGGCTCCCCACTGTGCCTCCCATGGCGACTGTGGGTCGAGCCCCCCCCTAGCCACCACAAACCCCCAAATAATATTTTTATTACTATTTTTTTTTTTTTAATTTATTTATTTATTTATTTTTTCCGTAAAAAAGGAAACTGCGGATTTCATTTTCTGCACACCACACATGGCCAAATTTAAAAAAAAAAAAGGATTTTTAACCACATAACACTTCCCCTTTTCAAAATAAAATATAAATAATTATCTATATTATTTTTATAAAAACCTCATATGAAATATACAATCAAATTGACCAATTAATTTTTAAACAAGATCAGCCACAACCATAATTTCAATATTTTTTTGAAGAAGCTCTTTTCTAAGCTAGGGTTTTCAAATTATTTTTTTAATCAACACTAAAATTGTGAAACCTTTCAACAAGAACAATTTAAATGAGAAGAAAACATGAATCCCCAATAAGCTTGCAAGGTTAACCATGGAGCTCTATATTCCTGTTCTGATCCCAGCTCCTCCAAGAAATCCATCTTCTCCTCCAAAACCCAAAAAATCCTTCTCTTCTCCATTTTTCATCTTTTTTTTCCAAAATTATGCAAAAATCTCATATTCTCAAAAATGAAAAAAAATATCTATTTAACCCCCAAAGTCAAAGTTTTTAAAATATCTCTAAATATCTCAATTTCAATTTTGCATTTAATTTTTTTTTTTCCAAAAATAGAAATTTAAATCATTTTGTTTGATTTTCAATCTTAATTTAATTTCAAAATATCTATAATTTTCAATATGCATAAATTTCCAAAATGAATAATCCAATTCATTTCAACATAATAATATAATTTAACACAATCTAATTAAGTAATTAATTAATTAATCTTAACCCAAGATTAAATCATTTTATTAATTAAATTAAATTAATTAATAAATCAAACACATCTCTAATGTTATAACCCGATTAATATAATCAATAACTTAAATACCAAACACCATACACTGCAAATAACTGACAAATCTAACATACTAATATAATCCAAAGCATAATCATTTTTAATTCAGTTATCCACTATGCTAATCCAAAGCATGACATAATGATAACATTAGAAGAATACACCATCACACTAAAATATACCATTCACATCGCTTTACAGGTAGCGATCAAACAACAATTGAGTTCCAAGGTCAAAGCACTAACAAGGAATAAGGCCTAATCAAACAGAACACTGAACGATCAAAAGAGCAAAACGGAGGGGTCTTACACTTCTAAAACACAATCCGAAATCAAAGTTCTCCAAACATGGTTGAATGTGGGTGAAAAATTAGAGTTCGTGTGAGAAAGCTACAACATAGCCTTAAAATAAAGTTTTAGTTTAACTCGAGATTAAATCAATGGAAATTCATCATTCACAAAAATTGATAAAAATTAAAGGTTCTTAATAGTCATCTACAACACAATCCTAATTCAAAGTTCTCCAAACATTACTTATTGGTAGTGAAAATTGGGAGTTCATGTGACACAGCTGCAATGTACCCTTGAAATCACGATTTCATCAAACTCAACATTAAATCAATGAAAATTGATAGAAAACAAAGGTTATTAATAGTTATCTACAACACAATACTAAATCAAATTTCTTCAAACATGGTTGATTATGTCTGAAAAATGGGAATTCATGTGACAAAGCTGCAACTCGGACTTAAAATTAGGTTTCCGTCGAACGCAACATTAAATCGATGAAAAATCAACATTCACGAAAACCAATAGAAAATAAAGATTCTTAATAGTCATCTACAACACAATCCTAAGTCAAAGTTCTCCAAACATGGTTGATTGTGGGTGAAAAATAGGAGATCGCGTGACACAGCTGCAACATAGCCTTGAAATCATGATTTGGTCAAAATCGACATTAAATCCTTCAAAATTCAACATTCACAAAAATCGATAGAAAATAAATATTTTAATAGTCGTCTATAACAAAATCGTAAATCAAAATTCTCAAAACATTATTGATTGTGGGTAAAAAATTTGAGTTCGCATGACATAGTTTTAAGATAACCTTAAAATAATGTTTTCAATAAACTCGACATTAAAACAATGGAAATTCAAGATTCACGAAAACTGATAGAAAATAAAGGTTCTTAATATTTATTTAAAACACAATCCTTTATCAAAGTTCTCCAAACATGGTTGATTGTGGGTGAAAAATTGGAATTCGCATGACACAGCTACAATGTAGCCTTATAATCATGTTTTCATTGAACTCGACATTAAATAATTGGAAATTCAACATTCACGAAAACAAATAAAATATAGAGATTCCTAATAGTTATCTATAACACAAACCTAACGAAAATTTCTCCAAACATGGTTAATTGTGGGTGAAAAATGTGAGTTCGTTGACACATTTGCAATGTAGCCTTAAAATTAGGTATTCATTGAACTCGACATTTAATCGATGGAAACTAAACATTCGCGAAAACCAATAGAAAATAAATGTTCTTAATAGTCTTCTACAAAACAATGTGAAATCAACGTTCTCCGACCATGGTTGAATGTGGGTGAAAAATTAGAGTTCGCGTGAGAAAGCTACAACATAGCCTTAAAATAAAGTTTTAGTTTAACTCGATATTAAATCGATGGAAATTAAACATTCACAAAATTTCATAAAAATTAAAGGTTCTTAATAGTCATCTACAACAGAATCCTAATTCAAAGTTCTCCAAACGTGATTTATTGTCGGTGAAAATTGGGAGTTCGTGTGACACAGCCGCAACGTACCCTTGAAATCATGATTTCATCAAACTCAACATTAAATTAATGAAAATTCAACATTCACAAAAGCTGATTGTAAAGAAAGGTTATTAATAGTTATCTACAACACAATACTAAATCAAATTTCTTCAAACATGTTTGATTATGTCTAAAAAATGGGAATTCACGTGACAAAGCTGCAACTCAGCCTTAAAAATCAACATTCACAAAAATCGATAGAAAATAAAGATTGTTAAAAGTCATCTACAACATAATCCTAAATCAAAGTTCTCCAAAGATGGTTGAGTATGGGTGAAAAATGGGAGTTTGCATGACACCTTTGTAAGATAGCATTAAAATTAGGTTTTCGTCTAACTCGATATTAAATTGAATGAAATTGAACATTCACGAAAACCAATAAAAGATAAAGATTCTTAATAATCATCTACAACACAATCCTAAATCAAAGTTCGCCAAACATTGTTGATTGTGCGTGAAAAATGGGAGATCGCGTGACACAAATGCAACGTAGCCTTGAAATGATAATGATTGATCTCACTAGCAATATGAGACCATTATAATCTACACATTTGGATATGCCATCTATCGATTACCAAGATCCATAGAGTCTATTATTGCTGACCTACATAATGAAACATAAGATAAATTAGAAGTTACAGTAGATATAAAATAAATAAATAAATATTCTGAAAATTAATAGAATTGAAATTTAAAGAATTAAACAATATCAGAATTAACAAAAATCAAAATATAAAAGAGAAATGAAATAAATAAATAAATTATATATACATATATCAAAGGGCACACAACCCTGTGGAAGGCTGCTGCCTTTAAAGAGGTTCTCCTCTTGCAAATAAATAAATAAAATATTCTCCCGTTTTATAAAAGAAAATCACACACATTGGGTTTAACCTGCAAATAAAAATCAAAGAAAATAAAATTTCTTGTGATATAACCCTAGCCGCCAAGACGAAACATTGTTAAAATGAAAGAATGGAATAAGAATGAGGATGGAGAGTGACGATTAGGGTTAAGAGTTAGTTGAGTGCCCTATTTTGGTTAAAATTAAATATAAGTAGTTTACCTTTCAATGTGATTTTGAGTTTTATTCAGCATGAGATGGAACTAAAATCATTATTAATAATTAGTTTAAAGCCAGGTAATAATGTGACTTTGTAAATGAAAATATATTATATACTATATGTTATCAATTTTTATCATAAATGGGTTATATGAATGGTATTATTATATTATATGAAAAATTATAATATAATATATTGATATTCATAATATACCAATTTGAGGAATTATGTTAATATTTTAGAACTTATTAATAGTCTTATTTAAAGAACTAAAAATATTATTTGGAAGTATCAATGATATCATATGGCTGGAAATAATAGTTAACTAGATTTTATAACATATTTAAAATATTAATCCTGACATGAATGGTAGTATAATTATTAGATATATTAGTCTTAATGATAAAATTAATATAAATTGAAATATTAAATAGATAAAATAATTAATGTGAAAGTAAGTGGTATTACAAGGTTCCATTTAAAATAATAGTGGTTTTAACATCCCATTTAGAATACTAATAATATCGAGAGTAAAATTAAAATTTGTCATAATATATGGATGGTAGTAAGATTTATTAAGGTTTATTTCATGAGTGTAGTAAATAATACTTTTAATGGGTAAAGTTATTTACATTAAGTTATGTCATTATTCCTTTATTGATACTTGGTAATTTAGTAATAGTGGTAAATATATATTATCCTATAAGAATGGAGAATGATGTTAAGGTTGTTAGAAGTAAGTTTGGAATTTGGTAATATTGGTAAATATATAATTAAGGGTAATATTAGTAAATGAAACTGGTAATATTATCTTTATATGTTATAAGTACAGACAATATTAAATTTAAATATTAAGAAACATTAATATTAAATTTGGTAAATGAGGGTGACATTAAGAAATAACGTACTAATGTGGCTTATTAAAGTTAATACTATTATAAATATTATTATTAAAAAAAAAAAAAGTTAGTTGTGTTCTTGCCCTAGGTGTAAATTTTGGGCATTACATTTTGGTATCAGAGCCCTAGGTTGCAACTCTAGGGAACTCTGGGAATAGATTGGGCTTTTAAGTATTAGGTGTGTGTGGTGGATGTGCAAACCACTTTACCTTAGTTAAAATAAAAATTTTGTAAGGAAAATTCTAAGAGGCTTAGGTGGTATAGAAAATGAAAACTTGGTTGTACCTATCCAGCTCAAATGAGATAGTACAATACCCAGTGATAATTTTTTTTTTTTTGTTACCATAATTCTTAAATCCAATGATAACTCAACTCCTTAAATTATGTTTGTATTGGGAGCAACATATTTTATTATTGAAACCTTAGTACTAATAAAGAATGAAAACTATACTTTGATAATTATTACTAGATAAAAGAAGGAATCGTATGAACCTCAACCCTTAAATTTATTAGATCAAACTAAAAACTAGAGTGAACCAATTTAGAAATCCCTTGACCCTTATTTAATGTACAAATTGAGCACCCCATATAGCTAGATTTAAAATCTTAATGGAGATTAAAACTAAACCTTTAAGGTGTAGGTTGTTAGACCTAATTTTGAGGTCTTGTTTACAATTGGTATTAGATTTAATATACTCGTGAACTAGTATCTTTGTATGCCTTAGACTATGATATATCCAGGCCTTTCCTATTACTCAAGGTTTTAAATAACACATAGGGTATAAGGATTTAATTTGTGATCTTGTGAAGCAATGAATGAACCACCTTATGGTGGGTAAGAGAAATTTAATGTATGGTGGTGCCAACTAAGGATCAAAACCTTGCATTGCATAGTAAATCCAATTTTGAAAAGTGATAAATTTTTTTTTTTTTTTAAAGTAGATTTCACCTTGAATTAAATAGTTATTTAAGCACCTTTGCAAGTAAACAATGACCTAGTAAACCTGGTGGAAGTATAACAACTACCAAACTCTTGTACTCTATTGTTTAAAGATTAAATAGTAAATGAAACATGATTTCTATGATTAAAGTCAAAGGTGAATGCATAGAAGGATACTGTTAAGATATGATTGTGGAGGACCAATAGATGTGTTGTTTAATTTATTCATTATAATAATCAAACATAAAATATTGGTGAAGAGACTTTATCAAAATGTGAATTTGGAGTTAAAAACGTTACCTAGAACATATGCTATTACTACCTTCCTTGTGAGTGAGTTAAGAACTAAAGACTTGTTTTTTTTTTGCCAAATTAAGAAAGGATGTGTGTCATATAAGAAATAAGAATGTATTCAATTGTGTGCTGATCTTGAAGGTTGTGTACATGTCATAGGAATTGACTAATCAATTGTAGAAATTTAAAAGTTGAATAATGAATTATGTGTGATTCACAGAGTATTAAGTGCTTGGAAAGTTAAACTATATACATAACAAACACTAAAGTAGACTAGTAAAACCTTCAACTAATGTTGTGCATTCTATACCATTACCTATACTTACTCTTTCAAGGAAAAACATATACACTCAAATGTAAAGGGGAAAACTTAAAGGTAGATAAAAATTTCTAGACATTTACTCATTGTGCATTTTTAGGAGGTTAGATGGAACCACGATTATAAAAAAAAAAATGATGATTAAAACATTTGAATAAATGGTTCATCCATAGATAGAAAAATGAAAGGGTTGTAATAAGATATTAATGAGTTGTGAGAATTACTATTTCATGATTTATCATGGGTTTAATGAATTGAGTGCACTTTCCTTTCTCATATTGCAATGCTTCAAACAAAAATAGTTGATTATATTATTTATTAAGTAAGAAACCTTCCCTAGCATGTTGTGAAAATTATAGTGGAGTTACCTATATTGATATGTTAGTGAACATAACAAACATGGTTGAATGGAAGAGGAACAATGATTTGGATAAATATAGAAAACCAATATTGATCATATATGTGTCAAACACTAAATTAGTAAGGTGGGAAGTTTTGTGTACCATATAGCATTAAATTCTAAGAAAATGGAGTAATATACATAAGGTACATTTGTGCATCGTCCAGTGATTTCTTTTACGTATGCAAAGTGAGTAGATATTTATAAAATTAAGAAGCAAAGTGAATATTGTTTAAAGAAGATGGAGTGTATGTAAGTGAATTGATTTTGTTCTTCAATATGGTGAATTTCATAAAGGGTATTATGTTATGATGTGTGAACTGAAAACCAATAAATGTGTTGTGCCCCGAGTATGAGATATAGGATATTCGACTTGGGCTAAGGGTGGTGGACGTCTAGTACGATCCCCTAGGTGTACCCTTTGTGATGGCCTTTATGTAAGCTAGCTAGTTGTGAGTTTATGTAAATGTGTTAAGCATGTAACTGTGCCTATAATGAAATGTGATGTATTCCTTTTTGTTAGTCTTATTGTATGTTAAATGTGTAACCCTAGTGTATGGTTCCCCCCTTACGGGAGTGAGATGCCAACTAGTGTAAATAGGGGTTGAGAGGTACATGTTCACCCATTCGGAAATTATGAGCTCGAGGTGTTGTCCCTAATCCTAATAAAGGATCTATGACGAGACATTGTAATCCTCCCATGGATGTTGATCATGGCCTACTCCCCCGCATATGAGAGCCACACTTGTTGGCTCATAGTACAAACCCACTTCTTGACATTTATAACCCATGGGTAAAGGATGGAATACTTGGGCCATATTGGCTACAGATTTTCAATACTTCAACAATGCAGGGCATTGATACTATGTGGAAGAGTCCACCATGATATTGCACACTATCATATTTATGTGGTCAGGGACCACCATTTATTGCATGCTATTATGCTTATGTGGTTAGAGAGCCACCATTCCCCTCCTCCCTTTAGGTGGCTTTATCAAACTCACATGGTGTTTGTAATGTGAAAGTTTTATTGTTGAGATATGAATTACTGGAAAATTCCTAATTGATGTTTTATTTTATTAAATGTCAGCAGTGTAAAATTTTATATTTCTTTTGTTGGGGCTATTTAGCCATTTGGAAGTTGTCGTAGTCCATTGCCTCAAGGACTTATTTATTTTTTATTTTTGAATTAAGATTGGGATGTTGAAATGCAGCTGCAACTGATCTTTATTTAGTTTTCCTCTTGAATTTATAATTTTTTTTGTTTATTGAAATGTTGGTTTATGATTTTAAGTTCTCATTTTGAGGCTTCTTATTGTTTGCTAACTGCTGGCAAGTATGGTGTAATGTGACATCTGTAAAAATTGCCATATCCCAGGGGGTTCCTTGGCAGGTCGTATAGGGGAGTAGATACATTGGGGAATTATAAATTATTTGAAAGGGGTTGTGAATGGGACTGGTATGGGACAGTCAGTAAGCCATTCTTCCCCTGGTTCTATGATTATTCATTTTTTACCTTTCTCTTGGAGGCTAACCCCCTTACACAAACAACAGAAGGTACCTAGGAGATGTATGGAAGGGTCCTTAGAGAAGGGCCTTGATGCCATCTTTCCTACTCGATATGGTATCCAAGAATCTTCATCCTTGTAAACCCCATTATGTGTAAATTTTTGTAATGTATGGGTAAATTTGTAAATAAATGGCATGTGGAGATACTTGTTTACTATGCGAGAAAGAAAGTGACAATAAAATTGAGATTATTGCTCTTGAGACATGAATTATATGGGAATGAAAATATTTTCTAACATCATGAGTGATGTTTATGATGCAAAAATGGAACCTTGAAGGGTGTCCAAGGATGTTAATGTGGTTGGATATATTTTGGTGAAATTTTTAAATGAGAATGTTACTACATTAATGACTACTAACATTTGTTATATTATGACTATATCGAATAACTGCTCTATGATGGGAAATCTTATTCTAAGTGTATAGATGCTTGATTCATGGAAGGAATACCTTTAATGTGTGTTTATACTTGCATGTTGGATTATCTCGTCAAGAAGCAAGGTAATTAATAAGTTTAATAGATTTACATACATTGCTATATAAAGATTATGTTTTAGACCTTAACGACTTCCAGGAGGAAGTCTAAGCTAAGGGAGGGGGATGTAAGGCCCCACCTTGCATGTGATTAGTAAAGCTCTAATATGTTTTATGTGATCCTAAATAGATGGTGAGATGTATTATGGATGACAAATAGTGTGATTATTTGATAATATTCTTGCTTTCCATTTTGACATTTTACTTATGCTACCATGAATGTAACATCCTGTTTCGTAACCCCCATTTTATATCAATCAAACAAGTAGTTAGATGATAATTATGATGAAATGAATGATAAAAATATTTTTAAGATTCATGGGCATTTACCTTGATTTAATTATGATAGATGCACTTGTGAATTTTTGGATGTACCTTGAAAGAGCTGGGTTCTTTGGTAAATGGTTCATCGTTAATGTTATAGGAGTTTAATATGAATTACTAAGGTGGTAAACAAAATGATGGAGTAATTATTTCATTGACTATATTCTTGTATTGGAGTAAGTGTGTAGTTCCTTTGATTATAACGAAAATTGATTCATTAGGTTTATTTGATGTATTAGTGAGTAAATAATTCATGAGTGAAAATTATGTGAACTGGATTAGTTAATAATATGAAGAGATATATGATCTAATCATGCTGACATTGGTAACGTGCAGGAATCAAATATACAAATAGGAGGATGGATAAATATTGGAATCAAATCAAATACATCTTTGGGAAGTTCTAAGTGTATCCCTATTTGACTTAGAGGGGTTCAAAGTTTTATTATTGACTGGGTGATTATGTTTGAGTAGAATCCGATTGTAAGACATGTAATGTGAGTTTGGTTGGGGTTGGAACCCTTGGTTAGGAGCAAAATTCGTATGGATTCTTGTGTGGGTTTTAAAAGGGGATTATTGAGTCAATTTCCTTGGTTTTTGAACAAGGATAGACCCCTAGGACCTATACCTATGGGTTTGGAACCTTTTTGACATGTGAACTTGTCCTTGGAGTGTGAAAAGACCCCTCAAAAGTCCACATTCATGAATGTGGCAAATGCAAAAATTGTTGAGGCTTGGGAAGAGTGACTTGTCACTCTCAACCTCCCACTCTCCAAAATTTCTTGGAAATGGCACAAGACTCACACATGTGTGAGCACTTGTGGGAAAGAGTGTAGGTTTGGAGGATTCCTATATACCTAAAGAAGGTGGAAGATTTGGCCATTGCCCACTTCTCCTTTTGGAGAACTTGTGTAGTGAAGAAAAGAAGGAGGGAGTTGGATGAAAGAATAAGAGACCAAGGAAAGTAGCTTATAGAGAGATAAGTCATTTTTTCTCCATTTCTTACTCTTAGTATTGGTAGAGATAGCTTGATCTATGCATTGAATCACAAGTAAGATTGTTTAAGGGATATATTTGAGTGATGTGTTGTATATTGAGCAAGCTTGTCATAGCAATAAGCTCTCACCATTGATTTCCATGGTGTATAAAGTATTTCTTGCTCGGGGGTATGGCTAGAGCCCATGAGGCTCCATGATGCCATTACGGTAGGGTGGAGAGCAAGGCTTAATGTAATGGTTTGTAATGTACTTCGTTTTCAACAAGGATAAAAGTTTAAGTAGTATTTGTTGTAATATAAAACAATGGAAAGAACAACCATTCATGTTCTATTGTTGTTTCAAGAAAAAGAAAAAGAAAAGTATTTTGTGAAATATATCAAAATAAAAACTCAAATGAGAAGGGTGATTTCACCAATATGCTAATCATCAAATATATGAATGTTATTTGAAATATTGATTTTTTTAGTACAATGTTGCATTGAGAAAAAAATTGATTCAAGAGGAAAATAAAAGTTTCTTTTTCTAATTATTATGATAGGTATTAAGAGGATTTTGAGCTAAATGGTTGTAACAGCCATGATATTAAATATAAGATTGTGGGCTCATTTAAGTTGCACATGTAGATATACAAATATTGGAAGGAAACTGATCATCCATTCATAAGATTTCAAGGGTCCCCTTAAGAATCTTAATGTCAAATTATGAATAAATAGATAAAAATGTTTAGAACAAAATGATTAATTTTTCCTTTCTATGCAAATTAATTAAAAATATATATTATGAAAAAGAGGAATATGTCTGTGCTTATTAATAAATATATAAGATCATGCACTCATTATATGTGTTGTCTATAAGTGTTCTATATTCTACTAGGTGTTTCCTTCTATATATATTTGAATATGGAATATAACTGAACTCAATATATACATACATCTTATGTATATAAGTATACAATCAATCAATATGATCCAATAACATTACTATTTCTTTTTATCAGTGTAACCAAGAACCCTATCATTAAAGCATTTCAAACATTTTTCACCACAAGCAAATACCTCGAATAAAAAGAGGGACGCTAAACAATCGGAAAGGAAATTTATCTTTTGAATCTTTCAATGTAATAATATGACAATACAACAGATGCACTAAAGTAAATGCTAAGTCAATGTCATTGATCTCGGTAGTTTGAAAGCTGCAATTGAGTTTCTCCTAAAGAAATAAAGGTTAAGTTGTTCTGGTAGGAGGACTAATAAAATACGCAGGCTCAAACTTGGGTTGGGTAGGCTAGTCCTTGCCAAATTCAATGTGACCTCAAATGTCAGTCCCAAATCGACCCTCAGATTCTCTAAATGTTAGCTCCAAGTTCGATGCACCCTTTGACTGATAGAGACATATCAGTCTACCTATCATTATCTTCTTGGCCATGTTTGGTTTACTTGTACGCCATTCAATAGTGGCATTTTTTATCACAGTCTTAAACATGCGTAGCTATTGGGGATTTAGTTACCCTTCACACGTTATCTCTCCCGGTTACCCTCCATCACTCCTTCCCCGTGTGGTTGTAGGCTTAACAAAAATTTAAAAAATAGTTTATACTATCTCCTTTTCTCATAATAAATCATAAGGGTAAAGTGCAAGCAGCTACCGAGGAATTGGGTGCATTAATAATACAATTGGGAAACTAATAGCAATATCATGATTGTTACTTATAAAAAATCTTATCCAATTTGGATTTCCATATCAATCAAATCTTCCACTGTTGATGGGTAGAGAATCAGTGTGCTATAATTTATTTCCTCTAATATAAAATCGATGAAAAATCAACATTCACAAAAACCGATAGAAAATAAAGATTATTAAAAGTCATCTAAAACATAATCCTAAATCAAAGTTCTCCAAAGATGGTTGAGTATGGGTGAAAAATTGGATTTTGCATGTCACCTCTAGAAAATAAAATTAGGTTTTCATCTAACTCTACACTAAATTGGATGAAATTGAACATTCATGAAAACCAATAGAAAATAAAGATTTTTAATAGTCATCTACAACAAAATCCTAAATCAAAGTTCTACAAACATGGTTGATTGTGGGTGAAAAATGGGAGATCGTGTGACAAAGCTGCAACGTAGCCTTCAAATCATGATTTGGTCAAACTCAACATTAAATCTTTGAAAATACAACATTCACAAAAACTGATAGAAAATAAAGGTTATTAATAGTTATCTACAACACAATCCTAAACAAAGATCTTCAAACATGGTTGATTATAGCTGAAAAATGGGAGTTCACATGACAAAGCTGCAACTCAGCCTTCAAAATAGGTTTTCGTCGAACTCAACATCAAATCAATGAAAATTCAAAATTCACAAAAATCAATTGAAAATAAATATTTTAATAGTCATCTATTATAACACAATCCTAAATGAAAATTCTTCAAACATGATTGATTGTGGGTGAAAAATGGGAGTTCGCATGACACAGTTTCAAGATAACCTTAAAATAATGTTTTCAATAAACTCGACACTAAATCGATGGAAATACAAGATTGATGAAAACTGATAGAAAATAAAGGTTCTTAATAGTCATTTAAAAGACAATCCTCTATCAAAGTTCTAAAAACATGGTTGATTGTGGGTTAAAAATGGGAATTCGCGTGAGATCGCTGCAATGTAGCCTTAAAATCACGTTTTTCATCAAACTCAACATTTAATCAATGGAAACTCAACATTAACAAAAACGAATGGAAAATGTCGTGGGGGTACCTAAGGGTTGCCTCCTGCCTGCCCCCGATCCATGCTCTCCTCCTTTGGGGACGTTTCTGGTGGGTACCCCCTCTATGGGATATGTGCTTTCTCCTGCGAGCATTTTGCGGGATGTGGTGGCTCCGAGTGTCTCTTTTGTGCTGGCGGTTGAGCTTCCTTCGGATGCTGTTTGGAAGAATGTTCTGACTAGTGGGAAACTAGCCTCCTCGTTTTCGGCCCACCTGAGTCGGTCACGTTTTCTGATGCTGTATTTGATATTCTTGACACGGTCAGTGACAGGATCCTTTCCTCCATGGGTAGATTCCTCTCCTATCGTCCTATGGTGGATATGGTTAGAAAGTGGGTGGCCATGAAATGGAGGCTTAAGGGCAATGTGGAGATCCGCACGATGGCCGGCAGTCTCTTCCTTTTTCGATTTGCTACTGCTGAGGACTTGGTGCATACCCTTTCGTCGGGCCCGTTGGTTTATGGGAAGCATAGCCTGGCTTTGTGTAGGTGGAATAATGGGTTTGATCCTGCTTTAGACCTTAACATGTCGGCTCCTATTTGGGTGCGACTGCCGGGATTACCTCTTGAGTTTTGGGATGAAGCCATATTCAAGGCTGTTGGTAATTCTTTGGGTCAGTTTGTTACATCGGATGTTGTCATTAAATCTAAATCAAGGTTAGTCTTTGCTCGATTCTGCGTCAATATTTGCGTAGATAAAGTTCTTCCTAACTCTATCATGCTTTGCTCCAAGTTGGGAAACTGGGTCCAACCTATTTGTTATGAAAACGCAGTGGTTTTTTGTCAAAGGTGTGCCAAAGCTGGGCACCTTATCACTGACTGTAAATCGTCAGTCAGTAGAGAAGTTATGGATGTGTCTGATCCCAAGATTCTGGCTAAGGATGCCTCAAGGCCTACGGGTGTTTTAGAGATTGCCCCCCCAGATTTGGTTTGGTCTCCTCTGCTTTCTCCGTGTTCACTTTCACCTGGTGTCCCCCACCCTATCTCGAACCCTAGTGGCTCTTCAGTTTTGGGAATCTTATCTCAGGAGGTCTCATTGCCTCAAGATCCTGGATCCTCGGTTGTCGTTGCTTTGCCTATGGGGGTATCTATTGAGGGCTTTGGCCTTGGTTTTTTGGATGTTGATCCGCTGTCTTTTACTCTAGGGACTTGTGGGCATTCGGTTGAAGAGGGTGAAATCTGGGAGGAAGAGTGTTCCAACTTGGTTGAAGAATCTACTAAAAATTTGGAATGTTGAAAGTTGGAGAAAGTTGAAGAGGGAGGGATATGGACCACGCCTACGAAGAAGGGTAGGAAGAAGAAGGCAGATGTGGGAGGGGATTCCAAGCCTAGGAGACCCTCGCAGAGATCCACCAGAATGCATGAAATGACAAATGAGATTGCCCTGGGGAAGCTGAGGATATTAGAGGTGTCCTCGAAAAAAAGTCAGAAATGAGGATTATGTCTTGGAATATTTGGGGACTTAATAGTTCACACAAATAGCGTGCCCTGAGCAACTATATAGTGGAGCGTATGATTGATGTTTGTCTCCTGCAAGAAACTAAGATGTTGATGATTAATTTTGAAAAAGTCGTTATCATTATTTGGCCTACTGCTTCTTTTATTCACAGTGATGTTGAGGGAGCTTCTAGGGGGTTGGGTATGCTTTGGAATCCTTCCTATTTACAGGGTCAGGAATTATTCCATTGTAAAAATAGCATTGGGATTTCGCACTTTGTAAGTGGAGAAGTTTGGTCTATAATTAATATTTATGCTCCCAACCAGAGGAACTCGAGGAATATCCTTTGGAAAAAAATGGTGTCTAAAATTAATATGAATAAGGGAGGTCCGTGACTTGTTGCTGGAGATTTCAACTCTCCCTTGTTACCATATGAGAAAAGTAGGGGCCTCCTGGATTACACTGACAGCATGACTGATCTGGCAAACTTCATGTGTTCTTCGAGGTTAATTGATATTGAATTTCGGGGCCAGCGTTTTACCTGGTCTAATAGAAGGGCTGGTGTTGATTTGATTCAGGTTAGGCTTAACCGTTTCCTCTGTTCTCCCCATTGGACCAATACCTTAGGAGCCAACCTAGTCGCTCTTGCTAGAACGGTTTCTGACCATAACCCTCTCCTGCTGACCACTAATATTCATCCTTCTAGCGGGCCCTAACCCTTTCGTGTTGAAATAATGTGGAACTCTCATCCCAATTTCAAAAAGAAAATTCTTGAATGGTGGAATATTCCTATCCAAGGGTGGAATATTCCTATGTCTAGGCTATGTTATAAACTCAAACATATTAAACTGATGGTTAAAGGTTGGAACAAGAATGTGTTTGGAGATGTTTTTCAAAGGAAAAAATAGCTTGAGGGGAGGTTAAGGATCTTGTAGAAGATTAATGGACGAGGGAGATGCCAATCAACAGATTAATAATCATTAAAAGGATGTCAGAATGGAATGGGAAAAAGTTCTAAAAAATGAAGAGGTATTCTATAAGCAAAAATCAAGGATCCAATGGCTGAAGGAAGGAGATAGGAATACGTCTTTTTTTCATGTTTCTGCTATCAAACATCAGAAAAGGAACCAAATTTCTAAACTGATAAGTAACTCTGGGGAGGTGATTTTTGATCAAGCTCTTATTAAGTCCTGTGCGGTTAATTGTTTCAAGGAGGCTCTATCTGCCCCTACAGGGGTGCCCAACTCGACACTGGATTGTTTGATTCTCTAGCACCTCCTTGCGTCCATATCTCTGGAGTGTCTCCATGGAAGAGGTTCGATTGGCTACTTTTAGCATGGGGGCATTCAAAGCTCCTTGTCCTGATGGGTTTCCTCCGGCGTTCTTTCAAATATTTTGGGACACTGTGGGTTGGGACCTTGTGCTTGCTGCTAGGGACTTCTTTCAATCTGGTAAGATTCTTAAACAAATGAATCACAACTTCATTGCCCTTATACGTAAGATTAGTGAGCCACTTCAATGTTTGACTTCTGGCCTATTAGTCTATGTAACACCATCTATAAGATCATTTCTAAGATTCTTGTTATCTATCTCAAACCTCTACTTGATAAAATTATTAGCCACACTCAAAAGGGGTTTATCCTGGGATGACATATTCTTGATGCTGTTTTGACTACCCATGAACTATTCCACTTAATGGATAGATGTAATAATGTGGGAATGGCGCTTAAACTTGATATATCCAAAGCCTATGACAAGGTTATGTGGGAATTCATTCCAAAGGTCCTAGCTAAGTTTGGCTTTAACAATTTGGTCATTGAGCTCATTATGGAGTGTGTTAGAACTGTTAAGTTCTTGGTCCTGGTTAATGGATCCCCCTGCGGTTTCTTCTCTGCTGGTAGGGGGCTCGGACAGGGAGACCCTCTCTCCCCATACCTCTTTATTATGGTTGCCGATGTGCTTAGTAGGAATTTTGCTAGTTTGATGTCAGAGGGCTCCATATTTGGTGTTAAAGCGACTACCTCCCTATGTTTGATTGTTGTGCAGCAATTTGTGGATGATACTTTTCTATTTGGGAAGGCCTCTATTGTGGAAACAAGGAAATGGAAAGCTTGTCTTAACAACTATGTCTCCTGCTCCGGGCAGTGCATTAACTAAAACAAGAGTAAGATTTACTTCTTTAATTGCTCTCTTATTTTGGAAAATAGGGTGACTGCTTTTCGGATGTGTTAGTGATTCTCTCCCGTTGGTTTATCTAGGGCTTCCACTTACGGTCAAGGAGGTTCAACCGGAGTTTTGGAACTCTATTCTGGAGAGGATTCAAAGGAAGTTGGTTGGGTGGAAGGGATCCTTACTTAGTCATGCTGGCAAATTACAACTCCTTACTATGGCCATACAAGGTATACCCGCTAACTTTCTGGCTATCTTTAGGATGCCTAAGTATATAGTGGAAAAGTTGAAAAGAATTCAATGGAATTCTCTTTGGGTCGGTACTGAGGAGAAAAAGAAGATTGCTCTGGTCAAATGGGAAAAGGTTTGTCGGACTAAAATATATGGGGGGCTTGGAATAAGGAAGATTGCTCCCTTTAACAGGGCGCTCATAGCCAAGGTTGGGTGGGATCAATTAAGGAACTCCAAGGATTGATGCAAAATCTTGATTGCTAAGTACTTTAAAAACAGGCCTTTGATTGATTATTTTTTGAAACCCCACCCTCTTCGTTCCGTTATCTGGAGGAGTATTTGCAGCATTCAAGGCCTGCTAAAAAAAGGGATAAAATGGAAAATGGGGAATGGGATCAAACTTAAATTCTGGGAAGATGCTTGGCTCTTAGATTTCCCTTTGGCTTGCTCCGATTTTTGGGGGGTGATGATTGATGCTCAAAGATTCTTTGGGATTTATATCAATGACTATGTGTCTGGCCCTTCTGGTGCTAAGATTTGGAGAGAGCTATCCCTATGCTGCCCCCACTCACTGGACCTTAGTCGTCTTGCTAGATCTATTCAGGTGTTACTCTCTAGTTTTAGATTTCCTTCCTATGATAGAGAGGATGAATTATTTTGGGCTTTAGAGAAACAGGGGGATCTCTCTGTTAGATCTACTTATAGACTGCTGACTAATGATAGTTCGGTGGAGGAACACTGGAGGAGGGTTTGCAATCAGCGCATGATCCCTAAAATAATTTTTTTATCCGGGGATTGTGCTTTCCCAATAGATGTTTTTGCTGCAAAGAGGGGGAAGAAACTGTCAATCACCTCTTGCTACACTGCCCGTATGCTTCTGAAGTTTGGGGGATGGCTATTGAGAAACTTGAGGTTCAGTGGGTTATGAGCAAGGACCTCTTATCATTTATTATGGGCTGGATTGGGCCTTTTTTACATCCTCTGGTTAGTGAAATTTGGAGGCAGACCCCCCTTATCATAGGTTGGTGTCTATAGAAGGAGAGGAACAATCGGGTCTTCAGGAATATTGAGCAGAGCTCCAAGGAGGTGTTTGGGATTGGTGTTCGGCTCTTAGAGGAGAATATCTTCCTCTTTGATAGAAAACTTTCAGAGTTAGGCCTGAGGGACTTTGAAATAAAATGGCTAAGAAATGACACTAGTTCTTAAATGCTAATGCCTTCGATAATGGGAAACTTTTAGCTAGGAGAAATACCAAATGGGAGCCCCCGGATTGTGGATGGTTTAAAATTAATTTTGATGGAGCTGCTAAGGGGAACCTAGGAAGGACAAGTATAGGTGGGATTATAAGAGATTCTATGGGAAATATGGTGGCAGGGTTTGCTGGTGGCATCGGGGTTCAGTCGGCTCTTGTTTTTGAGGCTTGTGCATTGTTCATGGGACTCAAAATTATTGTTTCTCTAGGGATTGTTAATCTCCATATTGAGGGAGATTCCAAGGTGGTGATGGATGCTGTGGAAAAAGATAGATTCATAGGATGGAACACCAAGGACATTTTGATGGACGCTAGATTTTTGTGTCCAAATTAATAGACAAAAAAGTGACTCATATTTACAGAGAAGGAAATAGTGTGGTGAATGCGTTGGTGAATCTTGGCTCGGGCTGGGATTCGGCTAGATGTTGAAGGAAAAAGCAAAGACTACCACCAAATATTCAAGCTTTGATAGAGCGGGAGAGGGATTCCGTGGTTAATAATGACTTGCAACTTTTGGATGACGAGAGCTGATTGGGGGGCCCATTGGTTAATTTGGGTGTGTTGGTGGATAAATGCCAATATGGGTATGGAGGACAGGTGTAGTGCTACGAGTAAAGATGAGCGGGTGTGGAATAGGGGAAAGAGCATCCACGTGTTGATTCTTTGGGTTTGGAGAATGGGTATAGCTTATAAAATAATGATGAGATGGCAAGGAGGGAACTTAATTGATGTGAATAAGCGTAGATTTGGTGACATGATCCGAGATATTTGGAAAGCCGTACATTATTTTTGCGTGTATGACGGTACTATATGTGTCACGTTTTGGGGAATGGGGGTTACTTGTTTTATCTCCTAATTACTTTTGGAGAAGTGATTGTGTTAATAATGATGGGACCATCTATGATGAGTACTGGTTGTATTCTAGAGGCTTCGAGCCAGCTAATTTAGTTGGAGACTCCTTCGGCTTTTTTTGGTGGGTTACTAATTCTAGCTTACTGGTCTACCTGCATGGGATGTCGCACCTTTCCTACTTATCCGCCAACTTTTGCCTCTTCTAGTGTTATCGAAAAATCATTAATTGTTGTGTTTTTTCTCACTGTTGCATATTTCCCCTTCGCGCTTGTAAATGATATGAGGCAATTAATTGCCGTAAGCCATGCATTAAACATCCTTCTATGATATTTGTTCACAATGATCGTCTTTGGTGTTACTTGCATTTCTATGATTTCCCTGAGCAGTCTAACAGAATGGGTGGAGATTGCGTTCAGACGTTGCCGGATAATTGTGATGAATTTCGAAACAACCCTCTGGTCTAACACATTTGCGTGGAGGGAGGATTTGCCCCACTTATGGAACGACTGGTTGGCCATGATCCTATTCTTTTGGGATAATTTGCTGGTTCTTGGAAGGACAAAAGGGTTTCCGTGGGGGGGATTTCGTTTGAAGTTAGCGAGGATGTCATTGTGCAGGCTACGAGTTTGAGGTGCACAGGGAAAAAATATCCTAAACACACCAAAAAGCCAAACCACGAGAGCCTTAAGGCATTCTTCAGAGGTGAGGAGACTCTAGTCAGGAATTAGGCAGGGTTTGAAAGAGCTGAGCTCCCCAAGCCATGGGACATGGTTTGTATGGCACTGATGAAATATGTGATGCTAGATTGTAGGTACAAAACTTGTTTCTTCTATCATTCCCCTCTGCTTAACCATCTCAGACATAAAATGCTGCTAAGCTTTCCATTTTTCCTTCTTATAGACCTGGAAAGCTTGGTGAACAAATATAATGTGGCGGCTTGTCGTAATCCCTGTGATCTCCCCCTACTGTTGCTCCATCAAGGGCTTATCCTTCGCCTGTACCACTTCCATCTTGCTCTCTGCCCGCCTAAAGCCATCACTGTCCGTGTTGAGAACATTGAACCCATCTCTTCGATTCATATCTCCCTGGCCGAGTCCAAGAGCCCTCCTCAGAAGCCTTTTACCAACAATATAGGGAGTGTCAAAACCAATTTGGCCACCAAAAAGCTTAAGGGTGGGTTAGGTATGGCTCATTGCAGTGCGGCAGAAGGGCTCTATGAGCAAAAGGCCACCCAGGCTGGCACAGCTGATAATGTCACTAAGCTGAAAAAAGGTAAGGAGAAATGCATGTAGGCTACAACTGTTAAGGATGGCAAGGGCAAGAATGCATTTGGGAAAGATTTCAGAGGGGATATGGCTGTGGGGATCACGGAGCTGACTGGTGGGGAAAGTGGTAGGAGGAGATTGGGGAGGCTGGCCAAGAACAACAAAAAGAGATTAATTATTGAGGACTCGGAGGTGGAGAAGTCAGACAACATGGGTTACAAGGAGGAAGAATCTAGTGATGAGATTGAAAACATGGGGGAGAGACCCTTGCCTACTCCGATGGACAACAAGATTCCTGGCCATGGCTCTGACTCGCACTGTCCGCTGGTGAATGAGCCTAGTGGCATTCAGGAGACTAGGGATGTTGGGGAAGATTCGGACATGGTGGCGAAGAGATTAAACACTCTAGACAAAAGATTTAGGGGATTGACATGCTTCACAATGAAACTGAGCCACTTTGTTACTAGTGCGTTGTCAAATGTCATAAAAGAGGAATTGGAGGGGAATAATAGCAAGGAAAACAAAGAGTGGGTGGGCGATGAGGCGGTCGACCTCCTGATTAAGAACTGGGTTGATCCTAGTTAGCTGTTCCTGTTGCTGGTTTGTCGGCTGTTTTTTGGTTGTTTGCGTGTTGTGTCTGGGTTGTCTCTGGTTTTTTTCTGTTAATGTTTTATGCTTATGTCTTGTCCTTTTTTGGCCCTAGTGGATCGTTGTGAGGGGTACAACACCCCGTAAATGTTGTTTAACTTTTCAAAAACATAATACTAAATCAAAGTTCTCCAAACATGTTTAATTATGCGTGAAACATGGGAGTTCACGTGACATAGCTAGAATGTAGCCTTATAATCAAGTTTTCATAGCCTTAAAATAAAGTTTTAGTTTAACTCGAGATTAAATCAATGGAAATTCAACATTCACAAAAATTGATAAAAATTAAAGGTTCTTAATAGTCATCTACAACAGAATCCTAATTCAAAGTTCTCCAAATATGATTTATCGTCGGTGAAAATTGGGAGTTCATGTGACACAGCTACAACGTACCTTTGAAATCACGATTTCATCAAACTCAACATTAAATCAATGAAAATTCAACATTCACTAAAACTGATAGAAAATAAAGGTTATTAATAGTTATCTACAACACAATACAAAATCAAAGTTCTTCAAACATGGTTGATTATGTTTGAAAATTGGGAATTCACGTGACAAAGCTTGCACTCAGCCTTAAAATTAGGTTTTCGTCGAACTCAACTTTAAATCGGCGAAAAATCAACATTCACAAAAACCGATAGAAAATAAAAATTATTAAAACTCATCTACAACATAATCCTAAATCAAAGTTCTCCAAAGATGGTTGAGTATGGGTGAAAAATGGGAGTTCGCATGACACAGTTTCAAAATAACTTTAAAATAATGTTTTCAATAAACTTGACATTAAATCGATGGAAATTCAAGATTCACGAAAACTGATAGAAAATAATTGTTCTTAACAGTCATTTAAAACACAATCCTCTATCAAAGTTCTCCAAACATGGTTGATTGTGGGTGAAAAATGGGAATTCACCTGACACAACTGTAATGTAGGCTTAAAATCACGTTTTTCATCAAACTCGACATTTAATCAATGCAAACTCAACATTCACGAAAACAAATACAAAATAAAGGTTCATTATAGTCATCTACAACATAATCCTGAATCAAAGTTCTCCAGACATGGGAGTTTGCGTGACATAGCTGGAATGTAGCCTTATAATCAGGTTTTCATTGAACTCGACATTAAATCATTGGAAATTCAACATTCATGAAAACCAATAGAATATAGAGATTCTTAATAGTCATCTATAACACAAACCTAACAAAAAACTCTCCAAACATGGTTGATTGTAGGTGAAAAATGTGAGTTCGTTGACACATTTGCAATGCAGCCTTAAAATTAGGTATTCATCGAACTCGAAATTTAATCGATGGAAATTAAACATTCGCGAAAACCAATAGAAAATAAATATTATTAACAGTCTTCTAAAACACAATCCGAAATCAAAGTTCTCCAAACATGGTTTAATGTGGGTGAAAAATTAGAGTTCGCTTGAGAAAGCTACAACATAGCCTTAAAATAAATTTTTAGTTTAACTCGAGATTAAATCGATGGAAATTCAACATTCCCAAAAATTGATAAAAATTAAAGGTTCTTAATTGTCACGTACAACAAAATCCTAATTCAAAGTTCTCCAAACATGATTTATTGTGGGTGAAAATTGGGAGTTCGTGTGACACAGCTGCAACGTACCCTTGAAATCACGATTTCATCAAACTCAACATTAAATCAATGAAAATTCAACATTCACGAAAACTGATAGAAAATAAAGGTTATTAACAGTTATCTACAACACAATATAAATTCAAAGTTCTTCAAATATGGTTGATTATGTCTGAAAAATGGGAATTCACGTGACAAAGCTGCAACTCAGCCTTAAACTTAGGTTTCCATCGAATCAACATTAAATTGACGAAAAATCAACATTCACAAAAACTGATAGAAAATAAAGATTATTAAAAGTCATCTACAACATAAGCCTAAATCAAAGTTCTACAAAGATGGTTGAGTATGGGTGAAAAATAGGAGTTTGCATGGCATCTCTATAACATAGCGTTAAAACTATGTGTTCATCTAACTCGACATAAAATTGAATGAAATTGAACATTGATGAAAACCAATAGAAAATAAAGATTCTTAATAGTCATCTACAACACAATCCTAAATCAAAGTTCTCCAAACATGGTTGATTGTGGGTGAGAAATGGGAGATCGCGTGACACAGCTGCAACGTAGCCTTGAAATTATGATTTGGTCACACTAGACATTAAATCCTTGAAAATTCAACATTCACAAAAACCGATAGAAAATAAAGGTTATTAATAGTTATCTACAGCACAACCCTAAACAAATATCTTTAAACATGGTTGATTATAGTTGAAAAAACGGAAGTTCACGAAAACTAATAGAAAATAAACGTTCTTAATAGTCATTTAAAGCACAATCCTCTATCAAAGTTCTCCAAACATGGTTGATTGTGGGTGAAAAATAGGAATTTGCGTGACACAGCTGTAATGTAGCCTTAAAATCATGTTTTTCGTCAGACTCAACATTTAATCAATGGAATCTCAACAGTCACGAAAATGAATAAAAAATAAATGTTCATTATAGTCATCTACAACATAATCCTAAATCAAAGTTCTCTAATCATGGTTAATTATGCGTGAAACATGGGAGTTCGCGTGACACAGCTAGAATGTAGCCTTATAATCATGTTTTCATTGAACTCAACATTAAATCATTGGAAATTCAACATTCATGAAATCCAATAGAATATAGAGATTTTTAATAGTCATCTATAACACAAACCTAACAAAAATTTCTCCAAACATGGTTGATTGTGGGTGAAAAATCCGAGTACGTTGACACATTTGCAACGTAGCCTTAAAATTAGGTATTCATCGAACTCAACATTTAATGGATGGAAATTAAACATTCGCGAAAACCAATAGAAAATAAATATTCTAAATAGACTTCTACAACACAATCCGAAATCGAAGTTCTCCAAACATGTTTGAATGTGGGTGAAAAATTAGAGTTCGTGTGAGAAAGCTACAACATAGCCTTAAAATAAACTTTTAGTTTAACTCGAGTTTAAATCGATTTAAATTGAACATTCACAAAAATTGATAAAAATTAAAGGTTCGTAATAGTCATCTACAACACAATCCTAATTCAAAGTTCTCCAAACATGATTTATTGTCTGTGAAATTTGGGAGTTCGTGTGACACAGCTGCAACGTACCCTTGAAATCACGATTTCATCAAAATCAACATTAAATCAATGAAAATTCACCATTCACGAAAATTGATAGAAAATAAAGGTTATTAATAGTTATCTACAACACAATACTAAATCAAAGCTCTTCAAACATGGTTGATTATGTCTTAAAAATGGGAATTCATGTGACATAGCTGCAACTCAACCTTAAAATTAGGTTTCCATTGAACTCAACATTAAATCGACGAAAAATCAACATTCACAAAAACTGAGAGAAAATAAAGATGATTAAACGTCATCTACAACACAATCCTAATTCAAAGTTCTCCAAACATGATTGTCAGTGAAAATTTGGAGTTCGTGTGACACAGCTGCAACGTACCCTTGATTATTTGATAATATTTTAGCTTTTCATTTTGACATTTTACTTATGCTACGATGAATGTAAGACCCTGTTTCGTAACCCCCATTTTATTTCAATCAAACAAGTAGTTAGATGATAATTATAACAAAATGAATAATAAAAATATTTTTAGGATTCATTAGCATTTACCTTGATTTAATTATGATAGATGCACTTGTGAATTTTTGGATGTACCTTGAAAGAGCTGAGTTCTTTGGTAAATGGTTCATCGTTAATGTTATAGGAGTTTAATATGAATTACTAAGGTGGTAAACAAAATGATGGAGTAATTATTTCATTGACTATATTCTTGTATTGGAGTAAGTGTGTGGTTCCTTTGATTATAATGAAAATTGAATCATTAGGTTTATTTGATCTATTAATGAGTAAATAATTCATGAGTGAAAATTATGTGAATTGAATTAGTTAATAATATGAAGAGATATATGATCTAATCATGCTGACATTGGTAATGTGCAGGAATCAAATATACAAATAGGAGGATGGATAAATATTGGAATCAAATCAAATACATCTTTGGGAAGTTCTAAGTGTATCCCTATTTGACTTAGAGGGGTTCAAAGTTTTATTATTGGTTGGGTGATTATGTTTGAGTAGAATCCAATTGTAGGACATATGATGTGAGTTTGGTTGGGGTTGGAACCCTTGGTTAGGAGCAAAATTCGTATGGATTCTTGTGTGGGTTTTAAAAGGGGATTATTGAGTCAATTTCCTTGGTTTTTGAACAAGAACAGACCCCTAGGACCTATACCTATGGGTTTGGAACCTTTTTGACATGTGAACTTGTCCTTGGAGTGTGAAAAGACCCCTCAAAGGTCCACATTCATGAATGTGACAAATGCAAAAAGTGTTGGGATTTGGAAAGAGTGACTTGTCACTCTCAACCTCCCACTCCCCAAAAGTTCTTGGAATTGGCAAAAGACTCACACATGTGTGAGCACTTGTGGGAAAGAGTGTAACAGGTTTGGAGGATTCCTATATACCTAAAGAAGATGGAAGATTTGGCCATTGCCCACTTCTCCTTTTGGAGAACTTGTGAAGTGAAGAAAAGAAGGAGGGAGTTGGATGAAAGAATGAGAGACCAAGGAAAGTAGCTTATAGAGAGATAAGTCATTTTTTCTCCATTTCTTACTCTTAGTATTGGTAGAGATAGCTTGATCTATGCATTGAATCACAAGTAAGATTGTTTAAGGGATATATTTGAGTGACGTGTTGTATAATGAGCAAGCTTGTCGTAGCACTAAGCTCTCACCATTGATTTCCATGGTGTATAATGTATTTCTTGCTCGGGGGTATGGCTAGAGCCCATGAGGCTCCATGATGCCATTACGGTAGGGTGGAGAGCAAGGCTTAATGTAATGGTTTGTAATGTACTTCGTTTTCAACAAGGATGAAAGTTTAAGTAGTATTTGTTGTAATATGAAACAATGGAAAGAACAACCATTCATGTTTTATTGTTGTTTCACGAAAAAGAAAGAGAAAAGTATTTTGTGAAATATATCAAAATAAAAACTCAAATGAGATGGGCGATTTCACCAGTATGCTAACCATCAAATATATGAATGTTATTTGAAATATTGGTTTTTTTAGTACATTGTTGCATTGAGAAAATTGATTCAAGTGGAAAATAAAAGTTTCTTTTTCTAATTGTTATGATAGGTCTTAAGAAGATTTTGAGCTAAATGGTTGTAACAGCCATGATATTAAAGATAAGATTGTGGTTTCATTTAAGTTGCACATTTAGATATACAAATATTGGAAGGAAACTGATCATCCATTCATAAGCTTTCAAGGGTCCCCTTAAGAATCTTAATGTCAAATTATGAATAAATAGATGAAAATGTTTAAAACAAAATGAATAATTTTTCCTTTCTATGCAAATTAATTAAAAATATATATTATGAAAAAGAGGAATATGTGTGTGCTTATTAATAAATATATAAGATCATGCACTCATTATATGTGTTGTCTATAAGTGTTCTATATTCTACCAGGTGCTTCCTTCTATATATATTTGAATATGGAATATAACTGAGCTCAATATATACATACATCTTATGTATATAAATATACAATCAATCAATATGATCCAATAACATTACTGTTTCTTTTTATCATAAAAGCTGCCTTGATTTCCAAATGAGACAGGTCTCTATTTCTTTGAATGAAAAAAAATATATATAAAGCATGTGCCAATCACATGACTTGCGCACCCTAAGGGAGAGGCTTGACCCCTGGGGGTCGTGGCCTCTCACAGTCCACAGCCTGGAAAGGCGACAAGCTCCCTTCGAGGCTGACGCCCCCCTCACTTCCATCTTATGCATTGCTCGGCTCTATGTGTGTGATCCATCACAATAGTAAAACATTGAAACACATATATTTAACCTTCTGTGCTCACATGTTTTATATTTGAACAGCAGTTAAGCATGGAAGCTGCAAAATAGATAAATAAATACCAACAGAAGAAAAAGGTAATGAAATAATATCTATAAAACTCTGCTCATAGTGATCGCCTTCCATGAGAGGGTTGCTAGTCACCATATATTGTAATAGGTATAACATCCCGCCAGAAACTAGCTAGAAGTAACAATATGAAATGAAACATAATAGTCACCAACTGGGTAGGGGTCAGTGTAACCAAGAACCCTATCATTAAAGTATTTCAAACATTTTTCACCACAAGCAAATACCTCAAATAAAAAGAGGGACGCTAAACAATCGAAAAGGAAATTTATCTTTTGAATCTTTCAATGTAATAATATGACAATACAACAGATGCACTAAAGTAAATGCTATGTCAATGTCATTGATCTCGGTACTTTGAAAGCTGCAATTGAGTTTCTACCTTAAGAAATAAATGCTAAGTTGTCCTGGTAGGAGGAGTAATAAAATACGCAGACTTAGACTTGGGTTGGGTAGGGTAGTCCTGGCGAAATTCAATGTCACCTCAAATGTCAGCCCCAAATCAACCCTCAGATTCTCTAATTGTCAGCTCCAAGTTCGATGCACCCTTTGACTGATAGAGACATATCAGTCTACCTGTGAATTTCATTATCTTCTTGGCCATGTTTGGTTTACTTGTACGCCATTCAATTGTGGGATGTTTTACCCTTCACACATTATCTCTCCCAGTTACCCTCCATCACTCCTTCCCTGTGTGGTTGTAGGCTTAACAAAAATAAAAAAACATAGTTTATACTATCTCCTTTTCTCATAGTAAATAGTAAGGGTGAATGAATCTCAATGCCACCTCTTTCCACCCCTGGGTAAAGTGCAGGCAGCTACCGAGGAACTGGGTGCATTAATAATACAGTTGGGAAAGTAATAGCATTATCATGATTGTTACTTATACAAAATCTTATCCAATTTGGATTTCCATATCAATCAAATCTTCCACTGTTGATGGGTTGAGAATCAGTGTGCTATAATTTATTTCTTCTAATATCATCTTTTAAATGTAATAAGATTAAAATAAATAAATAAATATACTTTTGCTATATAATCACCACCTATGCCGTAAAAAGTGTTATTGTCTTAATATCAGTAATGAGATGAGCTTATACTCTTAAGCATTTACATATTGACGCACTAATAATGGTTGATCTCACTAGCAATATGAGACTAGTATATTAACCCACCCACTATAATCTACACATTTGGATATGCTATCTATCAATTACCAAGATCCATAGAGTCTATTATTGTTGACCTGCATAATGAAACATAAGATAAATTAGAAGTTACAGCAGATATAAAATAAATAAATAAATATTCCAAAAATTTAATTAAATTGAAATTTAGAGAATTAAACAATATCAAATTAACAAAAATCAAAATTTAAAAGAGAAATGAAATAAATAAATAAATTATATATACATATATCAAAGGGCACACAACCCTGTGGAAGGCTGCCGCCTTGAAAGGGGTTCTCCTCTTGCAAATAAATAAATAAAATATTCTCCCATTTTATAAAAGAAAATCACACACATTGCATCCGTCCCCTAGCCGCCAAGAAGAAACATTGTTAAAATGAAAGAATGGAATAAGAATGAGGATGGAGGGTTATGATTAGGGTTAAGAGTTAGTTGAGTGCCCTATTTTGGTCAAAATTAAATTTAAGTAGTTTACCTTTCAATGTGATTTTGAGTTTTATTCGACATGAGATGGAACTAAAATCACTATTAATAATTAGTTTAAAGCCAGGTAATAATGTGACTTTGTAAATGAAAATATATTATATACTATATGTTATCAATTTTTATCATAAATGGATTATATGAATAGTATTAGTATATTATATGAAAAATTATAATATAATATATTAATATTCATAATATACCAATTTGAGGAATGATGTTAATATTTTAGAGCTTATTAATAGTCTTATTTAAAGAACTAAGAATATTATTTGGAAGTATCAATGATATCATATGGCTGGAAATAATAGTTAACTAGATTTTATAACATATTTAAAATATTAATGCTGACATGAATGGAAGTATAATTATTAGATATATTAGTCTTAATGATAAAAATAATATAAATTGAAATATTAAATAGATAAAATATTTAATGCGAAAGTACGTGGTATTACAAGGTTCCATTTAAAACAAGAGCTGAAGGGCAGTGAAGTAAAAAAGTTCTAATAAGTTTCTCCTTTTCCATTATCGAAAGAACAAAAGGATTCTTTCACGATCTATGAAGATAAAACAACAAATTTATGCTACTAATACGCACGAGAGATTTCATTTTCAAACTGTTTCTTCTTGATGAGCTATAGTAATAGCTCCTATAAGAGCAACTAGAAGAATTATAGAAATAAGTTGGAATGGAAGAAAAAAATTATTGGATAAATGAGCCCCAATACGTTGAATATTGTTTGTTAAATCTCGTTTTAACATTTGATCTTATTTTTGAGTCAGAGATATTCCGAACCATGATATGTTCAAGATAATAGTAATTAATGAACAAAAAAGAATCGTACAAACTATTGAAGTGATGCTATCTCCAACGGTCCAGGGAGGGGCATAAGTGGGATATTTCAGATTATTCATCAACATCACAGCAAATAGAATCAAAATATTAATAGCTCCTATGTAGATCAAGATTTGTGCAACAACTAGAAAATCGGCGTTCAATATAATATAGAAAAGTGATATACAAATAAGAACTAGCCCCAATGAAAGAGCGAAATAAATTAGATTAGTAAATAATACTACTCCCATACCTCCTACTCAATATATGAATGACAAAAAGACATCTTTAGTGGTGCATACTGACACACATAACTTTGATTATGTGTTTTATGTGTTATGTTCCTTTTGTTTTGTATCAATCACATTTTGACCTTTTCCTCATGCCATTTACATTGTGATCCTCGTTCCTTCCATAAATACCTTATATATTTTTATATTTTACAACTACTTTATTTATGCTTTAACTATTGTGTTACACCTTTTCTCATTTTACTTTCTCTATTATGATATATGATTTGTTATTCCCACTTGGGAAGCATATTCCCCATGATTGGGTTCACAGGCCAGTTCTAAGACTGAACAGTTGGTAACTGCCAGCAAGGACATTGTCAAACTTAAGAGAATGGGCAACGTTATAGATCCACAAGGCCCCAAATGAGTCAATGTGAAAGCAAAGAAATGCAAAGAAGTGAGCACGCTAAGGAGGATGTACAAAGTCATGGACAGTCAAAGTACAAGTCAGATGGGGCAATATGAAAGCGAAGAAATGTAAAGAAGTGAACATTGTTAAAGGCATTCCAAAAAACCAAGATTCCTTAAATGAAACTAAAATACAGCTGATCTATCGGGATATTCCCTTTGATAAGTAATCCATCCCGTCTCTCAAGTCATTTGAGAGCAGTCCAGTCAAATGCCACATATCCGAATTTCGTAAACAAATGCTCTGTAATAGTCCATGGTGTTTGCCCAACAAATTAAAACAAGTTATTTCACAAAGATTAGAATTCATAATACCCAATAAGACAATTATTCTTGGCACCAAACTTTCGAAGTATTCTGTTATTCATCTATCTGCAGAGAAAGAACAAAACTTAGAGTGCATGCTAATTTATGGCTGCCAGGCGAAAACATCTAACCCAAAATGACTCGCAAAAACATCAATGAGCAGAACTTGATTTTAACTTTTAGGTTAAAGTAAATTTTTGTCTGTCTATTCCCTTGTTTAGCTGTATGGTCTTTTCAACATTTCTCAACCAACTGCACTTGGTTGACATGAAACAATTTCTTTTTCTCAATCGCAGCAGTTGGGTTATCCTTGATTATTTTTTTCGGTTCATTTCAGTTGAGGCAGTTGGACCACCATTAAACCGTTCGTCTCTTCAATTGCAATAATTTTTGGTTCAAATGAGGAACTCGTTCAAACAACAATGACCGATACCATTTATAAGTTACGATCAATTAATCAATCAACTGCACTCGTTCCAACATGGAACAGTTTTCTTTTTCAATTTTAGCAATTGGGTTAGCAATAAAAAATTTAACTTAGTATATCCATTTCAGTTGAAGAAAATTGGGTTATCATTGTAACAGTTTTGTCTTTTTTAATTGGCTCAAATTAGGAACTCTTATAAACAGCAGTGACCAATACCATTTATATTTTACAACCAATTAAGATTTATTAATCTTTACTGTTGTACTTGCTTTTTAAAATTTGAAATGCATTCTAATAACTTAAATGGAAACACTATATCATAATGAGCATGCAACCGCTCGATTCAGAGTTCAGACCTAGTTTGTCCAAGAACTAGTTCCACGTAACTTTGGATGTATCAAATACCTCAACAAAAGAAAAATCAATCACTTCCAAAAAAAAAGAAAAAAGCAAAGACAGAGCACAACGCAAACCAATGCAGACTTTAAAAGCATAGATTCAAGGTTCAATAAAACTGGAAGAAATGAACTTATTAAAAAACAAATCGATACAATTGTAAAATGCATGTAAATGTTTTAATTTGATACTAAAAGAAAGTAGGCATACCAGAATTTTTCTGTTGGCAGAGTTAAAGAAATTGCAAAACGAAGGCACATGTGAATGTTTTAAACCTTTAGCTGACTTTAATCGACAACCTGCAGTGCACCTCTCACAGGCTCTGAACACACTTACATTTTTTTCTTTTCCTTCATCCCACTTGGGTTCCATCTCAGATATTTCTTTTTCTTTCCTGATCTTTTGCAGCTGGTTGATTATGTGGGTCTCAATCGAATTGTTTTAGGCTTCCAAAGTCACAAAATACCTATTGATCTGAATTTCCTGACATGACGGTGATCTGATTTTATCGAGGGAATGTCTCTTCATTCATTAGATCATCATAACTTCTACTAGTTGGTCCAAATTCGGAATAAAAATGGCCAGATGATCTCGCATTAATTATTTCTCCAAATTTGGCTTGCTGAGAAATGATTAAGAGAACGCCACAATTTCTCGGGTGCCTAAGAAAGGAATTTAAAAATGAAATTACTTCTGGATGAATGTGATGGCTGAAAGAATTTTATTTGCTTTTGAAATTACTGTCATTAAGATTAATGATTGTAGAAACTCAATCTAGAGATCTATGTTTAGTCAGAAGATTTTTTGAATCAAACAGCCCCAAAAAAATATTGGGTTTTCTGTCATTGGTACGGATATTATTTAATCTGGTATTATTGCTCAATCTAATTGAGATTACTATGAAAAGTATATCTCATTTGAACATATTAAAACCCTAGACTCTGAAAAGAATGATAAATACATTAACAAAATTAAAATGAAAAAATAAGCAAAAAAATCAAAAAATAGTACATTTTCTCTGTAAGCGTTGAGTGGCGTCCTTGAGTCCCTGTTTTTGAAGATGAGCGGGAATGTTGTTGGGACGATAAGTAAGCGTGGGATTTGGTCTAGGGTTGCAATGACTCTGCTGGATCTTCAATCTCATGGATCCAACTCTCTGCCCATCCAAGGCTGCAAGGCACGATTTGCATCTCCAGCATCAAAAAATGTTATGAACTTGATCCAATGGTCATTCAGACTATTCTCCACTTATTTTACTGCCCATGCATTACAAACAAAAAAACATTCTTTTAGAAAAAATAATGTAATCGACTGTTTGATCAACCAAAATAAATCGAAAAAAATAAATCTGCATGCCATATTGTTGGAAAATACACAGAAACGAAAAAAATAGAATCATTGCCTACAGTTAGAACACGGGAGAAATGTTGGATGCGGTGGGGTAGAGAAAAATTATAGTTCTGAAGCACAAGTGCAAACTAAACAAGTAATGTCGCGCAACATGGAGAGGGTCGCGATGACAGTCCCATTATCATGCCAGTCTCATATTTCCATTGGAAATAATCTGTAAGTCCCCAAAATCAAGCAAGCAATTAAAAGTGGTGGAAAAACTGAACTCCAACAAGCTGCAGAATAATCGTAAAACTTTCTGTCAATTACATTTCAGAAATCTAATTTTGGATATTTGTTTTGTTAAATATTTTAAATATCTACTTTAACTATATGAAAGTAGATGGAAATGTTTTCACGAGCAAACCAAGCCTCCACTGTTTCATCAAGATTCAAAGAATGCGCCCGAATAAGGAGATACCAACAATATCAAGCTTCTTGTGTTCAGATTTGGACATAACCGAACCAGTTTTGCTGGTGGCTCCCCTTTCCATCTATCTGCCACTATTTCCAAATTGGAAATAACTGAACCAGTTTTGCGGAGGCTCCCTTTCCATCTGCCACTATTACCATCAATATGATAATGGATCCGTATAAATCGCCCATATCGATCCAAACTTTCCTGCCAATAATATTTAAGAAAAATCATTTTTCAAATATGTTTCGTTATAAAATGTGCATCTATACTTTAATATTAGATAAATATTTGTTAAATAGAAAAAAAAATTGAACGTTCAATTGCTAAGAGCATAGTTATTAATAACTAGTTAAACCACAGGGGTTGCCTATAGTTCCCTTGACAGGAACTAATAATAGTGGCTTTAACATCCCATTTAAAATACTAATAATATCGAGAGTAAAATTAAAATTTGTCATAAAATGTGGATGGTAGTAAGATTTATTAAGGTTTATTTCACGAGTGTAGTAAATAATACTTTTAATGGGTAAAGTTATTTACATTAAGTTGTTTCATTATTCCTTTATTGATACTTGGTAATTTAGTAATAGTGGTAAATATATATTATCCTATAAGAATGGAGAATGATGTTAAGGTTGTTAAAAGTAAGTTTGGAATTTGGTAATATTGGTAAATATATAATTAAGGGTAATATTAGTAAATGAAATTGGTAATATTATCTTTATATGTTATAATTAGAAACAATATTAAATTTAAATATTAAGAAAAATTAATATTAAATTTGGTAAATAAGGGTGAAATTACGAAATAAAGTACTAATGTGGTTTATTCAAGTTAATATTATTATTAAAAAAAAAAAATGTTAGTTGTGTTTTTGCTCTAGGTGTAAATTTTGGGCATTACAAAACTCAACATTAAATCAATGAAAATTCAACATTCACGAAAAATGATAGAAAATAAAGGTTATTAATAGTTATTAAAACACAATACTAAATTAAAGTTCTTCAAATATGGTTGATTATGTCTGAAAAATGGGAATTCACATGACAAAGCTGCAACTCACCCTTAAAATTAGGTTTCCGTCGAACTTAACATTAAATCGACAAAAAATCAACATTCACAAAAACCGATAGAAAATAAAGTTTATTAAAAGTCATCTACAACATAATCCTCAATCAAATCAACATTCACAAAAACCGATAGAAAATAAAGTTTATTAAAAGTCATCTACAACATAATCCTCAATCAAAGTTCTCCAAAGATGGTTGAGTATGGGTGAAAAATGGAAGTTTGTAAGACACCTTTGTAACATAGCGTTAAAATTAGGTTTTCGTGTAACTCGACATTAAATTCAATGAAATTGAACATTCACGAAAACCAATAGAAAATAAAGATTCTTAATAGTCATCTACAACACAATCCTAAATCAAAGTTCTCCAAACATGGTTGATTGTGGATGAGAAATGGGAAATCGCGTGACACAGCTGCAATGTAGCCTTGAAATCGTGATTTGGTCAAACTCGACATTAAATCCTTGAAAATTCAACATTCACAAAATCCGATAGAAAATAAAGGTTATTAATAGTTATCTACAACACAATCCTCAAAAAAGATCTTCAAAAACATGGTTGATTATAGCTAAAACAATGGGAGTTCATGTGACAAAGCTGCAACTCAGCCTTAAAAATAGGTTTTCGTTGAAGTCAACATTAAATCAATGAAAATTCAAAATTCACAGAAATTGATAGAAAATAAATATTTTAATAGTCATCTATAACACCATCCTAAATCAACATTCTCAAAACATAATTGATTGTGGGTGAAAAATGGGAGTTCGCATGACACAGTTTCAAGATAACCTTAAAATAATGTTTTCAATAAACTCGACATTAAATCAATCGAAATTCAAGATTCACGAAAACTGATAAAAAATAAAGGTTCTTAATAGTCATTTCAAACACAATCCTCTATCAAAGTTCTCCAAACATGGTTGATTGTGGGTGAAAAATTCGAATTCGCGTGACACAGTTGCAATGTAGCCTTAGAATCACGTTCTTCGTCAAACTCAACATTTAATCAATGGAAACTCAACATTCATGAAAACAAATACAAAATAAAGGTTCATTATAGTCATATACAACATAATCCTAAATCAAAGTTCTCCAAACATTGTTAATTATGCGTGAAATATGGGAGTTCACGTGACATAGCTGGAATGTAGCCTTATAATCAAGTTTTCATTCAACTTGACATTAAATCATTGGAAATACAACATTCACGAAAACCAATAGAATATAGAGATTCTTAATAGACATTTATAACACAAACCTAACAAAAATCTCTCCAAACATGGTTGATTGTGGGTGAAAAATTCGAGTTCGTTGACACATTTGCAACGCAACCTCACAATTAGGTATTCATCAAACTCGACATTTAATCGAAGGATATTAAACATTCGTGAAAACCAATAGAAAATAAATGTTCTTAATAGTTTTCTACAACACAATCTGAAATCAAAGTTCTCCAAACATAGTTGACTGTGAGTGAAAAATTAGAGTTCGTATGAGAAAGCTACAACATAGCCTTAAAATAAATTTTTAGTTTGACTCGAGATTAAATCGATGGAAATTCAACATACACAAAAATTGATAAAAATTAAAAGTTCATAATAGTCATCTACAACACAATCCTAATTAAAAGTTCTCCAAACCTGATTTTTCGTTGGTGAAAATTGAGAGTTTGTCTGACACAACTGCGATGTACCCTTGAAATCACGATTTCATCAAACTCAACATTAGATCAATGAAAATTCAACATTCACGAAAACTAATAGAAAATAAAGGTTATTAATAGTTATCTACAACACAATACTAAATCAAAGTTCTTCAAACATGGTTTATTATGTCTGAAAAATGGGAATTCACGTGACAAAACTGCAACTCAGCCTTAAAATTAGGTTTCCATCGAAATAGACTTTAAATTGACGAAAAATCAAAATTCACAAAAACTGATAGAAAATAAAGATTATTAAATGTCATCTACAACATAATCCTAAATCAAATTTCTGCAAAGATGGTTGAGTATGAGTGAAAAATGGTAGTTTGCATGACACCTTTGTAACATAGTGGTAAAATTAGGTTTTCATCTAACTCAACATTAAATTGAATGAAATTGAACATTCACGAAATCCAATAGAAAATAGAGATTCTTAATAGTCATCTACAACACAATCCTAAATCAAAGTTCTCCAAACATGGATGATTCTGGGTGAGAAATGGGAGATCGCATGACTCAGCTGCAACGTAGCCTTGAAATCATGATTTGGTCAAACTCGACATTAAATCCTTGAAAATTCAATATTCACAAAAACCCATAGAAAATAAAGGTTATTAATAGTTATCTACAACACAATCCTAAACAAAGATCTTCAAACATGGTTGATTGTAGCTGAAAAAATGGGAGTTCATGTGACAAAGCTGCAACTCAGCCTTAAAAATAGGTTTTCGTCGAACTCAACATTAAATCAATGAAAATTCAAAATTCACAAAAATTTATAGAAAATAAATATTTTAATAGTCATTTATAACACAATCTTAAATCAGAATTCTCCAAATATGATTGATTGTGGGGGAAAAATGGGAGTTCGCATGACACAGTTTCAAGATAGCCTTAAAATAATGTTTTCAATAAACTCGACATTAAATTGATGGAAATTCAAGATTCACGAAAACTGATAGAAAACAAAGGTTCTTAATAGTCATTTAAAACACAATCCTCTATCAAAGTTCTCCAAACACGGTTGATTGTGGGTGAGAAATGGGAATTCGCGTGACACAACTGCACTGTAGCCTTAAAATCATGTTTTTCATCAAACTCAACATTTAATCAGTGGAAACTCAACATTCACGAAAATGAATACAAAATAAAGGTTCATTATAGATATCTACAACATAATCCTAAATCAAAGTTCTCCAAACATGGTTAATTAGACGTGAAACATGGGAGTTCACGTGACACAGCTGGAATGTAGCCTTATAATTAGGTTTTCATAGAACTCGACATTAAATCATTTGAAATTCAACATTCATGAAAACCAATAGAATATAGAGATTCTTAATAGTCATCTATAACACAAACCTAAAAATATTTTCTCTAAACATGGTTGATGGTTGGTGAAAAATGTGAGTTCGTTGACACATTTGCAATGCAGCCTTAAAATTATGTATTCATCGAACTCGACATTTAATCGATGGAAATTAAACATTCGCGAAAACTAATAGAAAATAAATGTTCTTAATAGTCTTCTACAACACAATCCGAAATCAAAGTTCTCCAAACATGGTTGAATGTGGGTGAAACATTAGAGTTCGAATGAGAAAGCTACAACATAGCTTTAAAATAAAGTTTTATTTTAAGTCGAGATTAAATCGATGGAAATTCAAAATTCACAAAAGTTGATAAAAATTAAAGGTTCTTAATAGTCATCTACAACACAATCCTAATTCAAAGTTCTCCAAACATGATTTATTGACAGTGAAAATTGGGAGTTCATGTGACATAGCTACAACGTACTGTTGAGATCACGATTTCATCAAACTCAACATTAAATCAATGAAAATTCAACATTCATGAAAACTGATAGAAAATAAAGGTTATTAATAGTTATCTACAACACAATACTAAATCAAAGTTCTTCAAACATGGTTGACTATGTCTGAAAAATGCGAATTCACGTCACAAAGCTGCAACTCAACCTTAAAATTAGGTTTCCGTCAAACTCAACATTAAATCGACGAAAAATGAACATTCACTAAAACCGATAGAAAATAAAAATTATTAAAAGTCATCTACAACATAATCCTATATCAAAGTTCTCCAAAGATGGTTGAGTATGGGTGAATAATGGTATTTTGCATGACACCTGTGTAACATAGCGTTAAAATTAGGTTTTCGTCTAACTCGACATTAAGTTGAATGAAATTGAACATTGATGAAAACCAATATAAAATAAAGATTCTTAATAGTCAATTACAACACAATCCTAACTCAAAGTTCTCCAAAGATGGTGGATTGTGGGTGAAAAATGGGAAATCACGTGACACAGCTGCAACGTATCCTTGAAATCATGATTTGGTCAAACTCGACATTAAATCCTTGAAAATTCAACATTCACAAAAATCGATAGAAAATAAAGGTCATTAATACGTATCTAGAACACAATCCTAAACAAAGATCTTCAAACATGGTTGATTATAGTTGAAAAAATGGAAGTTCACATGACAAAACTGCAACTCATCCTTAAAAATAGGTTTTCGTCGAACTCGACATTAAATCAATGAAAATTCAAAATTCACAAAAATCGATAGAAAATAAATATTTTAATAGTCATCTATAAGACAAACCTAAATCAAAATTCTGCAAACATGGTTAATTATGTGTGAAACATGGGAGTTCGCGTGACACATCTGGAATGTAGCCTTATAATCAGGTGTTCATTGAACTCGACATTATATCATTGGAAATTCAACATTCACGAAAACCAATAGAATATCGAGATTCTTAATAGTCATCTATAGCACAAACCTAAAAAAAATTCTCCAAACATGGTTGATTGTGGGTGAAAAATGCAAGTTCATTGAAACATTTGCAACGTAGCTTTAAAATTAGGTATTCATCAAACTCGACATTTAATCGATGGAAATTAAACATATGCGAAAACCAATAGAAAATAAATGTTCTCAATAGTCTCCTACAACACAATTCGAAATCAAATTTCTCCAATCATGTTTGAATGTCGGTGGAAAATTAGAGTTCGCGTGAGAAAGCTACAACATAGCCTTAAAATAAAGTTTTAGTTTAACTCGAGATTAAATTGATGGAAATTGAACACTCACAAAAATTGATAACAATTAAAATTTCTTATTAGTCATCTACAACACAATCCTAATTCAAAGTTTTCCAAACATCATTTATTGTCGGTGAAAATTGGGAGTTCGTGTGACACAGCTGCAACGTACCCTTGAAATCATGATTTCATCAAACTCAACATTAAATCAATGAAAATTAAAAATTCACGGAAACTAATAGAAAATAAAGGTTATTAATAGTTATCTACAACACAATACTAAATCAAATTTCTTCAGACATGGTTGATTATGTCTGAAAAATAGGAATTCCCGTGACAAAGTTGCAACTCAGCCTAAAAATTAGGTTTCTGTCGAACTCAACATTAAATCGGCAAAAAATCAACATTCACAAAAACTGATAGAAAATAAAAATTATTAAAAGTCATCTACAACATAATCCTAAATCAAATTTCTCTAAAGATGGTTGAGTATGGGTGAAAAATGGGAGTTTGCATGGCACCTCTGTAACATAGCGTTAAAATTAGGATATCGTCGAACTCTACATTAAATTGAATGAAATTGAACATTCACGAAAACCAATAGAAAATAAAGATTCTTAATAGTCATCTACAACACAATCCTAAATCAAAGTTCTCCAAACATGGTTGATCGTGGGTGAAAGATGGGATATCGCATGACACAGCTGCAACCTAGCCTTGAAATCATGATTTGGTCAAACTTGACATTAAATCCTTGAAAATTCAACATTCACAAAAATCGATAGAAAATAAAGGTTATTAATAGCTATCTACAACACAATCCTAAACAAAGATCTTCAAACATGGTTGATTATAGATGAAAAATGGGAGTTCACGTGACAAAGGTGCAACTCAACCTTAAAAATAAGTTTTCATCGAACTCAACATTAAATCAATGAAAATTAAAAATTCATAGAAATCAATAGAAAATAAATAGTTTAATTGTTATCTATAACACAATCCTACATCAAAATTCTCCAAACATGATTGATTGTGGGTGAAAAATGGGAGTTCGCATGACACAATTTCAAGATAGCCTTAAAATAAAGTTTTCAATAATCTCGACATTAAATCGATGGAAATTCAAGATTCACGAAAACTGATAGAAAATAAAGGTTCTTAATAGTCATTTAAAACACAATCCTCTATCAAAGTTCTCCAAATATGGATGATTGTGGGTGAAAAATGGGAATTCGCGTGACAGAGCTGTAATGTAGCTTTAAAATATCGTTTTTCGTCAAACTCAACATTTAATCAATGGAAACTCAACATTCACGAAAATGAATACAAAATATAGGTTCATTATAATCATCTACAACATAAACCTAAATCAAAGTTCTCCAAACATGGTTAATTGTGTGTGAAACATGGGAGTTCGCGTAACACAGCTGGAATGTAGCCTTATAATCAGGTTTTCATTGAAGTAGACATTAAATCATTGGAAATTCAATATTCAAGAAAACCAATAGAAAATAAATGTTTTCTTAATAGTCTTCTACAACACAATCCGAAATCAAAGTTCTCGAAACATTGTTGAATGTGGGTGAAAAATTAGAGTTTGCGTGAGAAAAGCTACAACATAGCGTTAAAATAAAGTTTTAGTTTAACTTGAGATTAAATCGATGGAAATTCAACATTCACAAAAACAGATAGAAAAATAATGTTATTAATAGTTTCTACAACACAATCCTAAACAAAGATCTTCAAACATGGTTGATTATAGCTAAAAAATATGAGTTCACATGACAAAGCTGTAACTCAGCATTAAAAATAGGTTTTCGTCGAACTCAACATTACATCAATGAAAATTCAAAATTCACATAAATAGATAGAAAATAAATATTTTAATAGTCATCTATAACACAATCCTAAATCAAAATTCTCCAAACATGATTGATTGTGGGTTAAAAATTGGAGTTCGCATGACACAGTTTCAAGGTAACCTTAAAATAATGTTTTCCATATACTCGACATTAAATTGAGGGAATTTCAACGGTCATGAAAACTGATAGAAAATAAGGGTTCTTAATATTCATTTAGAACACAATCCTCTAACAAACTTCTCGAAACATGGTTGATTGTGGTTGAAAAATAGGAATTCGTGTGACATAGCTGCAATGTAGTCTTAAAATCACGTTTTTCATCAAAGAAAACATCTAATCAACGGAAACTCAACATTCACAAAAACGAATGCAAAATAAATGTTCATTATAGTCATCTACAACATAATCCTAAATCAAAGTTCTTCAAACATGGTTAGTTATGCGTGAAACAATGGAGTTCGCATGACACAGCTTGAATGTAGCCTTATAATCAGGTTTTCATTGAACTCGACATTAAATCATTGAAAATTCAACATTCACGAAAACCAATAGAATATAGAGATTCTTAATAGTCATCTATAACACAAACAATAAATGTTCTTAATAGTCTTCTACAACACAATCCGAAATCAAAGTTCGCCAATCATGGTTGAATGTGGGTGAAAATTTAGAGTTCACATGAGAAAGCTACAACATAGCCTTAAGATAAAGTTTCAGTTTAACTCAAGATTAAATCGATGGAAATTCAACATTCACAAAAATTGATAAAAATTAAAGGTTCTTAATATTCATCTACAACACAATCTTAATTCAAAGTTCTCCAAATATAATTTATTTTTGGTGAAAATTGGGAGTTCCTCTGACACAGCTGCAATGTACCCTTGAAATCACAATTTCATTAAACTCAACATTAAATCAATGAAAATTCACCATTCATCAAAACTAATAGAAAATAAAGGTTATTAATAGTTATCTACAACACAATAATAAATCAAAGTTCTTCAAACATGGTTGATTATGTCTGAAAAATGGGAATTCACCTGACCAAGCTGCAACTCAACCTTAAAAATTAGGTTTTCGTCGAATTCAACATTAAATCAATGAAAATTCAAAATTCTTCAAACATGATTGATTGTGGGTGAAAAAAGGGAGTTCGCATGACACAGTTTCAAGATAACCTTAAAATAATGTTTTCAATAAACTCGACATTAAATCGATAGAAATTCAAGATGGTTGAGTATGGGTGTTTGCATGACACCTCAGTAACATATCGTTAAAAGTAGGTTCTCGTCTAACTCGACATTAAATTGAATGAAATTGAACATTCACGAAAACCAATAGAAAATATGGATTCTTAATAGTTCTCCAAACATGGATGATTGTGGGTGAAAAATGGGAGATCACGTGACACAGTTGCAACGTAGCCTTGAAATCATGATTTGGTCAAACTCGACATTAAATCTTTGAAAATTCAACATTCACAAAAATTGATAGAAAATAAAGGTTATTAATAGTTATCTACAACACAATCCTAAACAAAGATCTTCAACACGGTTGATTATAGCTAAAAAAATGGGAGTTCACGTGACAAAGCTACAACTCAGCCTTAAAAATAGGTTTTCGTCAATCTCAACATTAAATCAATGAAAATTCAAAATTCAAAAAAATCGATAAACAATAAATAATTTAATAGTTATCTATAACACACTCCTAAATCAAAATTTTCCAAACATGATTGATTGTGGGTGAAAAATGGGAGTTTGCATGACACAACAAATATCTTCAAACGTTGTTGATTATACCTGAAAAAATGGGAGCTCACATGACAAAGCTGCAACTCAGCCTTAAAAATAGGTTTTCAGCGAACTCAAACATTAAATCAGTGAAAATTAAAAATTCACAGAAATCGATAGAAAATAAATATTTTAATAGTCACCTATAACACAATCCAAAATCAAAATTCTCCAAACATGAGTGATTGTGGGTGAAAAATGGGAGTTCGCATGACACAGTTTCAAGATAACCTTAAAATAATGTTTTCAATAAACTCGACATTAAATCGATGGAAATTCAAGATTCACGAATAACTAATAGAAAATAAAGTTTTTTAATAGTCATTTAAAACACAATCCTCTATCAATGTTCTCCAAACATGGTTGATTGTGGGTGAAAAATGGGAATTCGCGTGACACAACTGCAATGTAGCCTTAAAATTATGTTTTTCATCAAACTCAACATTTAATCAATGGAAAGTAAACATTCACGAAAATGAATACAAAATAAAGGTTCATTATAATAGTCATCTATAACATAATCTTAAATCAAAGTTCTCCAAACATGGTTATTGTGAGGCCTACCATTTGATACACCCATTTGACTATCTTTTGATTCGATTATGTTGATACTCTATGTATTTTGGATTATTTTGGATGATCATAGATACTTTATGTTATGCTTGTTTTATGTTTATGATGCTATGATGATTATATGTTGCACGTTATGCTTCCTTTATTGATATGCTCATATGATCATGATAGAAATGGATAATGGTTTTACGAGATGGAATTGATAGGATGCTCAATTTAATTTTGTGATGTGATTTCCTTATTATGTCATGATTAGATACAAGTTGATAATATATATTATTGTTAGAAGAAGAATTATTGTGGATATATAATTTATTGATTTAGAATTAGATTATGCAAAATGTATGCATATGAATTTGTTGGTTTAATTATTGATTATTATGCATTGGATATTTTGACAAGTTAAAATTGAGTGTGCAGGTACACACCCATGGCCAATGGGATTGGAGGTAACCAAGGGTACCCAATTGTGTTAGCCAAGTGAAACCACTATAGTCCATTTGGAGAATGGATCATAGCCTTTTTATGTAGTATTTTATTTGTGATTAAAATGATTTAATGTTGAATCTTCTGATTATGCTTCTTTTTAAAGTCAGTCAAACTTTTGATTAGGGTTTTGGGGCATTTTGGAAATTCTTTTATTATGTTTGAATTTCATTTATTTTTGAGGGTTTAAAAAAATATTGAATTAGTCATTAGAATGGGTTAATTGACCCTAATTTAACCCTTATGATGGTTACCTATGGGTTAGGGGTCAAATCAAACCCATAGCTTTTGAAAATAGCAAGTTGTGACCCTTCTTAATTGGCCATTAAAAATGGTGACGGATTTTGGGGATGGGATTGGAGTGTTGGCTCCAAAATCTCATTTATGAGGTTTGAAAAGCCTTGTTGAGTGTTGAACACTCTTTGGCCTTTCCATTCCCCAAGAGTTCTCACACATGTGTGAGAACTTGTGGGGAAGTGTGTCCATAGGAGTGGATAGGAGACTAACATGTGTCACTCTCTTCTCCAAGGGTTTCCAACCCTTGACTCCTATTTGAATGCTTTTGAAACCCAAAAGAAGGGTTCTCTTTTGGCTTGGTGCTTGGAATGCTTTGGAAGGGAAGATTGGGCTTGAGCTTGGAGGAGTAGAAGATAAAGATTTCATCTTCAACTTACCTTCATTTTGGCTTTGGATTTGAGGTAGGTTTTACCTTACTTGCATGCATGTTTCTTCTTTTTACCCTTGTATATCGAAATGTAAGAAGGTTGTTTATGTGAATTGGTTGCTATTTTTTTTTATTAGCCTTGTATTTTCATGTGTTGGGTTGAGGTTGTATAGGATAAACTCACCCAATGTGGGAAGAGTATCCTTGTGGGGGATAGGAATGAGTAGGAACCTCTATGGGGGGATTGTTCCTCCTTTGAGAAGGAGAGGCAAAAAAAAAGGGGTATGAGTACCCAAATTTGGTTCTTAATGATATGGTGTATTGGGAGATTGTTGTATGGAGATGTATGATATGAGAAAATTTGATGAATAGATAGATCGGTGAAGAAGAACAAAATAATGTGTTGTTTGGTTATTTCTACTTGCTAATAGGTCTCCCCATATAGAAGTGATGTCCACCTCTATCCCCACCCTTGGATTCTTGAAGAATCCCTATGAAAATGTGAAAATCTTGGTTGGGAGTAATTTGTTTTGAGTGTTGTGTTTTGGAAAGGCTTATTTGCTCTATTGTTGTGTGTACCCGGTAGCTTGGTTACCTCCTAGCTCGGGGGTGGTTGGTATTCCAACCTAAGGTTGGGAGGTGAGCTCCCCATTGGCATTTGGAAACCTTTATGTTCTATGGGCAGATTTGAAGACCAAAGTTCAACTAAGTATATTTGGGAGTAGTCTTTTTACCTCATATGGTTGTTGAGAAATTTGGAGTTATCTGTAAATCCATTTGGAATGGACTTGGGACTGTTATTGTAACCAAAATAAAAAGGAAATCTCTTTCAGTTTGTATGTTTCATGTAACTGGTTGTATGCTTTAAATAGATAGCTCAAAGTTTATTCTTAAAAAAAAGTTCAATAATTTTGTGTAAAATGATAAAAATAAACTGTAGATTCAATGACTATCTGTTTTATGTATGTTGTCAATGAATATCTTGTACTGGTGAAATGAGAAAACTACTTCTTACTTGCAAAGGAAATAAATCTGTAATGTATGCTTCAGGATAGGTTATTCTGTTTAAGCTCAAAATATTAGTCTTTGTAATAGAAACAAAATGTGTAACTTGCTGCAAGTAAATATGCATAGTGAATGTAGTGGAAGAGTAAATTTTGGTTCCTTACTTCTGAAATAAAATAAGTACTATACTCCAGGTTATTTCATATTGCTCAATCTGAGGATATAAAATGGTGATATCATTATTATTTTTGTTGGTATTAACAAAAAAAAAAATGTGTACAGATAAATGTAAGAACTTGAGATTCATTGAGGCAAAACGTAGTACTTTGTCCTTCTGTGCATAGGTGTTAGAGAAATGAAAATATTTATAGATTTCTTTCTGTTACAGGGATAACTACCTTAGAAAGATATGATAGGTTTTCTGAGCATGTGAGCCCGGGATAATTTCTCTTGTCTATACGCAAGCTATGCTAACCCAACTAATACTATTGTACTCTATGATAAAGAGAGTAGGAACACAACTGTTTACCTTTTACTTCTAGATCTGCACAAAATAATAACAGAGATTCAAAGGAATTAGAATACACTTTTATACAATTATCCACTCGTTCGATAACCATGGGTTGTTCGTAGTGGGTAGCAAATAAACCTACAGAGGAATACCATTAGAAAACATAAAAATATGTATGTGTAATAAAATAGTTTAAATAAAGAAAAAATATAGGCATTAGCTATTGCTGCATAATTGTTCGTTGCTCTGATTTACAGAGTTGAATGCTAGTCAATGAAAATAAAAGAGAAACGTTTTTTTTTCTATGCCCAGCAATGGTTGCCCCCCCTCTCCTTGCATGCAATCTACTGTTATGGGAACGTAGTTAGAAAATAACTAAGCCTGAAAATGTGTTAGGAAACAACCAAAATTTGAGCTGCATCAAACATGAAGTAATATGAAGCTTTCATCAGGCCTTTCCAGCAGCTGTATCTCTCTATCCTTGCCACCGCCTTTGCTTCAATAAACTTGGGAACGATAGCTATTAGGTTTCTTTCGAGCTATTTTGAATTTACTAAATCCCTCTGTGGCTTTCACCTACTCACCCAAAGTGGGTTAAAATAAATAAATAAATATAGACCAAATAATGTGTCGCACTAAATCAATGCGAATGCATACAAGAAGTAAGTTAAAACTGGTGTATTTCTATCACTTTTATCATTGATAATATAAGCGATTATTATTTAACATTGCACCGTTATTTGTACCGCTATAATTACATTATAATAGTCATGCTTTATATATAATTAACAAGCCTATTATTATTAGTTAAAAACCATCCAATTATGTTGTTAAGTGTTCATCTTCTGCTGTGTATATAACTAGCATACATATATTAAATATTAATATATATAAAATACGTGGAGAGTTATCAATTGATGTTTTAACAGATAATATTTATTTGATTCATATTATTTTATATAAATTTTTAATGTATTATTATAATTATAGTATTTTTAAATTGTAATGTATATAATTATAATATTATATATAAGTATATAAGTTGTAATTACTAAATATTAATATATATAAAATACGTCGAGAGTTATCAATTGATGTTTTAACAGATAATATTTATTTGATTCATATTATTTTATATAAATTTTAAATGTATTATTATAATTATAGTATTTTTAAATTGTAATGTATATAATTATAATATTATATATAAGTATATAAGTTGTAATTTAATAATAAATATATTATATAATATTTAATAAATTAGTAAATATTATAAAGTTATTATTTAATGTTAATGTAATATTATATTAATATTGTTTGAATTATGATGAAGTTAGGGATTAGGGTTAATGGAAGTGAAGGGTTATGATTAGCATTAGTTTTAGAATTAGTTAAGGTTAGGGTTAGTGTTAAGGTTAGAGGTACATATAGGTCTAGGTTTAGGTTTAGGGTTAAAATTAGGGTTAGGGTTGGTATTACAGTTAGAATTAGTGTTAGTTTTATAATTTTAGGGTTAAGGTTAGCATTAGATATAGAGTTATATCCATAATTTTAAACTCTAACCCTAGTCTTAACCAAACCGAAATTGAACCCTAATTGTAACCGTAATTGAATCTTAACCCTAATCGTAACTGTAATTGAACCCTAATATTAACCCTAGTCCCAAGCTTTATATTGTAGAACCATAAACCTAATTGAACCCTAATGATACACTTACCCTAATTAAAATAAAACCCTAAACCTAACCCCAACTAAAACCTAAACTGTAAGCTTTATCCTAGAACCCTAACTATAATGCTAACCATAGTTGAATGTTATCTTCACCCTAATGCTTACCCTTATCCTCATCAAACCCTAACCCTAATTAAACCCTAATATATCCCTAATTAAACAATAACTTTATTTGAATTGCAAAGTTACAATTCAAATAAACTTATTGTTTAATTAGGGATAGATTAGGGTTCTGTTAACTAATTAAAGACTAATCCTAGCAATAATTAAACACTAACCTTATTTGAATCACAACCCTTACCTAATTAATCCCTAACCCTAATTGAATGTTAATTTAATTATAACCCTAACTGAACCCTAAAACTAACCATAGCTTAAACCTAATAGCACTAAACCTTACCCTAATTTAGAACTCTAACCAAGCCTCAATTGATCCCTAATTAAATTGTAACCCTAATTAAGCCCTAACCCTAATTGAACCCTAATGTTAACCCTAACCCCAAGCTTTATTTTATAACTATAACCTTAATTTAAACTTAATTAAACCATAACCATAATCAAACCCTAACCCTAACCTTAACTCTAACCCTAATCAAAATCCAAACCCAAACTGTAAGCTTTATTTGAGAACCCTAAATATAACCCTAACCATAATTGAACTTTAACCCAAACCTAACACTAATTATTATTATAATCAAACCTTAACCTTAATTATAATAAAATATGAACCTTAACCCTAATTAAACACTAATATTATTTGATTTAATCCTTGCCTAATTAAACCCTAACCTTAACAAAACCTTAACTTAATTGTAACCCTAATTAAACCCTAACCTTAACCAAACTTTAATTAAACCCTAAGCTAATACTAACCCTAAAGCTAACCCTAACCCCAAGCTTTATTGTAGAACCAAAAGCATAATTGAACCCTAATTAAACCCTAACCCTAACCTTAACCATAATTGAACCCTAATTGTAATGCTAGTCTCTACCCTAACCATAAATGAACCCTAACCCTAAATTTAATTAAACACTAACCTTAATCTTTATGAAAACCTAACCCAATTTGAACACTAACCCTAACCCTAGGTCAACCTTAACTCTAACCTTAATCATAAACGTAATTGAAACCTAACAATAATTTAACCCTAACCCTAACACTAACTTGAAGATCTTCTAACCCTAGTTGACCCCTAATCCTAACACTAAAAGCATTGTAGCTCTACTCGTAAACTTAATTAAACCTTAATCCTAATTAAATTATCACCCTAACCTAATTGAACTCTAATTCTAACCCTAATTCTAATAGTAATTAAACTATAATCCTTACCCTAGCTCTAATTGAACCCCAACCCTAATCTTATTTGAATCTTAATTATAACTTAATTGTAACCTAACTTGAAAATATCTCATATAACCCTAATTGAACCCTAATTCTAACCATATTTAAACCTTATTCATAACCCTAACCCTAATTGAATCTTGATCCTAATTAAACCCTAACTCTAACCTAACATAAACTTCATTAAACCCTAACCCTAATTAAAGCATAACCCTAATTTAACCATAACCTTAATTGAACCATAACCCTTACCCTAATTTTACCCTAACCCTACTTTAATCCTAATTAAACTCTAATATTAAATGAATTGTAATACTAAATGAAATTAAACCTTAACCCTAACCCTAATTGAATCATAACCCTAACCTATCTATAACCATAAATGTAATAATTGGATCTAACCTTCACCCAATTGAATCCTAACATTAATTGAATATAAACCCTGATCGTAACCCTAATTAAATACTAATTGAATGTAAACTCTTACCATAATTATAACCCTTTATCCTAATCCTAATCCTAATTGAATTCTAACCCTAACCCTAACCCCAAACTTTATCATAGAACCCTAACTTTAATTAAACATCAATTGAACCTTAACCCCAACCAGAATTGAATTTTAACCCTAATTAAACCCTAACCCTAACACTAATTAATACCCAAACCTAATCTTAATATTTATTTTTTAACTCCTAAAAATAGCCCTAACTCTAATAGAAATCCAACTCTAACTCTAATCCTAATTGAACACAAACCCTAACCCCAACCCTAGCCCCAAGATTTATTTTAGAAGCCTAAACCTATTGAAATTTAGCCCTAATTGCCGATTGAACCCAAACCATAGCTCAAACCCTAATTGAAACCTAATCCTAATCCTATTAAAATCCAATCCTAATTGAACCATAATCCGATCCAAGTTGAGTCCTAAGCCTAACCCCAATCGAAAGCCTAACGTTTAGCTCAAACTTTATCATATAGCCCTAACTTTAACCTTAGCCCTAATTGAAGCCTATCCTAACCTTTACCTCGAACTTTATCCCATAACCCTAACTTTAACACTAACGCCAATTGAAAACCTAACCTCTATCCCATAACCCTAACTTTAATTAAATTGTAATCAAGAAGCCTAACCTTAACAAAATGCTAACCCTAATCCTAATTGTTCCTTTAATCCAACCCTATAACTCCTAACCTTGACCCTAACCCTAATAGAAGTCCAACAATAACTCTAACCCTAATTGAATGCAAACCCTGACCTAAACTCTAACCTCAAGATTTATTTTAAAACCCTAACCCTATTGAAATTCAACCCTAATTGAATCTAACTCTAATTGAACCCAAACCATAACCTAAACCCTAATCCTAATTCTATTGAAATTCAACCCTAATTGAATTCTAATCCTAACCTTAAACCTAACCCTTACCCTAACTTTGCTCGAGTTCTAACCCTAACCCTAACTATAACACTTATTGTAATTCTAACCATAACTATAATTCTAACTCTATTCATAATTATATTTCAAACACTAACCCTAATTCCAATGGCAACCCTAATTCTAATTGTACTACTAATTGAACCCTAACCTTAATCATAGTTAAAGTCTAACCCTAGTTGAACCCTTACCCTAACCTATCATTAATCCTAAGCCTAATCCTAATTGAACCATAACCCTATCTATAGTTGAATCCTAAGCTTAACCACAATCATAACCCTAACCTTTACCTCAAACTTTATCCTATAACCTTAACTTTAACTCTAACCCTAATTGAACCCTACCTACGCTAGCCCTAACATATTCTTAACCCTAATTGAAATCTAATTTGACCCTTTCAAACCCTAATCATACTTGAGTTGTATCCTAATTGATTCTTAACCCTAAGCCTAACCCCAATTCATCACTAATGCTAATTGATCCCTTACCCTAACCCTAATCATATTTGTAATTGAATCCTAACCCTAATTATAACCCTAATTTTTATTTTTAACCCTAACCATAATTCTAACTCTATTCATAATTCCAATCCTAACCTTAATTGAACCCCTAATCCCACCCTAATAGAATTCTAATCATAACCTTAAACCTAATGCTAACCCCAACCTTAATTGAATTTTAATCCAAACCCTTATCTTATTTCTAGCCCTAATCATAATTCTAACTTTATTCATAATTATAATTCTAACACTAACCTTAATTATAATGGCAACCCTAATTCTAATTAAAATTTATTTTTATGTGTAATAATAAGTTATATATTCTTTCTATTTAATTTTATGATTTTAAATTGATTTTAGATGTGGTCTTATCATGAAAAGCCTTTATAATAAATTGTACATTTAAGTTGTTATATTTTTGTGCAATAAAATCTTTACTAAAGTCATTAATTAATAATGTTTCTTTAAGCTATATATTAATTTGTAATAAAATATAATATGAATGATTTTTCCTTTTTAAATCTTTTTATTCTTTTAAAAAAAATCAATTTTTTTTGTGTAATAATAAATTTAAGATATTTCTTTTTTATTTATTTTTTCAATTTTACAATTTGATACTTTAATTTAAAATGAACTTTCATTCATTTATAATTTTATTTCTATTCTATTGTTATATATATATATGACATCAAAGGATAATTTTCTTTTTTAAAGATTTTAAATATTTTTTGATTTTAAGTATATTAATTTAGAAACTTACTTTTTATATACAATAATAAATTTAAGAAAGTTCTTTAGTACTTAACTTTCTAAATTTTAGAAGCTTCTATTATGTGTAATAATTTAAGATAGTAACTTTCTATCTTTTTATGTGTAGTAATTTAATATAGTAATTTTGAATGATATATAAATTTAAGAAAGTTTTTTCATATTAAATTTGGGAGATTTTTGTGGTCACTAAAATTAGAAAATAGAAAAAACATGAAAATAAGAAAGTAAACCAACAATTCTAAATCACATACAAACTCAACAATATTCTAACAATATCAAAAAAGACTAATACATGACTATTACCTTAGTACATTGTAATAAATTAAGGAAAAGGTAAAGAATGTACCCTAGGAGAAAAGATTTGCATTCAAATCTCTTTATAATCGTAAAATGATATGTTAATATATTACTCTATTTCTTCCACGAATAGAATTGAAGGTATTGAATGATGATAATTTATATTAATTTTTTATCCCTTGACTTAGGAAATGTTGATAAATGATTGAACCAACTTCAACTTAAGTGAAATAAATTGAGTTATGTAGAAAAATTGATCTAATTAAGACACACTACAAACATATCAAAAATAATATGAATATGATATAATAAATGATAAAAATATAAAACATTACAACAATAAATAAAAACATAAATCAAACTTTATACAAAATTTACCACTTATCAATATATATTTAAATAAAAAAGTTTAATATAAATAAATCTACAACTAAATAAAAATTAACTATCGATATGTTAAATTTCTAAATTATGCAACAAAACTGTAATTAGTTTTTTTTAATGTCTTCACATTCACCCCACTTTTATAAGCAATTCAAATTAGATTTTATAATATCAATCCATTTTTGAATGATTCTCCTTTTGTCTTCGTTCATTCAGCTAAATTGGATCATCATTAGCACATGGTCTTAAGTCTTAGACAACGTGTTCATTATTTCTACATACTTAAGTATGGTAGAGAAAAAAGAAAAACATTGGAAACCAATTTACCCTCTTCGGTGAGGATAAGGAAATATTTTCGGATATATTGAACAAAACACTGAAATTTCATTCACAAAGTTTAGAAAAATTAATGGGTATGAAATCTCAAAAGAATATTTACTCACCCTCCACTGCTCCAAAGATCTCTTAACCCATTGTAGAAAATGATATTGCTTCCAAAATCTTTCAACCCTCTTTTTATGTCTTGCATGTTAATTTTAACCGTGGCTTTTTAATAAAAAAGCGTAACCCCAAACTAATTTGATTTTTTTGTTTGAGAGTATATTACAATTGATTTTTGACACTTCCCATAACTGATCACATCTGCTCTTCCAAACGACCACATATCTTTCACAAAGAGACAACTTGTGTGCCTTCTATCACAAGAGACGAGACACAGGCATTGCACTGTGACTGTGCATGAGTGCATTCCATTAGTGTGTGGGTGGGTGGGACTGTGAGGATGAATGCAGGCGGGAGTAAATAAAAAACATGCTGGATAGTTTGTGCACAGAACGACTCTACTACATGCCAAGTAATAATTAACTTTCATTAAAAACTTATTGCCTCTTCTCCTTGTGATGCTATAAGGAAACCATGATGGCTTGTAGGAAATCCCATGGCTCATAAAAACTGCACACAAATCCAATGTGCAAAAATAAAAACTCAAAAATCCAATCTATATGATCTAGCCACATACGGATTCAAAAACTAAAACCCACTGGAATCACAGCAAGTGACTTACCTCAAAATTCTGCACAAATTGTGTCGTGTTGTCAATGACGCCAATGGAAAAAATGGGCAGATTTTGCAGGAAAAATTATTTGATCATGTCCCCATTTGGGGATCAAAATATTAGACATTTCTGAATGCCATTACCAAACATCTTTCTCAAATCAGCCATGATTTGAACCTCAGTCTCCTCTTCAGGCTGCTCTTCTATTCTATGTGTTTCCTTGTTCTATACAGTTACAACAATCACCTATGTCACAGCAATCAGAACAATCAACTGTCATGCAAATAATTCGAACTAAAGAAAAAGTTAAGATTTTGCAAAATTGGGTATTACCTGCCACAAATTGTAGTGACCTCTTCTCTCATGGGCGTACATGAAAGACTCTATGCCTGGTTCCCCTTTGGCCCATAATTTGTAGGGAAACTTTCTGAAGATCTTGCAGTAGACCACCATGCTAGAGTAATAAGAAGGCAAAGGAGTTATCCATGTCAAACTTTGGTGAACACTTATATAAATCACACGTCCAACTAATAAAAGAAAATGCATTTGCCAACTAATAAAAAAATATGCATCTGCCAACTCATGAGTAAAATGCCAGCACTGTAGTCGCTTCATTTATATTGTAATGACTGCCAACAAGGTCATGGAATGGTTTGACGATACTCATGTCACATGCACCTCTTTTCTTCCACTACCGTTACTGTGATATCCACCATCGTGACAGCCAACAAGGATGTCAAAATTATTAAAAACATGTTTTTGTTTACAGAGAAACCTTCTTCCTTCCACAACTGAATACGCCTCTCGGCGTAATAAATATACCTATCACTTCCAACCCAGCCATTATTATTGTAGCGATTTTAATGTTATCGTTAATTTGCAGAAAATGTTAATATTAATATGGGAAATAGCCAAAGTTTTTACCATTCACTGGTATTCATGAATATGACCTATGTGAGTATGACTTACACCAGTATCAACGCATGGTAAATTTATGCCATTAAATAATTCGCAATTAATCGCCAGCCTGGTGACAACTACCTCCGCCATGGAGTTGATCTTTCGTTCACCTGTAGATCTTGTCAGTTATCATTATCCTCAAGGTAGCGATATCACATAAGAATATTCATGTCAGTTAACATTCCTGTGGATAATAACCCGAGACGAAAGCAAATTTAATGCAGTCTCATTACGCCTATTTCGTTCAGCGTTGGTAGGAAGAAATATGATAATGACAGAAGTTGACATTATACTCGTAATTGGAGTCAAGTTCTGTCTGTACGTTATCTCCCAGGAAGATTGAGTGAATCCGTCTGAAATTAATTCACTTAATTGTCGCATGTCTCCTTTGGGTGGGGTTCCAAAATCTTGAAATACAAAAACTTCATTCTTATAACATATTTAATTATTAATTCACATCAATATACGGTGAGGATTTATTTTAATATAGCGATACGATATGCTATGATATTAATGCCTAAAAGTTTAAAGACACTGGTGATAATTTCATTATGGGTTGGTTACAAATAATCGTAAACGGTTGCCATATCAAAAGATTAAATATTACCCTGTCACGGCAAGGATTGAATCCATAATAAATGTATGTTGACAAAGAGAGAGAGAGGGGAATGTATGTAATCTTAAAAGAAAAAGAGCTTCTAATAAATTTAGTTCGTTCTTATATAAAGAAGGGAATCTTAAAAACTAGGCTCCAATAAAGTAAATCAAAATTTCATTTAAAGGTCAAAGACTAGTATTTACTTTAAAATTATTCATACCAAAAGAAAACAAAAAATAGATCTTTATTTGTTTACCTCATCCTCTCTCTTTAAGGGAAAATAAGAATATATTGGTAAAAGAATTAATATATATTTAGTGGTATATGATATTCTTTAATTTATTAATGAGTTAAATAATTTCTTAAAGTAGATAGAATATATTCATTTATTTATGTAGACAGAGTATATTTAATGGTATATGTTATTCTTTATTTTATTTTATTTTAATTTGTAAATTTGATTTTTGGGTATATTTAATACATTTAATCATTTATATAGTAGGAGGCAAGTGAATAGTTAAATTAAATAATAATAATAATAATAGATATTTTATTCACCCTTATTCAATAACATACTACGACCTTTTTTTTTATTGTCGCTTAAGGGTGTGTGATGGCCTCCTCACCCCCCCACATTCGCTCCTCTAGATACCTATCCCTTGTTTTGGTAGATGTGTCGATGGTGAAGATACATAAGATATTTCACCGGATGCATATAATGTGTTGCCATGCACATGTATGGTTAGCAATTGTTAGTGTTTTTTTTGTAGCTCGGTTCAACAAAAAAATTGTTGGCTATAATTTTGCCTTGTGCAAAATTTATGGCATTACAGTTATTTATGCGTGAAACATGGGAGTTCAAGTGACACAGTTGGAATGTAGCCTTATAATCAGGTTTTCATTGAACTCGACATTAAATCATTGGAAATTCAACATTCATGAAAACCAATAGAATATAGAGATTCTTAATAGTCATCTATAACACAAACCTAACAAAAATTTCTCCAAACATGGTTGATTGTTTGAAAAATGCGAGTTCATTGACACGTTTCCAACGTAGCCTTAAAATTAGGTATTCATCGAACTAGAATTTCTCCAAACATGGTTGATTGTTTGAAAAATGCGAGTTCATTGACACGTTTCCAACGTAGCCTTAAAATTAGGTATTCATCGAACTAGACATTTAATCGATGAAAATTAAACATTCGCTAAAACCAATAGAAAATAAATGTTCTTAATAGTCTTCTACAACACAATCCAAAATCAATATTCTCTAATCATGTTTGAATGTGGGTGAAAAATTAGAGTATGCGTGAGAAAGCTACAACACAGCCTTAAAATAAAGTTTTATTTTAACTCGAGATTAAATTGATGGAAAATCAACATTCGCAAAAATTGATAAAAATTAAAGGTTCTTAATAGTCATCTACAACATAATCCTAATTCAAAGTTCTCCAAACATGATTTATTGTCGGTGAAAATTGGGAGTTCGTGTGACACAGCTGCAATGTACCCTTGAAATCACGATTTCATCAAAATGAACATTAAATCAATGAAAATTCAACATTCACGAAAACTGATAGAAAATAAAGGTTATTAATAGTTATTTACAATATAATACTAAATCAAAGTTCTTCAAACATGGTTGATTATGTTTGAAAATGGGAATTCATGTGACAAAGCTGCAACTCAGCCTTAAACTTAGGTTTCCATCAAACTCAACATTAAATCGACGAAAAATCAACATTCAAAAAAATCGATAGAATTTAAAGATTATTAAAATTCATCTACAACATAATACTAAATCAAAGTTCTCCAAAGATGATTGAGTATGGGTGAAAAATTGGAGTTTGCATGACACCTCTATAACATAGCATTAAAATTAGGTTTTCGTCTAACTCGTCATAAAATTGAATGAAATTGAACATTCACGAAAACCAATAGAAAATGAAGATTCTTAAAAGTCATCTAAAACACAATCCTAAATCAAAGTTTTCCAAACATGGTTGATTGTGGGTGAAAAATGGGAGATCACATGACACAACTGCAATGTAGGCTCGAAATCATGATTTGGTCAAACTCGACATTAAATCATTGAAAATTCAACATTCACAAAAACTGAGAGAAAATAAAGGATATTAATAGTTATTATCTACAACACAATCCTAAACAAAGATGTTCAAACATTGTTGATTATAGCTGAAAAAATGGGAGTTCACGTGACAAAGCTGCAACTCAGCCTTAAAAATAGGTTTTCATCGAACTCAACATTAAATGAATGAAAATTCAAAATTCAAAAAAATCGATAGAAAAAATAAATATTTTTATAGTCATCTATAGCGCAATCCTAAATAAAAATTCTCCAAACATGATTGATTGTGGGTGAAAAATGGGAGTTCGTATGACAAAGTTTCAAGATAACCCCAAAATAATGTTTTCAATAAACTCGACCTTAAATCGATGGAAATTCAAGTTTCACGAAATTTGATTGAAAATAAAGGTTCTTAATAGTCATTTAAAACACAATCCTCTATCAAAGTTCTCCAAACATGGTTGACTGTGAGAGAAAAATGGGAATTCGTGTGACACAGCTGCAATGTAGCCTTAAATTCAAGTTTTTCATCAAACTCAACATTTAATCAATGGAAAATCAACATTCACAAAAATGAATACAAAATAAAGGTTCATTAAAGTCATCTACAACATAATCCTAAATCAAAGTTCTCCAAACATGGTTAATTAAGCATGAAACATGGTAGTTTGCGTGACACAGATGGAATGTAGCGTTATAATCAGGTTTTCATTGAACTCGACATTAAATCATTGGAAATTCAACATTCAAAAAAACCAATAGAATATAGAGATTCTCAAAAGTCATCTATAACACAAACCTAATAAAAATTTCTCCAAACATGGCTGATTGTGGGTGAAAAATGCGAGTTCGTTGACATATTTGCAACGTAGTCTTAAAATTAGGTATTCATCAAACTCGACATTTAATCGATGGAAATTAAACATCCGTGAAAACCAATAGAAAATAAATGTTCTTAATAGTCTTCTACAACACAATCTGAAATCAAAGTTCTCCAAACATGGTTGAATGTGGGTGAAAATATAGAGTTCCCGTGAGAAAGCTACAAACATAACCTTAAAATAAAGTTTTAGTTTAACTCAAGATTAAATCGATGGAAATTCAACATTCACAAAAATTGACAAAAATTAAAGGTTCTTAATAGTCATCTACAACATAGTATTAATTCAAAGTTCTCCAAACATGATTTATTGTGGGTGGAATTTGGGAGTTCGTGTGACACAGGTGCAACGTACCCTTGAAATAACAATTTCATCAAACTCAACATTAAATCAATGAAAATTTAACATTCACGAAAACTGATAGAAAATAAAAGTTATTAATAGTCATCTACAACACAATAATATATGAAAGTTCTTCAAACATGGTTGATTATGTCTGAAAAATGGGAATTGACGTGACAAAGTTGTAACTCAACCTTAAAATTAGGTTTCCGTCAAACTCAACATTAAATCGACGAAAAACCAGCATTCACAAAACCCGATAGAAAATAAAGATTATTAAAAGTCATGTACAACATAATCCTAAATGAAAGTTCTCCAAAGATGGTTGAGTATGGGTGAAAAATGGGAGTTTGCATGACACCTCTGTAACATAGCATTAAAATTAGGTTTTTGTCTAGCTTGACATTAAATTATTTGAAATTGAACATTCACAAAAACCAATAGAAAATAAAGATTCTTAATAGTCATCTACAACACAATCCTAAAACAACGTTCTCCAAACATGGTTGATTATGGGTGAAAAATGAAAGATTGTGTGACACAGCTGCAACATAGCCTTGAAATCATGCTTTGGTCAAACTCGACATTAAATCCTTGAAAATTCAACATTCATAAAAACCGGTAGAAAATAAAGGTTATTAATAGTTATCTACAACACAATCCTAAACAAAGATCTTCAAACATGGTTGATTATAGCTTAAAATAATCATGAAATTTGATTGAAAATAAATGTTCTTAATAGTCATTTAAAACACAATCCTCTATCAAAGTTCTTCAAACATGGTTGATTGTGGGTGAAAAATGGGAATTCGTGTGACATATCTGTAATGTAGCCTTAAAATCACGTTTTTCGTCAAACTCAACATTTAATCAATGGAAAATCAACATTCACGAAAATGAATAAAAATTAAAGGTTCATTATAGTCATCTACAACATAATCCTAAATCAAAGTTCTCCGAACATGGTTAATTATGCATGAAACATGGGAGTTTGCGTGACATAGATGGAATGTAGCCTAATAATCAGGTTTTCATTGAACTCGACATTAAATCATTGGAAATTCAACATTCACGAAAACCAATAGAATATACAGACTCTCAATAGTCATCTATAACACAAACCTAACAAAAATTTCTCCAAACATGGTTGATTGTTGGTGAAAAATGCGAGTTCGTTGACACGTTTCCAACGTAAACTTAAAATTAGGTATTCATCGAATTCAACATTTAATCGATGAAAATTAAACATTCGCAAAAAACAATAGAAAATAAATATTCTTAATAGTCTTCTACAACACAATCCGAAATCAAAGCTCTCCAATCATGGTTGAATGTGGGTGAAAAACTAGAGTTCGCGCGAGAAAGCTACAACATAACTGTAAAATAAAGTTTTGGTTTAACTCGAGATTAAATCGATGGAAATTCAACATTCACAAAAATTGATAAAAATTAAAGGTTCTTAATAGTCATCTACAACACAATCCTAAATCAAAGTTGTCCATACATGGTTGATTGTGGGTGAAAAATGGGAGATCACTTGACACAGCTACAACATAGCCTTGAAATCGTGATTTGGTCAAATTCGACATTAAATCCTTGAAAATTCAACATTCACAAAAACCGATACAAAATAAAGGTTATTAATAGTTATCAACAACACAATCCTAAACAAAGATCTTCAAAATTGGTTGATTATAGCTGAAAAAATGGGAGTTCACATGACAAAGCTGCAACTCACCCTTGAAAATAGGTTTTTGTCGAACTCAACATTAAATCAATGAAAATTCAAAATTCACAAATATTGATAGAAAATAAATATTTTAATAGTTATCTACAACACAATCCTAAATTAAAATTCTCCAAACATGTTTGATTGTGGGTGAAAAATGGGAGTATGCATGACACAGTTTCAAGATAACCTGAAAATAATGTTTTCAATAAACTCGATATTAAATCGATGGAAATTCAATATTCACGAAAACTGATAGAAAATAAAGGTTCATAGTAGTAATTTAAAACACAATCCTCTATCAAAGTTCTCCAAACATGGTTGATTGTGGGTGAAACATGGGAATTCGTGTGACACAGCTGCAATGTAGCCTTAAAATCACGTTTTTCGTCGAACTCAACATTTAATCAATGGAAGCTCAACATTAACGAAAATGAATACAAAATAAAGGTTCATTATAGTCATCTACAACATAATCCTAAATCAAAGTTCTCCAAACATGGTTAATTATGTGTAAAACATGGGAGTTCGTGTGACACAGATGGAATGTAGCCTTATAATCAGGTTTTCATTGAACTCGACATTAAATCATTGGAAATTCAACATTCACGAAAACCAATAGAAAATAAATGTTCATAATAATCATCTACAACATAATCCTCAATCAAAGTTCTCCAAAAATGGTTGATAATGCTTGAAAACTGGGTGTTCGCATGACACGTCTAGAACATATTGTTGAAATTAGGTTTTCATTGAACTCGACATTAAATCGATGGAAATTGAAAATTCAAAAAACCGGTATAAAATAAAGGTTCTTAATAGTCATCTACAACATATTCCTAAATCAAAGTTCTTCAAACACAGTTGATTATCGGTGAAAAATAATAGAAAATAATGGATTTTAATAGTCATCCAAAACATATTCTTAAATCAAAGTTCTCCAAACATCGTTGATTATGGGTGAAAAATGGGACTTCGTAAGACACTTTTGCAATGTAGCCTTGAAATCAGGTTTTCGTTGAACTCGACATTTAATCGTTGGAAATTCAACATTCACAAAATCCGATAGAAAATAAAGGTTCTTATTAGTCATCTACATTTTAATCGTAAATAAAAGTTCTCTAAACATGGCTGACTGTGGGTAAAAACTGGGAGTTCACGTGACACAGCTGCAATGTAGCCTTGAAATAAGGTTTTCGTCAAACTTGACATTAAATTGATGAAAATTCAACATTCACGAAAATCGATTAAAAAAAAAGGTTCTTAACAATCATCTATAACATAATGCTAACTAAAAATTCTCCAAACATGGTTGATTGTGGGTGATAAATGAGAGTTTGCATGATACAGCTGCAACATAGCCTTAAAATTAGGTTTTCGTGAAACTCGACATTAAATCAATGAAAATGCAACATTCACGAATACCAATAGAAAAGAAAATTTCTTACAGTCATCTAAAACACAATCCTAAATCATAGTTCTCCAAACATGGCTTTTTGTGGGAGAAAATTGCGAGTTCGCGTGACATAACTGCAATATAGCCTTAACGGTTTTTGCTGAATTCGACATTAAATCGATGGAAATTCAACATTCACAAAAATTGATAAAAAATAAACGCTCTTAATATTCATCTACAACACAATCCTAAATGAAATTTATCCAAACATGGTTGATTGTGGGTCAGAAATGAGAATTCACAAACATAGCTGCAACATACCCTAAAAATCAAGAATAGCTGTAAGGTAGCCTAAAAATCAGGTTTTTGTCGAACTCGACATTAAATCGATGGAAATTCAACATTCACAAAAATCAATAGAAAATAAGTGTTCTTAATGGTCATCTACAACACAATCCTAAATCGAAGTTATCCAAACATCATTGATTGTGGGTGAATAATGGGAGTTCATGTGAGACAACTACAAACCTAGCCATAAAATCAAATTTTCACGAAACTCGACATTTAATCGATGGAGATTCGACAATTACAAAAATCGATAGAAAATAAAGGTTCTTAATACTCATCTTCAACACAATACAAAATCAATGTTTTCCAAACCAAACATGGTTGAATGTGAGTGAAAAATGGGAGTTTGTTTGATAGCGACAACGTAGCCTTAAAATCAGGTTTTCATCGAACTCGACATTAAATCGAAGTAAACTCAACATTCATGATAAAAAATAGAAAATAAAGGTTTCTAACAGTCATCCACAACACAATCCTAAATAAAAGTTCTCCAAATATTGTTGATTGTGGGTGAAAATTCAGAGTTCGTGTGACACAACTACAACTAGGCCTTTAAATCAGGTTTTCGTCGAACTCAACATTAAATCGATGGAAATTCAACATTCACGAAAATCGATAGAAAATAAAGGTTCTTAATAGTAACCTACAACACAATCCTAAATAAGAGTTCTCCAAACATGGTTGATTATGGGTGAAAACTAGGAGTTTGTGTGACAAACCTGCAAGGTAGCCTTAAAATTAGGTTTTAAAGGAACTCGACATTTAATCGATGGAAATTCAACATTCATGAAAACCAATAGAAAATAAAGGTTCCTAATAGTCATCTACAACATATTCATAAATGAAAGCTCTCCAAACATGGTTGATTATGCATGAAACAAGGGAGTTCATGTCACGTCTGCAACATAGCCTTAAAATAAGGTTTTCATCTTACTCGACATTAAATTGATGGAAATTCAACATTCATGAAATCTTATAGAAAATAAAGGTTCTTAATAGTCATCTACAAAATAATCCTAAATTAAAGTTCTCCAAACATGGTTGATTGTGGGTAAAAAATGGGAGTTCGCATGATACAACTGCATCATAGCCTTAAAATCTGGTTTTCGTTGAACTCGACAACAAATCATTGGAAATTTAGCGTTCAAAAAAATCGATAGAAAAGAAAGCTTCTTAATAGTGATCTACAACTTAATCCTAAATAAAAGCTATCCAAATATGGCCGATTGTTGGTGAAAAATTGGGATTCACTTTATTTCTTCGGTCATTTTCCTTTGGTCTTAGAAATCTTTGTACTTTTGAGGATAGGTTATAATTGCATGGATACCCCAACAACCTCATCAATGGTTTTAAAAAAAATTCTTCAAAATAAAGGTAATGAGACCTACCAAATCGGTTGTCCCACAATGAATTCCACATTTGTACAAGTTTAAAATCTCCATTTTCATATGTATCTTTTATCCTTATTTCTTCACTCCAGACCCCTCTGACTTGTCCCTTGGACAATAGCAAATGCATAAGCAAATAATAGTGTTCAAAATTAATATTATCACTATTGTTTTTAATATTTTCAAGCCCTCGATGTAGGGTGTTGGCCAAGTAGCTAGCATAATCAAATGGCCTGATATCCTTTCTCTATATGCCTACAACTAAAACCATTGGGGCAATCGACATGAGAGCCGGAACCTCTACTCCCAAAACCTGACCAGCTGAATAATAGGTGTATTGGAAATACTCTTCAAACAAATCTTCATGGAAAGGAGGGTCTTCACTGCTAGAGAACATCCTAAGTTGGCCTCCTTCATCCTTGGGCCTATGCAAAGGTAATTTCCATCTCTTATAGCTGGTATCCATGTGGCGATACTCTGTCAAGAGATCTTTGGTAGTGAAATATAAATTCAGTGAACACTCTAACTGAAATACATTAAAAATGAGATCCCTACAAATAACATGCATGTCACCCCCACCATGTGACTGGATATTTCTTTTCTTGGGGTCATATCTGATAGCAAGAGCTTTAATTAGCTCTACCTTCACAAACACATTGGGCACCACAAGTCTTCCCAGGTTCAACCTCCATGGATTGTAGACTGGTTAAAACCTAAATTATTTTCTGTAATGGTACATGAAGAGGTTATAACCTTGTTGCAGTGTCAAAATATCCCATAATCCCTTATGTTTGTCCCATAGTTGATCCATGGAAGGATTCATTTAAGCACTCCTCTTGGGTCTTGGCCCTGACCCAGGGTATTGATCTACTAGGTCTTCATTTAGGAGTCTCTTAGGCATTTCGGTTTTCTATTTTTTAGCTTTGGGTTTGTCTATACTCTCTTCCATTATTTAAATCTTAATCTTTTGATGAAAATAGCTCCTTAGCTGGGTCTGAACTACTTACGTGATTCTTGTCGAGTTGGCTCCATAGTCCACCGGTCTTTGCTGCATTAGAACTCCAAGTTTTTCCTTTCTGCTTCGTCCCTAAACAAAATCTTCCAAGATTTTGTCACAACTATGCAATCATCTTGTGATATAATTCACTTCAATTCTGGTTCATAAATGCACCACAACACGATGCCCCGGGATGTCACATTAGTCTTTCACTGATAGCCACCCTCTCCACTGATGGACACCTATCCTTCATTCTATTGGTGGGACACCAAATAATGTTTCCCTGATGCACCATAGTTCCCCAGATATAATTTATGCATTCAATAATTCATGCCCATGGACCTAGGGACCATGTTTATAATTCATGGTTACTTTTGTTGATAAATTGACTCTATTGGTATATTGGGAGAGCACCTTAGGAGTCAGCCCGATAGAGTATTGTTACACTGATACTAGTTTGTAAGCTATTTTCATTAGGCCATCAGCGGGACTATGATGGGGGTTCCGCTGATGAAGCATTGTTAGGCCGATTATATTGAATTTTGCTAGAAATGGGGGAAGGACTTAGGATTCTAGCACTATGTCACTATGGAATTTCAAATTTTTTTATGGATGCAATGTGAATGTAGGCTGACAACTTGACTCTATCGGTATATCAGGAGAGCACCTTAGGATTCATCCCGATAGAGTATTCTTACACTGATACTAGGTTGTGAACTATTTTCATTGGGCCATTGGCGAGATTGTGATGGGGGTTCTACCGATGGTATTGAATTTTGTTAGGAATGGGGGAAGGACTACGTCACTATGAAATTTCAAATTTGTTTATGGATGCAATGTAGGCTAAAATATGGATCTTGTCACACAAATTTCTACAATTTGCATTGTTCATAATTTATGAATCATAAAATCAAAGTGTCATTTATTTTTATGATTATTGATATGTGGAAGATAAGTAGGGTGGACTCGGTGGAGGCTATTTTCTTTGTAAAGAAAAATTAAATTTACTTTAAAGAGATCAAATTTTAATTTTAATATCACAATTTCATGGATGATGGATTACTATATAATTTATAAAATATTATCAACTACAACTTGACTTTGGCATATGATTCATGAAGTGCAATATAATATAATATAATATATCATGGAGTGCAATATAAAATAAAATATCCTGAACTTGAAGTGCAATGATTCATAATTTACTTGAATACAATATAAAAAATCATCAACTACAGTTTGGAATATGATTCATGCAATGCTTGAGTGCAATATAAAATAAGATATCATGAAGTGCAATGATTCACAATTTCAATGTTCATTAAATACAATATAAAATATCATCAACTACAGTTTGGACTCTGGAACAATTGAAACTGATTCATGTAGTATAGTAAAATACCTAAAACCTGCTAATTCTCTTCTATTTCCCAAACGGAGTTAGGGTCCTCAAACCGATTCTCATCTTGAGATAAAGTAAAAGAGTAATTTTGATTCTGAGTTTGCTCTGCACTTTCTTCGGCCTGTGTCTCAAATTCAACATTCATTGTGTGATTTGTGTCAATTTCAATATCGTTGTCATCTGTCCCAGGCCCACTGCCACTGCCACTACCACTAGTACCGGCGGCTATTGGAATTGGAGAGTCTGTGTTGCACAACCCAGTCCCTCTTCTTTCACATGTGGACCTCTAGATTGTGAGTGCCCTTTCAAAAGGAATTTTTTTGATAGTATACACAATTCCTTTCATCTTCAAGCAATTTTTCAAATTCTTATCCAATTGTTTTCTTAACTTTGATTTCAAAAACCCCAATGTACTGAAAAATATCTCATCCTCCACTGACCCCAATATCATTGTTTGACATAAATCAACAAGTTTGAAATATACTGACATCAAATCACGCAATATTTCACTCTGACCTAAGCTTGTCCAAACCTTTTTTTATTGATCTCGGTTCAAAAGCCTTCTCCTTGCCTGGGGATTTATACTGGTCCCTCATAGCTATTGCAAAACTTCGACATTGCTTTCTAAGCTTATTTTCATTTAAAATTCCTTCTATTGTTTGCTTATTGTATATTACCTTTTCTGAAAACTGTTCAATCAAGATTTTTACTTGATCATGAAAATATTTTAGGTTATCTAGGTTTACCCAAAATTGAGGATACACAATACCCATGGCTTCAAGTATTTCATGTTGAGGGAATCTTTCATGAATCTCTGAGGAAAGAGATTTTGTGATTTCCTTCAAATTATCACTAATAGATTTAACAATGCTGTTAAAATCTTCCTCGTTAATAGGTACTTCTCTTCTAGAGTGCCTGGCTATCTTATAATGGTACAATGGTATCTCATATCCACGTTCATATATACGTAAGTGCCCGTTTGAATTAAACTATAAATAATTATTAGGATTATTCAAATCAGTAATTTTTCACCACATCAAATAATTTGCGCCTTTTTGTGTTAGATCTAGATATAGATGATCGAGGGCCAACCATGTAAGTTTACGTAGATTGGTATATTCATAAATATACATAGTTCTATCTTGGGCTTTCTTCACAAGATTGTTCATCTCATCCAGCATGGGGAGAAGACTAGCTAAAGTCAAGAGTGTCTCTATATCGCTTAACCTATGTAACAGGTCAGGAGCTTTGTCTACTGTGTTCTGATGCTCATACATCACTCTAACCAAAGATTGATATTTTGAAAGAACTCGTTGCATTGGTCCATGCAGGGAGATCCATCTGGTATCGACATCCTTGAGAAGCTTGTTTCCAACTTTTATTCACTTAGCAAAATGTTGAAATTCAAGGAAACATTTGGGACTTCAGTAGAAGTATGCGTGGATCTCGAGAACTAGATTTTCAACTTTTGATACTATAGGAAACTTGCTTACAATTTTGAATGCTAAATTTATTCTTTGGGCCATGCAGTGAATGCCAAGCATGTATTGTGCACAAGTAGTTTGTAAATTTGTGCAAAGACTGCTCCTTTGACCTTGCATCACTGTACCTCCATCAGCTCCTCTACACACCAACTTCGTGGCAGTTGTCAACTCATCCATACCTGCAATTTCATTCAAAGATTTCTTGACTAGTTCAAATAGATTTTGTGATGTTGAACTGCCCTTCATTTTATGAACACAAAGAAGATGAGCTTGGCGAACATGTTGTTCTATAGTATACAAATGCATACAAACCCAAGAAGTATTGTCTACCGCAGTAACTTAATCTAAGGATAATGCAATGAAATTTGACTATTTTAATTTCTCCTTTAAATCTCGCTTTTCCACTACAACAAAACAGTTCGCCCATTCTCATCCAACGTTTACTAACCAACGTGAGAAGGGAACACTCAAATAAGATAATAAATTAAAATATTTTGGGTAGTCTGTTGTAGGACGCCCCCTAGACAAAATATAAAAAAAAACACTCATTTGAATAGTTTTTGACAGATTTGCTACTGCCATGGCTTTTCCAAAATGCGCCTCAAGTGTACCTTCACATTTTTTAATCTTTGACATTCTACGGTTATGCTCTCCATAATCTGCGGCATACTTAATATAAAGACATTATTCCTTTGATTTCCATTGTACAACAAATTGTTCCTTTCCGTCTATGATTTGTTTTTCGTAAACTTTACCGATATGCTTTTCTATAGTGTCAAGCTTTAGTTGCATCATCTTGTCTCTTCCACAATTCCAACTACAAATCTTACATTTGACCTATGTTGCCCTTTCAATATCATTTTCGTTTGATACCCCCACTGGTTCAAGGAATGGGTACTTCAACAACCAACCAATTTAAAAATTCCTTGTCATTTCCCACTTGCGCCCCAATTTTGATTTTCTTTTTCTTCTCTTGCTACCAAAATCATCCTCATCCAAGTCAATTATCTCATTCTAGCTAACCAGGGTATCCCTTGGAACATCTTCTACGGTATTGCCATCCTCATTTGATATATTTTGATTTAACACAATGACAATCTCACCTTGACCTTCCTCCGAGGTATTGCAAATGCCATCTTCAATAATATTTGATGGAAGAGTTGATGGTCTAGCTCCACCTTGATCTAATGGATTAGAAGCTTTGCCAATTCCAAAGTAAGACTGTATGGTACCTCCACATTTTGGGTGTTTTGATGGCCTCCTAGTCTCTTCATTATCCTTAGGAGTCTTACCCTTGCAGTTATTGCTGGACATATTGATATCTCACTTCGAATAAAAGCTGGAAAAAGATGTCTTCTTGTCTAAGAAGGAAAAACCGACAGAGAATATAGATCCCCTTCCCTACTCAAAATCTTATTTAAGACTGAAGCAAGAATGGAAAACAGATAAAGAAATCTTATTATTATAACTAATAACTAATAACAGCATGAAGAAATGATCAATCACCTTTGAGTCTACGTTTTCGGGTTTCGTTGACTTTTGAATCGAGAAGTAGAACCTCAGAACTGAACAAAATGTGTAAGAACAATTAACAGTTTCAATTGTATTTATATCAATCTATATTTGGCGAATTCCGCGAGATTTTTAAATGGTATGTTAAAATTTTGGTGAATCCCACATGCTTATACAACGATACCTTGTAATTTTCAAGGCAAAATAGATCCTCATAAGCAACTATTTATAGATTTTAATTACCGAAATGAGTCTTCACAAGAAACTATTTGTAAATTTAAATTGGCAAAATGGGTCCACATATAATGTTGTTTTAATAGTATTGGCGAATATGTTGGTGTTTCATGACATGCTCCCCGGGATTCCAAGCGAAAATATTAATTGATCGATTCGAAACACATAGTCTGTTATGGCGAATTTATCGCCTAAACATGCCTTGTAAAAAAAAACCGCTAGCGAATGGACATGCATTGGATCGATAGTTCGTGCAATCCTAGCGATTTGAACACCTTGCTAGATACAGTAAATTCACCAATTGACGAAGATTCGCCACTAAAGTTTTCCCTGAATGTAGGCTTAAAATGAAGTTTTCACCGAATTCACATTAAATCGATGGAAATTCAACATTCACAAAAATTGATAGAAATTTAAGGTTCTTAATAGTCATCTACAATACAATCTAAATCAATGTTCTCCAAACATGGTTTATTATGCGTGAAAAAATGGAGTTCATGTGACATAGATGCAACGTAGCCTTAAAATCAGGTCTGAGTGGAGAGTTGGAGTTTGCATGACACAGATGCAATTTATGCTTAAAATCAAGTCTTCACCGAATTGACATTAAATCGATGGAAATTCAACATTCAGGAAAACCGATAGAAAAAAAAGGTTCTTACTAGTCATCTACAACACAATCTAAATAAAAGTTCTCCAAACATGGTTCATTATGGGTCAAAAATTGGAGTTTGTGCGATAGTGATGAAACGTATGCTTAAAATCAGGTCTTCGCCGTACTCGACATTAAATTGATGGAAATTCAACATTCTTGAAAAAATGATAGAAATTAAAGTGTCTTACTAGTCATATACAACACAATCTAATTCAAAGTTCTCCAATTATGGTTGATTGTGGCTGAAAAATTGGAGTTGGCATGACATAGATGCAACATAGCCTTAAAATCAAGTCTTCGTCGAACTTGACATTAAATCGATGTAACTTCAATATTCACAAAAATGATAAAAAATAAAGGTTCTTAATAATCATCTACAAAACAATCTAAATCAAAGTTCTGCAAACATGGTTGACTATGGTAGGAGAGTTGGAGATCGTGTGAAACAGATGCAATGTAGGCTTAAAATGAAGTCTTCACTGAATTGAAATTAAATCGATGGAAATTCAACATTCACGAAAATCGATAGAAACTAAAAGTTCTTAATATTCATCTACAAAACAATCTAAATCAAAGTTATCCAAACATGGTTGAATATGTGTGAAAATTAGATTTCACGTGACATAGATACAATGTAGCCTTAAAATCAGGTCTTCCCCAAACTCAACATTAAATCCATGTAAATTCAATATTCACAAAAATGATAGAAAAAAAAGGTTCTTAATAGTCATCTACAACACAATCTAAGTCAAAGTTCTCCAAACATGGTTGATTATGGGTGGAGAGTTGGAGTTCACGTGACACAGATGCAATGTAGGCCTAAAATCAAGTCTTCAAGGAAATGACATTAAATCGATGGAAATTCATCATTCACGAAAAAGCGTAAAAAATTAAACATTTTAAATAGTCATCTACAACACAATCTAAATCAATATTCTCCAAACATGGTTGATGATGGGTGAAAAATTGGAGTTCACGTGACACAGATGCAACATAGGCTTAAAATAAAGTCTTCGTCGAACTCGACATTAAATCAATGGAAATTCAACATTCACGAAAATTGATAGAAAATAAAGGTTCCTAATAGTCATCTAAAACATAATCTAAATCCAAATTCTCTAAACATGATCGATTATGGGTGAAAAATTGGAGTTCACGTGACATTGATGCAACGTAGCCTTAAAATCAGGTCTTTGTCAAACTCAACATTAAATCAATGGAAATTCAATATTCAAGAAAAATGATAGATAATAATGGTTCTTAATACTCATCATATACAACACAATCTAGAACAAAGTTCTCCAAACAAGGTTGATTACGGGTGAAAATTTGGAGTTCACATGACACAGATGGAAAATAGCATTAAAATTAGGTCTTCACTAAACTCGACATTAAGTCGATGGAAATTCAACATTCATGAAAAATCAATAGAAATTAAAGGTTCTTAATAGTCATCTACAACATAATATAAATCAAACTTCTCCAAACATGGTTGATTATGAGTGAAAAATTGGAGTTCGCGTGACACAGATGCAACATAGCACTAAAATCAGGTCTTTGTCAAACTCGACATTAAATCGATGCAAATTCATCATTCACAAAAACTGATAGAAAACAAAGGTTCTTACTAGTCATCTAAAAGACAATCTAAATCAAAGTTCTCCAAACATGGTTCATTATAGGTGAGAAATTGGAATTCATGTGATACAGATGCAAAATAGCTTTAAATTCAAGTCTTCACAAAAGTCGACATTAAATTGATGAAAATTCAATATTCACGAAGATCGATAGAAAGTAAAGGTTCTTAATAATCATATACAACAGAGTCTAAATCAAAGTTCTCCAAACATGGTTGATTATGGATAAAAAATTAGAGTTCACGTGACACAGATGCAATGTAGCGGTAAAATCAGGTCTTCACTAAACTCGACATTAAATCGATGAAAATTCAGCATTCACAAAAACTGATGCAAATTAAAGGCTCTTAATAGTAATCTACAACACAATTTAAATCAAAGTTCTCCAAACATGGTTGATTATGGGTGGAAAAATGGATTTCTTGTCACACATATGCAACATGGCCTTAAAATTAGGTCTTTGTCGAACTCGACATTAAATAGACGGAAATTCGACATTCATGAAAATCAGTAGAAAATAAATGTTTTTAATAGTCATCTACAACACAATATAAATAAAATTTCTATAAAACATGGTTGGCTATGGGTGAAAAATTGGAGTTTGTGTGACATAGATGCAGTGTAGCCTTAAAATTAGGTCTTCATCGAAGTTGACATTAAATCGATTGAAATTCAACATTCACGAAAACCAATAGAAAATCAAGGTTCTTAATAGTCATCTACAACACAATCTAAATCAAAGTTCTCCAAACATGGTTGATGATGGGTGAAAAACTGTAGTTCGCGTGACACAGATGCAACATAGCCTTAAAATCAGGTCTTCTCTGAAATTGACATTAGATCAATGGAAATTGAATACACACAAAAATCGATTGAAAATAAAGGTTAAATTAATAGTCATCTTCAACACAATCTAAATCAATGTTCTCCAAACATGGTCTATTATGGCTGAAAAATTAGATTTCGTGTTACACAAATGCAACATAGCCTTAAACTCAGGTCTTCACCGAACTTGACATTAAATCGATGGAAATTCAACATTCATGAGAATCAAATTTTTCAATATTCACGAAAATTTTAACATTCTAAAAAATAAAGGTTCTTAATAGTCATCTACAACAGAATATAAATAAAATTTCTACAAACATGGTTGATTATGGGTGAAAATTTGGACTTCGGGTTACACAGATGCAGCGTATCCTTAAAATTAGATCTTCATCTAATTTGAAATGAAATCGATGGAAATTCAACATTCACAAAAATTGATAGAAAATAAAGTTTCTTAAAAGTCATCTACAACACAATCTAAATCAAAGATCTCGAAACATGGTTGATTATGGGTGAAAAATTGGAGTTCGCATGACATAGCTGCAACGTAGCCTTAAAATCAGGTGTTCACTAAACTTGACATTAAATCGATTGAAATTCAACATTCACGATAACCGGTAGAAAATAAAGGTTCTTAATAGTAATCTACAACATAATCTAAATAAAAGTTCTCCAAACATGGTAGATTATAGGTGAAAAATTGGAGGTCGCATGACATAGACGCAACGTAGCCTTAAAATTAAGACTTAGTTGAACTTGACATTAAATCGATGGAAATTCAACATTGAGGAAACCTGATAGAAACTAAAGGTTCTTAATAGTCATCTACAACAAAATCTAAATCAAGTTTCTACAAACATGATTGATTATGGGTGAAAAATTGCAATTCGCGCGACACAGACGCAACGTAGCCTTAAAATCAGGTCTTCATCGAGCTTGACATTAAATCGATGGAAATTCAACATTCACAAAAATTGATAGAAAATAAAGGTTTTAAATAGTCATCTACAAGAAAATCTAAATCAAAGTTCTCCAAACATGGTTGATTATGGGTGAAAAATTAGAGTTTGCATCACACCGAGCAATTTATCCTTAAAATTAGGTCTTCGTCGAACTCGACATTAAATCGATGTAAATTCAACATTCACGAAAATCGATAGAAAATAAAGGTTCCTAATATTCATCTACAACATAATCTAAATCAAAGTTCTCCAAACATGGTTTATTACGGGAGAAAATTCGTAGTTCAATTGACACACATGCAACGTAGCCTTAAAATCATGTCTTCACCAAACTCGACATTAAATCAATGTAAATTCAATATTCATGAAAATCGATAGAAAATAAAGGTTCTTAATAGTCATCTACAACACAATGTAAATCAAAGTTCTCTAAACATGGTCGATAATGGGTGAAAAATTAGAGTTCGCGTGACATAGATACAATGTAGGCTTAAAATTAGGTCTTTGTCGAACTCGACATTCAATCGAATGAAATTCAAGATTCACAAAAACTGATAGAAAATAAAGGTTTGTACTAGTCATCTACAACACAATCTAAATCAAAGTTCTCCAGACATGGTTGATAATGGGTGAAAAATTGGAGTTCGCTCGACACAAATGCAACGTAGCCTTAAAATCAGGTCTTTGCCAAACTTGACATTAAATCGATGGAAATTCAACATTAACAAAAACAAATAGAAAATAAACGTTTGTACTAGTCATCTAAAACACAATCTAAATCAAAGTTCTCCAAACATGGTGGATTATGGGTGAAAAATTGGAGTTCACCTAACACAAATGCAATGTAGCCTTAAAATCAGGTATTTGCCAAACTTGACATTAAATCGATGGAAATTCAACATTCACAAAAATAGATAGAAAATAAAGGTTCTTAATACTCATCTACAACACAATCTAAATCAAAGTTCCCCAAAATTTGTTGATTAAGGGTGAAAAATATGAGTTTGTGTGACGCAGATGCAATGTAGCCTTAAATTAGGTCTTCGCCGAACTCAACATTAAATCGATGGAAATTCAACATTCAAGAAAATAGATTGAAAATAAAGGTTCTTAATACTCATCTACAACACAATCTAAATCAAAGTAAAACAAAAATAGTTGATTATGGGAGAAAAATTGGAGTTTTCGTGACACAGATGCAACGTAGCCTTAAAAGCAGGTCTTCGTCAAAGTACACTTTAAATCGATGGATATTCAACATTCACGAAAACTGATAAAAAAATAAAGGTTCTTAATAGTCATCTACAACACAATCTAAATCAAAGTTTTCAAAACATGGTTGAATATGGGTGAAAAATTGGAGTTCGCGTGACACAAATGCAATATAGCCTTAAAATCAAGTTTCGTCGAACTCGTCATTATGTCAATGGAAATTTAACATTCACGAAAAAAAATTAAAAAAGTAAAGGATCTTAATAGTCATCTACAACATAATTTAAATTAAATTTCCCTAAACATTGTTGATTATGGGTGAAATGTTGGAGTTCGCATCACACATATGCAATGTACCCTTAAAATCAAGTTTTCGCTAGACTCGACATTAAATCGATGGAAATTCAACATTCCCGAAAACCGATAGAAAATAAAGGTTCTTACTAGTCATCCACAACACAATCTAAATCAAAGTTCTCCAAACATGGTGGATTATGGGTGATTTTGGAGTTTGTGTGACATAGATGCAATGTAGTCTTAAAATCAATGGAAATTCAAAATTCACAAAAATTGATAGAACATAAAGGTTCTTAATAGTCATCTTCAAAATAATGTAAATAAAAGTTCTTCAAACATGGTTGATTATGTTTGAAAAACTAGATTTCGCATGACATAGATGCAATTTAGCCTTAAAATCAGGTCTTCGCCGAACTCAACATTAAATCAATGGAAATTGAACAATCACAAAAAATGACATAAATTAAAATGTTTTTACTAGTCATCTACAACACAATCTAAATCAAAGTTCTCCAAACATGGTTCATTATCGGTGAAAAATTGGAGTTTGTGTGACACAGATGAAACATAGCCTTAAAATAAGGTCTTAACAAAACTCAACATTAAATCGATGAAAATTCAACATTCACAAAAACTGATAGAAAATAAAGATTCTTAATAGTCATCTACAACACAATCTAAATCAAAATTTTCCAAACTTGGTTGATTATGGGCAAAAAAATTTAGTTAATCGCGTGACACAAATGCAACCTAGCCTTAAAAATAGATTTTTTCCAAACTTAACATTAAATTGATGGAAATTCAACATTCACAAAAATCGATGGAAAATAAAGGTTCGTAATAGTCATCTACAACACAGTCTAAATCAAATTTCTCCAAACATGTTTGATTATGGGTGAAAAATTGGATTTCGCATGACACAGATGCAACGTAGCCTTAAATTCAGGTGTTTGTCGAACTTGACATTAAATCAATAGAAAATAAAGGTTCTTACTACTCATCTACAACACAATCTAAATCAGAGTTTTCCAAACATGGTTGATTATAAGTGAAAAATTGAAGTTTACGTGACATTGATGCAATGTATCCTTTAAATCAAGTCTTCAAAGAACTCGACATTAAATCGATGGAAAATCGACATGCATGAATATCGATAGAAAATAATTTTTCTTAATAAGAACACAATCTAAATCAAAGTTCTCCAAACATTGTTGATTATGGGTGAAAATTTGGAGTTTGCATGACACGGATGCAACATAGCCTTAAAATTAGGTATTTGTCGACTTTGATATTATCTCGATGGAAATTTAACATTCATGAAAATTGATAGAGCATAAAGGTTCTTATTAGTCATGTACAACACAGTCTAAATCAAAGTTATCCAAACATAGTTGATGATAGGTGAAAAATTGGAGTTTGCATGACACAGATGCATCATAGGCTTAAAATCAGGTCTTCACAGTACTCGAGATTAAATCAATGGAAATTCTACATTCGAAAAGGTCGATAGAAAATCAAGGTTATTACTAGTCATCTAGAACACAATGTAAATGAAATTTCTCCTAACATGGCTGATTATGGGTGAAAAAATGGAGTTCACATGACAAAGATGCAACATAGCCTTAAAATTAGGTCATTTGACATTAAATTGATGGAAAATAAAGGTTCTTAATAGTCATTTATGACACAATCTAAATTAAAGTTCTCCAAGCATGGTTGATTATGCGTGAAAAAATTGAGTTTGCGTGACATAGATGCAACATAGCCTTAAAATCAGTTCTTCACCGAACACAACATTAAATCGATGGAAATTAAACATTCACAAAAATTGATAAAAAATAAAAGTTCTTTCTAGTCATCTACAACATAATCTAAATCTAAGTTCTCCAAACATGGTTGATTATTAGTGAAAAATTAGAGATCATGTAACATAAATGCAACGTATCCTTAAAATTAGGTCTTCATCAAACTTGACATTAAATCGATGGAAATTAGAGGTTATTACTAGTCATCTACAACACAATCTAAATCAATGTTCTCCAAATATGGTTGATTATAGGTGAAAAATTGGAGTCCGCATAACACGGATGCAGCGTAGCCTTAAAATTAGGTCTTCGCGACATTAAATAGATGGATAAATAAGGGTTCTTAATAGTCATCTACAACACAATCTATATCGAAGTTCTCCAAACATGGTTGATTATGCGTGAAAAAGAGGAGTTCACGTGACACTAATGCAACGTAGCCTTAAAAAAAGGTCTTCAACAAACTCGACATTAAATCGATAAAAAATGAATATTCACAAAAATTGATAAAAAAAAAAGCTTTTTACTAGTCATCTACAACACAATCTATGTTGATTATGGGTGAAAAATTGGAGTTCGCGTAACACAGATGCAACGTAGCCTTAAAATCAGGTCTTCGTCAAACTCGATATTAAATCGATGGAAATTCCACAATCACGAAAAATGATATAAAATAAAAGTTCTTAATAGTCATCTACAACATAATCTAAATGAAAGTTCTCCAAGAATGGTTAATTATGGTTGAAAAATTGGAGTTCACAAGACAAAGATGCAACGTAGCCTTAAAATCAGGTCTTCATCAAACTTGACATTAAATCGATGGAAAATAAAGGTTTTTAATAAGTATCTACAACACAATCTAAATCAAATTTCTCAAAACAAGGTTGATTATGGGTGAAAAATTGGAGTTCACCTGACATAGATGTAACGTAGGCTTAAAATCAGGTCTTCATCAAACTCGACATTAAATCGATGTAAATTCAAAATACACAAAAATTGATAGAAAATAAAGGTTTTTAATAGTCATCTAAAACACAATCTAAATCAAAGTTCTCCAAACATGGTTGATTATAGGTGAAAAATTGGAGTTCACATGACACAAATATAACGTAGCCTTAAAATAAGGTCTTCACCAAACTCGACATTAAATCGATGGAAATTCAACATTCACGATAAGCTATAGAAAATAAAGGTTGTTGATAGTCATCTACAACACAATCTAAATCAAAGTTCTCCAAACATGGTTGATTATAGGTGAAAGATTGGATTTCACGCACACAGATGCAACATAGCTTTAAAATTAGGTCTTCACTGAACTCCACATTAAATTGATAGAAATTCAACATTAATGAAAACTGATAGAAATTTAAGGTTTTTTCTAGTTATCTACAACACAATCTAAAATCAATGTTCTCCAGACATGGTTGATAATGGGTGAAAAATTGGATTTCATGTGAGATAGATGCAATGTATTGTTAAATTCAGGTCTTTGCCGAATTTAACATTAAATCGATGTAAATTCAACATTCACGAAAGACGATAGAAAATAAAGGTTCTTACTATTATCTATAACACAATCTAAATGAAATTTCTCCAAACATGGTTCATTATGGATGAAAAATTAGAGTTCGCGTGACATAGATGCTATGTAGCCTTAAAATCATGTGTTCATCAAACTCAATATTAAATCGATGGAAATTCAACATTCACAAAAACTGATAGAAAATAAAGGTTCTAAATAATCATCTACAACAAAATCTAAAAAAAAATTCTCCAAACATGGTTTATTATTGGTGAAATATTGGAGTTTGAATCACACAGATGCAACGTAGCCTTAAAATCAGGTCTTCACCGAACTTCACATTCAATCAATGGAAATTCAAAATTCGTGAAAATCAATAGAAAATAAAGGTTCCTAATAGTCATCTACAACACAATCTAAATGAAATTTGTCTAAAAATGGTTGATGATGGATGAAAAATTAGAGTTCGCGTGACACAGATGCTACGTGGAGTTAAAATCATGTCTTCGTCAAACTCAACATTAAATCGATCGAAATTCAACATTCATGAAAACTGATAGAAAATAAAGGTTTTGAATAATCATCTACAACACAATCTAAATCAAAGTTCTCCAAACATTATTGATTATGGGTTCAAACTTGGAGTTCGCACGACACAAATGCAACGTAGCCTTAAAATCATGTTTCGCCGAATTCGACATTAAATCAATGGAAATTCAACATTCAGGAAAACAACATAAATTAAAGGTTCTTACTTGTCATTTACAACAAAGTTTAAATCAAATTTATCCAAAAATGGTTGATTATGGGTGAAAAATTGGATTTCGCGTGATAGATGCAACGTAGCCTTAAAATCAGGTCTTCTCCAAACTCGACATTAAATCGATGGAAATTCAACATTCAAAAAAACTTATAGAAATTTAAGCTTATTACTAGTCATCTACAACATAATCAAAATCAAAGTTCTCCGAACATGGTTGATTATGGGTGAAAAATTGGTGTTCGCGTGACACAGATGCAATGTAGCATTAAAATCAAGTCTTTGCCAAAACTCGACAATAACTCGATTGAAATTCAACATTCACGAAAACCGATAGAAAATCAAGGTTCTAAATAATCATCTCAAACACAATCTAAATCAAAGTTCTTAAGACATGGTTGATTATGGGTTATAAATTGGAGTTCGCATGACACAGATGCAATGTAGCCATAAAATCAGGTTTTGCCGAACTCCACATTAACTCAATGGAAATTCAGCTTTCATGAAAACCGATAGAAAATACAGGTTCTTATTAGTCATCCATAATACAATATAAAATCAAAGTTCTTCAAAAAAGGTTGATTATGGGTGAAAAATTGGAGTTCACATGACACAGATGTAGCCTTAAAATTAGGTATTCATCGAACTTGACAGTAAATTGAGGTAAATTCAACATTCACGAAAATTGATAGATAATAAAGGTTCTTAATAGTCTTCTACAACACAATTTAAATCAGAGTTCTCCAAACATGGTATATTATGAGTGACAAATTGGAGTTTGCATCACACAGATGCAATGTAGTCTTAAAATCAAGTCTTCACTCAACTTGACATTCAACATTCACGAAAAGTGATAGAAAATAAAGGTTCTTAATAGTTATCTACAACACAATCTAAATCAAAGTTCTCCAAATATGGTTGATTATGGGTGAAAATTTGGAGTTCACATGACATAAATGCAGAGGAGCCTTACAATCAAGTATTCACCGAACTCGACATTAAATCGATGGAAATTCAACATTTACAAAAACATATCGAAAATAAAGGTTCTTACTAGTCTTCTACAACACAATGTAAAAAAAATTCTCCAAATATGGTTGATTATGGGTAAAAAATTGGAGTTTATGTGACACAGATGTAACGTAGCCTTAAAATCAGGTTTTCATTGAACTCGACATTAAATCGATGGAAATTGAATATAACGAAAACTGATAAAAAATAAAGTTTCTTTATAGCCATCTACAACACAATATAAATCAAAGCTCTACAAACATGGTTGATTATGGGTAAAAAATTGTAGTTCACCTTTCACAGATGCAACACAACCTTAAAATCAGGTCTTCATCGAACTCGAAATGATGTTTCTCCTAACATGGTTGATAATGGATGAAAAATTAGAGTTCGGGTGACACATATGCTACATAGCCTTAAAATCATGTCTTCATCGAACTCAACATTAAATCCATGGAAATTCAACATTCATGAAAACTGATAGAAAATAAAGGTTCTAAATAATCATCTAAAACAAAATCTAAATAAAATTTCTCCAAACATGGTTTATTATGGGTGAAAATTTGAGTTCGCATCACACAGATGCAAGATAGCCTTAAAATCAGGTATTCGCCAAACTTGACATTCCATCGATGGAAATTCAATATTCACGAAAATCGATAGAAAATAAAAGTTCTTAATAGTCATCTACAAAAAAATCTAAATCAAACTTCTCCAAAAATGGTTGATTATGGGTGAAAATTTGTATTTCACGTGATATAGATGCAACGTAGCCTTAAAATTAGGTATTCTCCGAACTCGACATTAAATCGATGAGAATTCAACATTCAAGAAAACTGATAGAAAATAAAGGTTCTTAATAGTCATCTACAACATAGTCTAAATCAATGTTCTCCAAACATGGTTTATTATGGGTAAAAAATGTGAGTTCACGTGACATAGATGCAACGTAGCCTTAAAATCTTGTGTTCGCCGAACTCGACATTAAATCAATGGAAATTCAACATTCACTAAAAATGATAGAAATTATAAGTTCTTACTAGCCATCTACAACTTAATCTAAATCCAAGTTCTCCAAACATGGTTGATTATGGGTGAAAAATTGAAGTTCGTCTACGACAGATGCAACGTAGTTTTAAAATCAGGTGTTCGCCGAACTTGACATTAAATCAATGAAAATTCAACATTAATGGAAAATGATAAAAATTAAAGGTTCTTACTAGTCATCTACAACACAATCTAAATCCAAGTCCTCCACACATGGTTTATTATGGGTGAAAAATTCGAGTTCATGTGACACAGATGCAACGTAGCCTTAATACAGGTCTTCGCCGAACTCGACATTAAATCGATGGAAATTCAACATTTACGAAAAATGATAGAAATTAAAGGTTTTTAATAGTCATCTACAACACAATTTAAACCAAATTTTTCCAAACATTGTTTATTATGGTTAAAATGTTGGAGTTCACGTGACACAGATGCAATGTAGCCTTAAAATTAGGTCTTCACCAAACTCGACATTAAAATCGATAGAAATTCAACATTCACGAAAACCGATAGAAAATAAACGTTCTTATAGTCATCTAAAACACAATCTAAATCAATGTTTTCCAAACATGGTGGACTATGGTTCAAAAATTAGAGTTCGCATGAAATAGATGCAGCATAGTATTAAAATTAGGTCTTCACCGATATCAACATTAAATCAATGGAGATTCAACATTCATGAAAATTGATAGAACATAAAGGTTCTTAATAGTCATCTACAAAACAATCTAAATAAAAGTTCTCCAAACATGGTTGATTATGGGTGAAAATTTTGATTTAACATGACATAGATGCAACGTCGCCTTAAAATCAAGTCTTTGCCAAACTCGACATTGAATCGATGGAAATTCAACATTCACGAAAACCAATAGAAAATAAAGGTTCTTATTATTCATCTGCAACACAATCTAAATCAGAGATCTCTAGACATGATTGATTATGGGTGAAAATTTGGAGTTTGAAACCGATAGAAAATAAAGGTTTTTAATAGTTATATACAAGACAATCTAAATCGAAGTTCTCCAAACATGGTTGATTATGGGTGAAAAATTGGAGTTAGCATGACATAGATGCAACGTAGCCTTAAAATATGGTCTTCGGTGAACTTGACATTAAATCGATGGAAATTCAACATTCACAAAAACCTATAGAAAATAAAGGTTTTTATTAGTCATCTATAACATAATCTAAATCAAAGTTCTCCAAACATGGTTGATTATGGGTAAAAAATTGGAGTTCGTGTGAAATAGAGCTCGTGTAGCGTTAAAATCAGGTCTTAATAGAAAATAATCTAAAATCAAATTTCTCCAAACATGGTTTATTATGGGTGAAAAATTTGAGTTCAAGTGACAAATGCAATGTAGCCTTAAAATTAGGTCTTTGCCTAACTCGAAATTAATTGCATGGAAATTCAACATTCACGAAAACTGATCGAGAATAAAGGTTCTTACTAGTCATCTACAACAAAATTTAAATAAAATTTCTCCAAACATGGTTGATTATGGGTGAAAAATTGGAGTTCATTGGACATAGATGCAACGTAGCCTTAAAATTAGTTCTTCCTCGAAATCAACATTAAATCACTGGAAATTAAATATTCACAAAAACCGATAGAAAATAAAGGTTCTTACTAGTTATCTACAAATAAAATCTAAATCAAAGTTCTCCAAACATGGTTTGATTATGGGTGAAAAATTGGAGTTCGTGTGAAACAGATGCAGCATAGCCTTAAAATCAGGTCTTCACCAAACTCGACATTAAATCAATACAAATTCAACATTCACGAAAATCGATAGAAAATAAAGGTTCTGAATAGTCATCTACAACTCAATCTAATTCAAATTTCTCCAAACATGGTCTATTATCGGTGAAAAATTGGAGTTCGCATGACAAATATGCAACGTAGCCTTAAAATCGGGTCTTCGTCGAACTTGACATTCAATCGATGGAAATTCAACATTCACAAAAAAAGATACAAAATAAAGGTTCTTAATACTCATCTACAAGACAATCTAAATCAAAGTTCTCCAAAAATTTTGTAGATGACTATTAAGAACCTTTATTTTCTATCGATTTTCGTGAATGTTGAAATTCCATTAATTTAATGTTGAGTTCGGTGAAACCTGATTTTAAGGCAAAGTTGCATCTGTGTCATGTGAACTCCAATTTTTCACCCGTAATCAACCATGTTTGGAGAACATTGATTTAGATTGTGTTCCAGATGAGTAGTAAGAACCTTTAATTTCTATAGTTTTTCGTGAATGTTGAATTTCCATCGATTTAATGTTGAGTTTGGTGAAGACCTGATTTTAAGGCTACGTTGCATCTATGTCATGCAAACTACAATTTCTCACCCATAATCAACCATGTTTGGAGAAATTTGATTTAGATTGTATTGTAGATGACTATTAAGAACCTTCATTTTCTATTAGTTTTTGTTAATGTTGAATTTTCATCGATTTAATTTTGAGTTTGGGGAAGACCTGATTTTAAGACTACATTGCATTTGTGTCACACGAACTCCATTCTTTCACCCATAATCAACCATGTTTGGAGAACTTTAATTTATTTTATATTGTAGATGACTATTAAGAACCTTTATTTTCTATCGATTTAATATCGAGTTTGGTGAAGACCTAATATTAAGGCTATGCTGCATTTGTTTCAGGTGAACTCCAATTTTTCACCCATAATCAAGCCATGTTTGCAGAACTTTGATTTAGATTTGGTTGTAGATGACTAGTAAGAACCTTTATTTTCTATCGGTTTTCATGAATGTTAAATTTCCATTGATTTATTGTCGATTTCAGGGAAGAACTGATTTTTGAGGCTACATTGCATCTCTGTCCAGTGAACTCCAATTTTTCACTCATTATCAACCATGTTTGGAGAAATTTTATTTATTTTGTGTTGTAGATGACTAGTAAGAACCTTAATTTTCTATCAGTTTTCGTGAATATTGAATTTCCATCCATTTGATGTAGAGTAGGGTGAAGACCTAATTTTAAGGCCACATTGCATCTATGTCATGTGAACTCTAATTTTTCACCCATAATCAACCATATTTGGAGAACTTTAATTTTATATTATTTTTTCTGAAGACCTAATTTTAATGCTACATTACCTCTATGTCACATGAACTCCAATTTTTTACCCATAATCAACCATGTTCGGAGAACTTTGATTTAGATCGTGTTATAGATGACTAATAAGAACCATTATTTTCTATCGGTTTTTGTAAATGTTGAATTTCCATCCATTTAATGTTGAGTTCGGCGAAGATCTGATTTTAAGCCTACGTTTCATCTGTGTAACACGAGCTCCAATTTCTTAGCCGTAATCAATCATGTTTGGAGAACTTTGATTTAGATTATTTGGTAGATGACTCTTAACAACCTTTATTTTCTATCCGTTTTCTTGAATGTTGAATTTAGCTTGAATGAATGTCGAGTTCGACAAAGACTTGATTTGAAGATTACGTTGCATCTATGTCATGCGAACTCCAATTTTTCACCTTTAATTAGCCATGTTTGGAGAATTTTGATTTATATTGTGTTATAGATGACTACTAAGAACCTTTATTTACTATCGATTTTCGTGAATTTTGAATTTCCATCAATGTAATTTCGACTTCGGCAAAAACTTAATTTTAAGGCTATATTGCATCTGTGTCACGCGAACTCCAATTTTTCTCCCATTATCAACCATGTTTGGAGAATATTGATTTAGATTGTGTTGTAGATGACTATTAAGAACCTTTATTTTCTATCCGTTTGAGTGAATGTTGAATTTCCATCTATTTAATGTCAAGTTTGGCGAAGACCTAACTTTAATCCTAAATTGCACCTATGTCACATGATCTACAATTTTTCAACCATAATCAACCATGTTTGGAGAACTTTTATTTAGATTGTGTTGCAGATGACTCTTAAGAACCTTTATTTTCTATCATTTTTCAAGAATGTTGAATTTCAAACGATTTAAGGTCGAGTTCAGGGAAAACTTGATTTTTCAGGCTACGTTGCTCTATGTCATGCGAACTCCAATTTTTCAACCATAATCACCCAAGTTTGGAGAATTTTGATTTAGATTGTGTTGAAATGTAGGTTCACCAAAATGATGACTAGTAAGAACCTTTATTTTATTTCAGTTTTTGTGAATGTTGAATTTCCATTGATTTAATGTCAAGTTTGACGAAGACACAATTTTAATGCTATGTTGCACTTGTGTCACGTGAACTCCAATTTTTCACCCATAATCAATCATGTTTGGAGAACTTTTAATTAGATTATGTTGTAGATGACTAGAGAGAACTTTATTTTCTATCAGTTTTAGTGAATGTTGAATTTGCATTGATTTAATGTCAAGTTCGACGAAGACACAATTTTAATGCTATGTTGCACTTGTGTAACGTGAACTCCAATTTTTCACCCATAATCAATCATGTTTGGAGAACTTTTAATTAGATTATGTTGTAGATGACTAGAGAGAACTTTATTTTCTATCAGTTTTAGTGAATGTTGAATTTCCATTGATTTAATGTCGAGTTTGGTGAACACATAATTTTAAGACTATGTTGCATCTGTGTCACACGAACTCCAATTTTCCACCAATAATCAACTGTGTTTGGAGAACTTTGATTGAGATTGTGTTGTAGATTACTATTGGTTTTTGTGAATATTGAATTTTCGTCGATTTAATGTCGAGTTCGACGAAGACCTGATTTGAAGCCTACACTACATCTGTGTCACACAAACACCAAATTTTGACCCTTAATAAACCATCTTTGGAGAACATTGATTTAGATTGTGTTGTAGATGATTGAGTATTAAGAACCGTTATTTTCTATCTTTTTTCGTGAATGTTGAAATTGCACCGATTTCATGTCAAGTTCGAAGAAGACCTAATTTTAAGGCTACATTGCATTTGTGTCACGTGAACTCCAATTTTTCACCCATAATCAACCATGTCTGGAAAACCTTGATTTAGATTATTTTGTGGATGACTAGTAAGAACCTTTATTTTCTATCGGTTTTCGTGAATATTGAATTTACATTGATTTAATGTCAAGTTCAGGGAAGACCTGATTTTAATTCTAAGTTGCACCTATGTCAGGTGAACTCCAAATTTTCTCCCATAATCAACCATGTTTGGAGAACTTTGATTTAGATTGTGTTGTAGATGACTACTACGAACCTTTATTTTATATTGGTTTTCGTGAATGTTGAATTCCCACTGATTTAATGTTGAGTTCGCTGAGGACATGATTTTAAGGCTATGTTGCATCTATGTCATGCAAACTCCAATTTTTCAACCATAATCAACCATGTTTGGTTAACTTTGATTTAGATTGTATTGTAGATGACTAATAAGAACAATTATTTTCTATTTGTTTTTGTGAAGGTTGAATTTCCATCGATTTAATATCGAGTACGGTGAAAACCTGGTTTTAAGCCTACGTTGCATTTATTTCACGCGAAATCAAACTTTTCACCCATTAAAAACCATGTTTTTTATAAAGTTGATTTAAATTGTGTTGAAGATGACTATAAAGAACCTTTATTTTCTATCGATTCTTGTGAATGTTGAAGTTTCAACAACTTAATGTCAAGTTTAGTGAAAACTTGATTTTAATGCTACTGTGCATTTGCGTCACAACAACTCCAATTTTTCACCCATAATCAACCATGTTTGGAGAATTTTGATTTACATTGTATTGTAGAAGACTAGTAAGAACCTTTATTTTCTATTTGTTTTTGTGAATGTTGAATTTGCATCCATTTAATGTCGAGTTCGGCGAAGACCTGATTTTAAGGTACTCTACATCTGTGTCATGTGAACCCCAAATTTTTGCCATTAATCAACCATGTTTGGAGAACTTTGATTTAGATTGTGTTGTAGATAACTATTAAAAACCTTTATTTTCTATCAATTTTTGTGAATGTTGAATTTCCATGAATTTAATCTAAAATTCGATGAAGACCTGATTTTAATGCTACATTGCATCTATATCGCGGGAACTTCAAATTTTCACCCATAATCAACCATGTTTGGAGAACTTTGATTTAGATTGTGTTGTTGATGACTAGTAAGAACCTTTATTTTCTACCGGTTTTCGTGAATGTTGAATTTCCAGCGATTTAATGTCGAGTTCGACAAAGACTTGATTTTAATGCAACATTGCACTTGTTTCATGTGAACTCCAATTTTTCACCTATAATCAACCATGTTTGGAAAAATTTAATTTAGATTGTGTTGTAGATGAATATAAAGAACGTTTAATTTCTATCTTTTTTCCTGAATGTTGAATTTCCATCAATTTAATGTTGAGTTCAGCGAAGACCAGAGTTTATGTCTACATTGCTTATGTGTCATGCGAACTCCACTTTTTTTATACATAATCAACCATTTTTGGAGAAGTTTTATTTAGATTATGTTGTAGATGTCTATTAAGAACCTCTATTTTCTATTGATTTTCGTGAATGTTGAATTTCCATGGATTTAATGTCATGTTCGGCGAAGACTTGATTTTAAGGCTACATTGCATCTGTGTCATGCGAACTCCAATTTTTCATCCATAACCAACCATTTTTGGAGAACTTTGATTTATTTTGTGTTGTAGAGGACTATTAAGAACCTTTAATTTCTTTAGTTTTTTGTGAATGTTGAATTTCAATCGATTTAATGTCGAATTCGGCGAAGACCTGATTTTAAGGCTACATTGCACTTGTGTCACCCAAACTCCAATTTTTCACCCATAATCAGCCATGTTTGGATAAATTTGATTTAGATTTTGTTGTAGATGACTATTAAGAACCTTTATTTTGTATCGATTTTCGTGAATGTTGAATTCCCACGGATTTAATGTTGAGTTCGTCGAAGACTTGATTTTAAGGCTATGATGCATCTGTGTCACGCAAACTCCAGTTTTTAACCCATAGTCAACCATGTTTGGATAACTTTGATTTAAATTGTATTGTAGATGACTAGTAAGAACCATTAATTTCTATTGGTTTTCGTGAATGTTGCATTTCCATCGATTTATTATCGAGTATGGTGATGACCTAGTTTTAAGCCTACGTTGGATCTATATCACGTGAACTCAAAATTTTCACCCATTAAAAATCATTTTATTTATAAAGTTGATTTAGATTGTTTTGTAGATGACTATAAAGAACCTTTATTTTCTATCAATATTTGTGAATGTTGAATTTCCATTGATTTAATGTTGAGTTTAGTGAAGACTTCATTTTAATGCTACTTTGCATCTGTGTCACGTGAACTCCAATTTTTCACTCATAATCAACCATGTTTGGAGAATTTTGATTTACATTGTGTTGTAGAAGACTAGTAAGAACTTTTAATTTCTATTTGTTTTTGTGAATGTTGAATTTCCATCGATTTAATATCGAGTTTGGCGAAAACCTGATTTTAAGGCTACTCAACATATGTGTGAAGTGAACCCCAAATTTTGGCCAATAATCAACCATGTTTGGAGAAATTTGATTTAGATTGTCTTGTAGATAACTATTAAGAACCTTTTTTTTTATCAATTTTTTTGAATGTTGAATTTCCATGAATTTAATGCTACATTGCATCTGTGTCATAGGAACTTCAATTTTTCACTCATAATCAACCATGTTTGGAGAACTTTGATTTTGATTATCTTGTTCATGACTAGTGAGAACGTTTATTTTCTACTGGTTTTCGTGAATGTTAAATTTCCATCGATTTAATGTCGAGTTCGACGAATACTTGATTTTAAGGCTACGTTGCATTTGTGTCACTCGAACTACAATTTTTCACCCATAATCAATAGTGTTTTGAGAACTTTGATTTACATTGTGTTGTAGAAGACTAGTAAGAACCTTTATTTTCTATCATTTTTTTTTAATGTTGAATTTCCATTGATTTAATGTCAAGTTTGAGGAAACCCTGATTTTAATGCTACATTGTACTTATGTCACGTCAACTCCAATTTTTCACCCATAATCAACCATGTTTAGAGAAATTTAATTTAGATTGTCTTGTAGATGACTATAAACAACCTTTAATTTCTATTTATTTTCCAAAATGTTGAATTTCCATTGATTTAATGTCGAGTTTGGTGAAGACCTGATTTTAAGGCTACGTTGCATCTATGTCATGCGAACTCAAAATTTTCACCCATAATCAACCATGTTTGGAGAACTTTGATTTATATTGTGTTGTAGATGACTATTAAGAACCTTTATTTTCTATCAATTATCGTGAAAGTTGAATTTCCATCGATTTAATGTTGAGTTCGGCAAAAACCAGATTTTATGGATACATTGCTTATGTGTCATGCGAACTCCACTCTTTTACACATAATCAACCATTTTTGGAGAACTTTGATTTAGATTATGTTGTAGATGTCTATTGAGAACCTTTCTTTTCTATCAGTTTTCGTGAATGTTGAATTTCCATAGATTTAATGTCGAGTTTGGCAAAGACTTGATTTTAAGGCTACGTTGCATCTATGTCACGCGAACTCAAATTTTTCACTGATAATTAACCATTTTTGGAGAACTTTGATTTATATTGTGTTGTAGATGACTATTAAAAACCTTTAATTTCTATAGTTGTTTGTAATTGTTGAATTTCAATCGATTTAATGTCGAGTTCAACGAACACCTGATTTTAAGGCTACATTGCACCTATGTCACACGACCTCCAATTTTTCCACCATAATCAACCATGTTTGAATAAATTTGATTTAGATTGTGTTGTAGATGACTATTAAGAACCTTTATTTTCTACCTATTTTCGTGAATATTGAATTTCCATTGATTTAATGTCGAGTTCAGCAAAGACCTGATTTTAAGGCTACGTTGCATCTATGTCACGAGAACTCCAATTTTTTACCCATTATCAACCATGTTTGGAGATCTTTGATTGAGATTGTGTTGTAGACGACTAGTAAGTACCTTTATTTTTTATCAGTTTTCGTGAATGCTGAAATTCCATCGATTTAATGTCGATTTTAATGAAGACTTGATTTTAAGTTTACTTTTCATCTGTGTCACGCGAACTAAAAATATTCACCCATAATCAACCATAATTGGAGAACCTTGATTTACATTATGTTTTAGATGACTATAAAAACCTTTATTTTCTATCGATTTTTGTGAATGTTGAGATTCCATTTATTTAATGTCGAGTTTGGCAAAGACCTGATTTTAAGGCTACGTAACATCTGTGTCATGCGAACTCCAATTTTTCGACCATAATCAACCATTTTTGGAGAAATTTGATTTAGATTGTGTTGTAGATGACTATTAAGAAACTTAATTTTTTATCAATTTTCATAAATGTTGAGTTTATGTCGATCTAAAGTCGAGTTCGACGAAGACCTGATTTTAAGTCTACGTTGCATATATGTCACGCAAACTCCAATCTATCACTCATAATCAACCATGTTTGGGGAACTTTGATCCAGATTGTGTTGTAGATGACTAGTGAGAACCTTTATATTCTATCAGATTTCGTGAATGTTGAATTTCCATTGATTTAATGTCTAGTTCGGCAAAGACATGATTTTAAGGCTATGTTGCATCTGTGTCATGCGATCTCCAATTTTTCACCCATAATCAACCATGTTTGGAGAACTTTGATTTAGATTGTGTTGTAGATGACTATTAAGAACCTTTATTTTCTATCGGTTTTTGTGAATGTTGAATTTGCATCGATTTAATGTAGTGTTCGGTGAAGACCTGATTTTAAGGCTACATTGCATTTGTGTCACATGAAATCCTATTTTTCACCTATAATCAACCATGTCTGGAGAACTTTGATTTAGATTGTATTTCAGATCAGTAAGAACATTTATTTTCTATCTATTTTCATGAATATTGAATTTAAATTTATTTAATGTCGAGTTTGATGAAGACATGATAGAACCTTTATTTTCTATTAGTTTTTGTGAGTGTTTAATTTACATCAATTTAATGTTGAGTTCGATGAAGATCTGATTTTAAGGTGACGCTACATCTATGTCATGTGAAGTCCAATTTTTCACCCATAATCAACCTTTTTTAGAGAACTTTGATTTAGATTGCGTTGTAGATGACTATTAAAAACTTTTATTTTCTATTAATTTTTCTGAATGTTGAATTTACATCGATTTATTGTAAGTTTGGTGAACAAATTATTTAAAAGCTCTGGTCAATCTGTGTCACATGAACTCCAATTTTTCACCCATGATCAACCATGTTTGGAGAACTTTGATTTAGATTGTCTTGTAGATGACTAGTAAGAACCTTTATTTTCTATCGATTTTTGTTAATGTTGAATATCCATCGATTTAATGTCGAGTCTAAGAAAGACCTTATTTGAAGGCTACGTTCATCTGTGTCACGCAAACTCCAAATTTTTGCCTATAATCAACCATGTTTGGAGAACTTTCATTTAGATTGTGTTGTAGATAACTATTAAGAACCTTTATTCGCTATCGATTTTCGCGAATGTTGAATTTGCATCAATAATGTCGAGTTCAGCAAAGACCTTATTTTAAGGCTACGTTGCATCTATGTAAGGCGAACTCCAATTTTTCACCCATTATCAACTATGTTTGGAGAACTTTGATTTAGATTGTTTTGTAGACGACTAGTAAGAACCTTTATTTTCTATTAGTTTTCGTGAATACTGAATTTCCATCGATTTAATGTCGAGTTCGGTGAATATTTGATTTTAAGGCTACTTTTCATCTGTGTCACGCGAATTCCAAATATTCACCCATAATCAACCATGTTTGGAGAACCTTGAGTAACATTATGTTGTAGATGACTATTAAGAACCTTTATTTTCTATCGGTTTTCGTTAATATTGAAATTCCATTTATTTAATGTCCAGTTCGACGAAGACCTGATTTTCAGGCTACGTAACATCTATGTCATGCGAACTCCATTTTTTAAACCATAATCAACCATGTTTGGAGAACTTTGATTTTGATTGTGTTGTAGATGACTATTAAGAAACTTTATTTTTTTTCAGTTTTCATCAATGTTGAGTTTACGTCGATTTAATGTCGAGTTCGACGAAGACCTGATTTTAAGTCTACGTTGCATCTATGTCACGTAAACTCCAATCTATCACTCATAATCAAACATGTTTGGGGAACTTTGATCTAGATTGTGTTGTAGATGACTAGTGAGAACCTTTTTATTCTATCATTTTTCGTGAATGTTCAATTTCCATTGATTTAATGTCTAGTTCGGTGAAGACATGATTTTAAGGCTTTGTTGCATTTGTGTTACGCGATCTCCAATTTTTCACCCATAATCAACCATGTTTGGAGAAATTTGATTTAGATTGTGTTGTAGATGACTATTAATAACCTTTATTTTCTATCGATTTTTGTGAATGTTGAATTTGCATCAATTTAATGTAGTGTTCGGTGAAGACCTGATTTTAAGGCTACGTTGCATCTGTGTCACACGAAATCCAATTTTTCACCTATAATCAACCATGTCTAGAGAACTTTGATTTAGATTGTGTTTTGGATCAGTAAGAACATTTATTTTCTATAAACTTTCGTGAATATTAAATTTAAATCTATTTAGTGTCGAGTTCGGTGAAGACTTGATAGAACCTTTATTTTCTATGGGTTTTCATGAGTGTTGAATTTACATCGATTGAATGTCGAGTTCAATGAAGATCTGATTTTAAGGCTACGCTACATCTATGTCACGTGAAGTCCAATTTTTCACCCATAATCAACCTTTCTTAGAGAACTTTGATTTAGATTGTGTTGTAGATGACTATTAAGAACTTTTATTTTCTATCAGTTTTCCTGAATGTTGAATTTACATCAATTTATTGTCAAGTTTGGTGAATACATGATTTAAAGGCTATGGTCAATCTGTGTCACGCGAACTCCAATATTTCACCCATAATCAACCATGTTTGGAGAACTTTGATTTAGATTGTCTTGTAGATGACTAGTAAGAACCTTTATTTTCTATCGGTTTTTCATGAATGTTGAATTTCCATCGATTTAATGTCGAGTTTAGTGAAGACCTGATTTTAAGCATATTTTACATCTGTGTCACGCAAAATCCAATTATTCACCCATAATAAACCATGTTTGTAGAACTTTGATTTGGATTGTGTTGTAGGTAACTATTAAGAACCTTTATTGATTTTTGTCAATGTTGAATATCCATTGATTTAATGTCAAGTTCAAGGAAAAGCTGATTTTAAGGCTTCATTGCATTTGTGTTACATGAACTCCAATTTTTTCACCCTTAATCAACCATTTTTTAAGAACTATGTATTAGATTTTGTTGTAGATGACTAGTAAGAAACTTTAATTTCTATTCTTTTTCGTGAATTTCGAGTTTTCATCAAATTAATGTTGAGCTCAGCGAAGACATGATTTTAAGGCTATGTTGCATCTGTGTCATGTGATCTCCAATTTTTCAACCATAATCAACCATGTTTGGAGAACATTTAGATTGTGTTGTAGATGACTATTAAGAACCTTTATTTTCTATTGATTTTTGTGAATGTTGAATTTGCATTGATTTAATGTCAAGTTCGGTGAAGACCTGATTTTAAGGCTATGTTGCATTTGTGTCATTCGATCTCAAATCTTTCACCCATAATCGACCATGTTTGGAGAAATTTGATTTAGATTGTGTTGTAGATGACTACTAAGAACCTTTAATTTCTATCAGTTTTTGTGAATGTTGAATTTCCATCGATGTAATGTCGACTTCACTGAAGAGTTGTTTTTAATCATACGTTGCATCTATGTCAAGTAAATTAGAATATTTCACCCATAATAAACCATGTTTGGAAAACTTTCATTTAAATTGTGTTGTAAATAACTACTAAGAACCTTTATTTTCTATCGATTTTCGTGAATGTTGAATTTGCATTAATTTAATCTCAAGTTCGGCAAAGACCTGATTTTAAGGCTATTTTGCATCTATGTCACGCGAACTCAAATTTTTCATCCATCATCAACCATGTTTGGAGAAATTTGATTTATATTGTGTTGTAGACGACAAGTAAAACCTTTATTTTGTATTAGTTTTCGTGAATACTGAATTTCAATTGATTTAATGTCGAGTTTAATGAAGACCTAATTTTAAGGGTACTTTTCATCTGTGTCACGCAAACTCCAAATATTCACCCATAATCAACCATGTTTGGAGAACCTTGATTTATATTATGTTGTAGACGACTAGTAAAACCTTTATTTTCTATCAGTTTTCGTGAATGCTGAATTTCCATCGATTTAATGTTGAGTTTAATGAAGACTTGATTTTATTGCTACTTTTCATCTGTGTCATGGGAACTCCAAATATTCACCCATAATCAACCATGTTTGGAGAACCTTTATTTACATTATGTTGCAAATGACTATTAAGAACCTTTATTTTCTATCAATTTTTCATGAATGTTGAAGTTCCATTTATTTAATGTCGAGTTCGGCGAAGACATGATTTTAAGGCTACATAACATCTGTGTCACGTGAACTCCAATTTTTTACCCATAATCAACCATTTTTGGAGAACTTTGATCTAGATTGTGTAGTAGATGACTAGCGAGAACATTTATATTCTATTTGTTTTCATGAATGTTGAATTTCCATTGATTTAATATCTAGTTCGATGAAGACCTAATTTTAAGAATATGTTGAATCTGTGTCACGCGATCTCCAATTTTTCACCCATAATCGACCATGTTTGGAGAAGTTTGATTTAGATTGTGTTGTAGATGACTATTAAGAACCTTTGTTTTCTATCGGTTTTCATGAATGTTGAATTTGCATCGATTTAATGTAGTGTTTCGTGAAGACTTGATTTTAAGGCTACATTGCATCTGTGTCACACGAAATCCATTTATTCATCTATAATCAACCTTCTTTGGAGAACTTTGGTTTAGATTGTGTTGCAGATCAGTAAGAACATTTATTTTCTATCGATGTTTGTGAATATTGAATTTAATTCCATTTAATGTCGATTTCGGTGAAGACCTGATAGAACCATTATTTTCTATCGGTTTTCATGAATGCTGAATTTACATCGATTTAATGTGGAGTTCGATGAAGATTTTATTTTAAGGCTACGTTACATCTATGTGACGTGAAGTCCAATTTTTCACCCATAATCAACCTATTTTAGAGTACTTTGATTTAGATTGTGTTGTAGATGACTATTAAGAACCTTTATTTTCTATCGATTTTCATGAATGTGGAATTTACGTCGATTTAATGTCGAGTTCGGATAACACCTGATTTAAAGGCTATGGTCAATCTGTGTCACGTGAGTTCCAATTTTTCACCCATAATCAACCATGTTTGGATAACTTTAATTTAGATTGTCTTGTAGATGACTAGTAAGAACCTTTATTTTCTATTCGTTTTCGTGAATGCTAAATTTCCATTGATTTAGTGTCGAGTTTAGCGAAGACCTCACTTTAAGCATGCATTACATCTATGTCATGCAAACTCCAATTATTCACCCATAATAAGCCATTTTTGGAGAACTTTGATTTAGATTGTGTTGTAGAAAACTAATAAGAACCTTTATTTTCTATTGATTTTAAAGCTACGTAACATCTATGTCATGCGAACTCCAATTTTTCACCCATAATCAACCATGTTTGGAGAACTTTGATTTAGATTGTGTTGTAGATGACTATTAGGAAACTCTATTTTTTATCAATTTTCATAAATTTTGAGTTTACGTCGATTTAATGTCGAGTTTAATGAAAACCTGATTTTAAGTCTATGTTGCATCTATGTCACGCAAAATCCAATCTATCACTCATAATCAACCATGTTCGGGGAACTTTGATCTAGAGTGTGTTGTAGATGACTAGTGAGAACCTTTATATTCTATCAGTTTTTGTGAATGCTGAATTTCCATTGATTTAATGTCTACTATGATGAAGACATGATTTTAAGGCTATGTTGCATCTGTGTCACACGATCTCCAATTTTTCACCCATAATCAACCATGTTTGGATAAATTTGATTTAGATTGTGTTGTAGATGAATGACTATTAAGAACCTTAATTTTCTATCGGTTTTTGTGAATGTTGAATTTGCATTGATTTAATCAACCATCTATGGAGAACTTTGATTTAGATTGTATTGCAGGTCAGTAAGAACGTTTATTTTCTATCGATATTTTTGAATATTGAATTTAAATCTATTTAATGTTGAGTTCGGTGAAGACCTGATAGAACTTTTATTTTCTATCGATTTTTGTGAATGTTGAATTTACATTGATTTAATATCGAGTTCGATGAAGATCTGATTTTAAGGCTATGCTACATCTATGTCACATGAAGTCCAATTTTTCACCCATAATCAACCATTTTTAGAGAAGTTTGATTTAGATTGTGTTGTAGATGACTATCATGAACTTATATTTTCTATCAGTTTTTCTGAATGTTGAGTTTACATGGATTTATCGTCAAATTTGGTGAATACATGATTTAAAGGCCATGGTCAATCTGTGTCAGGCGAACTCCAATTTTTCACCCATAATCAACCATGTCTGGAGAACTTTGATTTAGATTGTCTTGTAGATGACTAGTAAGAACCTTTATTTTCTATCGGTTTTCGTGAATGTTGAATTTAAATCAATTTAATGTCGAGTTTAGCGAAGGCTTGATTTTAAGCATACGTTACATCTCTGTCACGCAAACTCAAATTATTCGCCCATAATAAACCATGTTTGGAGAAATTTGATTTAGATTGTGTTGTAGATAACTATTAAGAACCTTTATTTTCTATGATTTTTGTCAATGTTGAATATCCATCAATTTAATGCCGAGTTTGAGGAATACCTGATTTTAAGGCTACATTGCATCTGTATCACACAAACTCCAATTTTTCACCTATAATCAACCATGTTTGATGAAATTTAATTTAGATTGTGATATAGATAACTATTAAGAACCTTTATTTGCTATCGATTTTTGTGAATGTTGAATTTGCATCAATAATGTCGAGTTCGGCAAATACCTTATTTTAAGGCTAAGTTGCATCTATGTCACAGGAACTCCAACTTTTCACCCATTATCAACCATGTTTGGATAAATTTGATTTATATTGTGTTGTAGACGACTAGTAAGAACCTTTATTTCTATCAATTTTTGTGAGTGCTGAATTTCCATCGATTTAATGTCGAGTTCGGTGAAGACCTAATTTTAAGGCTACTTTTCATCTGCGTCATGCGAACTCCAAATATTCACCAATAATCAACCATGTTTGGAGAACCTTGATTTACATTATGTTGTAGATGACTATTTAGAACCTTTATTTTCTATCAGTTTTCGTTAATATTGAAATTGCATTTATTTAATATCGAGTTCGGCGAAGACCTGATTTTAAGGCTACGTAACATCTGTGTCACGCAAACTCCAATTTTTCACCCATAATCAACCATGTTTGGGGAACTTTGATCTAGATTGTGTTGTAGATGACTAGTGAGAACCTTTATATTGTATCAGTTTTCGTGAATGTTGAATTTCCATTGATTTAATGTGTAGTTCGGTAAAGAAATTATTTTAAGGGTATGTTGCATCTATGTCATGCGATCTCCGAATTTTCACCCAGAATCAACCATGTTTGGAGAACTTTGATTTAGATTGTGTTGTAGATGACTATTAAGAACCTTTATTTTCTGTTGGTTTTCGTGAATGTTGAATTTGCATTTATTTAATGTAGTGTTCAGTGAAGACCTGATTTTAAGGCTATGTTACATCTGTGTCACACGAAATCCAATTTTTCACCTATAATCAACCATCTCTGGAGAACTTGATTTAGAATGTGTTGCAGATCATTAAGATCATTTATTTTCTATCGATTTTCATGAGTATTGAATTTAAATCTATTCAATGTCGAGTTCGGTGAAGACCTGATAGAACCTTTATTTTCTATCTGTTTTTGTGAAGGTTGAATTTACATCGATTTAATGCCGAATTCAATGAAGATATGATTTTAAGGCTACACTACATGTATGTCACATGAAGTCCAATTTTTCACCCATAATCAACCTTTTTTAGAGAACTATGATTTAGATTTTGTTGTAGATGACTATTAAGAACCTTTATTTTCTATGAGTTTTTCCTAATTGTTGAATTTACATCGATTTATTGTCAGGTTTGGTGAATACATGATTTAAAGGGTATGGTCAATCTGTGTCATGCGAACTCCAATTTTTCACCCATAATCAACCATGTTTGCAGAACTTTGATTTAGATTGTCTTGTAGATGACTAGTAAGAAACTTTATTTTCTATCAATTTTCATGAATGTTGAATTTCCATCGATTTAATGTCAAGTTTAGTGAAGACCTGATTTTAAGCATACGTTCCATCTGTGTCACGCAAACTCCAATTATTCACCGATAATAAACCATGTTTGGAGAACTTTTATTTACATTGTGTTGTAGATAACTATTAAGAACCTTTATTTTCTATTGATTTTCGTCAATGTTGAATATCCATCGATTTAATGTCGAGTTCAAGGAAGACCTGATTTTAATGCTTGGTTGCATCTGTGTTATGCGAACTCTAATTTTTTTCCCTTAATCAACCATTTTTGGAGAACTATGAATTAGATTGTGTTATAGATGACTAGTAAGAAACTTTAATTTCTATTATTTTTGTGAATGTTGAATTTCCATCAATTTGATGTCCAGTTCAGCGAAGACATGATTTTAAGGCTATGTTGCATCTTTGTCACACGATCTCCAATTTTTCAACCATAATCAACCATATTCAGAGAACTTTGATTTAGATTGTGTTGTAGATGACTATTAAGATCCTTTATTTTCTATCGATTTAATGTCAAGTTCGGTGAAGACCTAATTTTAAGGCTACATTGCATCTGTGTCACTTAAACTCCAGTTTTTCGCCTATAATCAACCATGGTTGGAGAAATTTGATTTAGATTGTCTTGTAGATGACAAGTAAGAACCTTTATTTTCTATCAATTTTCGTGAATGTTGAATTTCCATCGATTTAATGTCGAGTTCGTTGAAGAGCTGATTTTAAGCCTACGTTGCATCTATTTCAGGTAAATTCCAAATTTTCACCCATAATAGACCATGTTTGGAGAACTTTCATTTAGATTGTGTTGTAGATAACTACTAAGGACCTTTATTTGCTATCAATTTTCATGAATGTTGAATTTGCATCAATTTAATGTTGAATTCGACAAAGACCTTATTTTAAGGCTACGTCGAATTTGTGTCTCGCAAAATCCAATTTTTCACCCATTATCAACCATGTTTGGAGAACTTTGATTTAGATTTTGTTATAGGCAACTAGTATGAACCTTATTTTCTATCATTTTTCGTGAATGCTAAATTTCCATCGATTTAATGTCGAGTTCAGTGAAGACCTGATTTTAAGGGTACTTTTCATCTGTGTCACGCGAACTCCAAATATTCACCCAATTATCAACCATGTTTGGAGAACCTTGATTTACATTATGTTGTAGATGACTATTAAGAACCTTTATTTTCTATCGATTTTCGTGAATGTTGAAGTTCCATTTATTAAATGTCGAGTTCGGTGAAGACATGATTTAAGGCTATGTTGCATCTGTTTCATGCGATCTCAAATTTTTCACCTATAATAAACCATGTTTCAAGAAATTTGATTTAGATTATCTTGTAGATGACTAGTAAGAACCTTTATTTTCTATCACTTTTCGTGAATGTTGAATCGATTTAATGTCAAGTTCGCTGAAGAGCTAATTTTAAGCCTACATTGTATCTATTACAAGTAAATTCCTATTTTTCACCCATAATAAACCATGTTTGGATAACTTTCATCTACAACACAATATAAATCGAAGTTCTCCAGAAATGGTTGATTATCTGTGAAAATTTTGAGTTCTTGTGACACAGATGCAACGTAGCCTTAAAATCAGTTCTTCACCAAACTCAACATTAAATCAATGGAAATTCAACATTTCCAAAGACCTATAGAAAATAAAGGTACTTAATAGTTATCTAACACACAGATGCAACGTAGCCTTAAAATTAGGTTTCGTTGAACTCGACAATAAGTCAATGAAATTTCAACATTCACGAAAATTGATCTAAAGGTTCTTAACAGTCATCTACAACACAATCCAAATTAAATTTCTCCAAACATAGTTTATTATGGGTGAAATATTATAGTTCACGTGACACAGATGCAATGTACCCTTAAAATCAGGTCTTCGCCAAACTCGACATTAAATATAACATGCATGAAAATAGATAGAAAATAAAGGTTCTTAATAGTCATCTAAAACATAATCTAAATCAAAGTTCTCCAAACATGGTTGATTATGGGTGAAAACTTCAAAATCGCATGACATAGATTCAAAGTAGCCTTAAAATCAGGACTTCATCGAACTTGAGATTAAATCGATGGAAATTCAACATTCACAAAAATCAACAAAAAATAAACGTTCTTAAAACTCATCTACAACATAATCTAAATCAAAGTTCTCCAAACATGGTTGATTATGCGTAAAAAATTGCAGTTCACATGACAGAGACACAAGATTGCCTTAAAATCAGGTCTTCACTGAACTTGACATTAAATCGAGGGAAATTCAACATTCACAAAAACCAATGGAAATTAAAGGTACTAGTCATCTACAACACAATCTAAATCAAAGTTCTCCAAACATGGTTGATTATGGGTGAAAATTTGGAGTTAGTGTGACACAGATGCAACGTAGCCTTAAAATTAGTTCTTCGCCAAACTCAACATTCACGAAAACTGATAGTAAATAAAAGTTCTTAATTTTCATCTACAACATAATCTAAATCAAGGTTCTCTAAACATGGTTGAATATGGTTATAAATTTTGAGTTCATGTGACACAGATGCAACGTAGCCTTAAAATCAACATGAACCGATGGAAATTCAACATTCATGAAAAAATGATAGAAATTAAAGGTTCTAACTAGTCATCTATAACACAATCTAAATCAATATTCTCCAAACATGGTTGATTATGGGTGAAAATTTGGAGTTCGCATGACACAGATGCAATGTAGCATTAAATCGGGTTTTTGTTGAAATCAACATTAAATAAATGGAAATTCAACATTCACGAAAACAAATAGAAATCAAATTTCTCCAAACATGGTTGATTATGGGTGAAAATTTGAATTTTGAGTGACATAGATGCAACGTAGCACTAAAATCAGGTCTTCGCTGAACTCAACATTAAATCATTGGAAATTTAACATTCATAAAAACCAATAGAAAATAAAGGTTCTTAATTGTCATCTAAATAATAATCTAAATAAAATTTTGCCAAACATGGTTCGTTATTAGTGAAAATTTGGATTTTGCATGACACATATGAAACGTAGCCTTAAAAGAAGGTTTTTGTCGAACTCGACATTAAATCAATGCAAATTGAACATTCACAAAAAATGATAGAAATTAAAGGTTCTTACTGGTCATTTACAACTCAATGTAAATCAAAGTTCTCCAAACATGGTTGATTATGGGTGAAAAATTGGAGTTCGCGTGATAGAGATGCAACGTAGCCTTTAAATTAGGTCTTCTCAAAACTTGACATTAAATTGATAAAAAATCAACATTCATGAAAATTGATAGAAAATAAAGGTACTTAATAGTCATCTACAAGACAATCTAAATCAATGTTCTCCAAACAAGTATCATTATGGGTGAAAAATTGGAGTTCGCATAACACATATGCATCGTAGCATTAAAATCAGGTCTTTGCCGAACTCCACATTAAATTGATGGAAATTCAACATTCATGAAAACCATTAAAAAATAAAGGTTCTTAATAGATATCTACAACATAATCTAAATCAAAATTTCTCCAAACATGGTTGATTATAGGTGAAAAATTCGATTTTGCATGACACAAATGCAACGTAGCCTTAAAATCAAGTCTTCGCCAAAATCGACACTAAATCGATGGAAATTCAACATTCACTAAAATCGATAGAAAATAAAGGTTCTTAATAGTCATCTACAACTCAATCTAAATCATTGTTTTCCAAACATGGTTGATTATATGTGAAAAATTGGAGTTTGCATGACATAGATGCAGCATAGCTTTAAAATCAAGTTTTCGCTGAACTCGACATTAAATCAATGGATATTCAACATTCACAAAAGTAGACACAAATTAAAGGTTCTTAATAGTCATCTACGACACAATATAAATCAAATTTCTCCAAACATAGTTGATTATCGTTGAAAAATTGGAGTTCATGTAACACAAATGCAACTTAACATCATGTCTTCACCAAACTCAACATTAAATCAAGGGAAATTCAACATTCATGAAAACCAATAGAAAATAAACCTTCTTAATAGTCATCTACAACACAATCTAAATTAAAGTTCTCCAAACATGGTTCAGTATGGGTGAAAAATTGGAGTTCATGTGACGTAGATGCAACGTAGCCTTAAAATGAGTTCTTCCCTGAAATCGAAATTAAATTGATGGAAATTCAACATTCACGAAAAATGATAGAAATTAAAGGTTCTTACTAGTCATCTACAACACAATCTAAATCAAAGTTCTCCAAAGATGGTTGATTATGGGTCAAAATTTGGAGTTTGAGTGACACAAATGCAATGTAGCCTAAAAAGTAGGTCTTCGTCGAACTCGACATTAAATCTAAGGAAATTCAACATTCATGAAAACTGATAAAAAATAAAGGTTCTTACTAGTCAGCTACAACACAATCTAAATCAAAGTTCTCCAAACATGGTGGATTATGAGTGAAAAATTGCAATTCGCGTGACATTGATGCAACATAGCCTTAAAATCAGGTCTTCTCCAAAATCGACATTAAATCAATGGAAATTCAACATTCATGAAAAATTGATAGAACACTAAGGTTCGTAATAGTCATATAAAAAGGTTTTTACTAATCATCTACAACACAATCTAAATCAAAAATCTCCAAACATGGTGGATTATGAGTGAAAAATTGCAATTCATGTGACATTGATGCAACGTAGCCTTAAAATCAGGTTTTCGTCGAACTCGACATTAAATCAATAGAAATTCAACATTGGCAAAAACCCATAGAAAATAAAGGATCTTAATAGTCATCTACAACACAATCCTAGATAAAAGTTCTCCAAACATGGTTGATTGTGGGGGGAAAATTGGAGTTTGCATGACAAAGATGCAACTGAACCTTAAAATTAGATTTTCGTCAAACTCAACATTAAATCGATGGAAATTCAACATTCACGAAAACCGCCAAAAAATAATGGTTCTTAATAGTCATCTACAACATAATCATAAATCATTGTTATCCAAACATGGTTGATTGTGGGTAAAAAATGTTAGTTCCCATGAAGCAGCTGCAAGTAGGCTTAAAATCGGGTTTTCATAGAACTCAACATTGAATCGATGGAAATTGAACATTCACGAAAATTTATAGAAAATAAATGTTCTTAATAGTCATCTACAACATAATACTAAATCAAATTTCTTCAAACATGGTTGATTGTGGGTGAAAAATGGGAGCTCACATGATACAACTGCAACGTAGCCTTCAAATGAGGTTTTCGTCAAACTCGACATTAAATCGATGGAAATTCAACATGCACGAAAATCGATAGAAAATTAAGGTTTTTAATAGTTATCTACAAACTAAACCTAAATCAAAGTTCTCCAAGTATGGTTGATTGTGGGTGAAAAATGGGAGTCTGTGTGACAATTTTGAAATGTATCCTAAATAAAGGTTTTTGTCGAACTCGACATTAAATCGATGGAAATTCAAAATTCACAAAAATTGATAGAAAATAAAGGTTCTTAATAGTTATCTACTACACTATCCTAAATAAAGGTTGTGCAAACATGGTTGATTATGGTTGAAAAATTGGAGTTCGTGTTACAATTTTGCAATGTATCCTTAAAATAAGGTTTTTTACGAACTCGATATTAAATCAATGGAAATTCAACATTCACGAATACCCATAGAAAATAAATGTTCTTAATAGTCATCTAGAACATAGTCCTAAATCAATGTTGTCCAAAAATGAGAGTTCATGTGACACATCTGCAACGTAGCCTTAAAATCAGTTTTTCATGGAACTTGGCATTAAATCAATGAAAATTCAATATTCACAAAAACAAATAGAAAATAAAGGTTGTTAATAGTCATCTACAACATAATCCTAAATCAAATTTCTGTAAACATGGTTGATTATGGGTGAAAAATTGGAGTTCGTGTGACACAACTACAACGTAGCCTTAAAATCATGTTTTCGTCGAACTCGACATTAAATCGATAGAAATTCAACATTCACGAAAACCAATAGAAAACAAAGGTTCTTAATAGTCATTGAAAACAAAATCCTAAATCAACGCTATCCAAACATGGTTGATTGTGGGTGAAAAAAGGGAGTTTGCGTGACACAGCTGCAACGTAGCCTTAAAATCTGGATTTCGAAGGACTCAACATTAAATCAATGGAAATTCAACATTCATGAAAACTGATAGAAAATAAAGGTTCTTAGTAGGTCATCAACAACACAATCATAAATCAAAGTTCTCCAAACATGGTTGATTATGCATAAAAAATAGGGGTTCACGTGACACATTTGCAACGTAGCCTTAAAATGAGGTTATTGTTCAACTCGACATTAAATCGATGGAAATTGAACATTCACGGAAACCAATATAAAATAAAGGTTCTTAATAGTCATCCACAACACAATCCTTAAATCAAAGTACTCCAAACATTATTGATTGTGGGTGAAAATTCGTGTTCGTGGGACAAAACTGCAACATAGCCTTAAAATTAATTTTTTGTCAAACTCAACATTAAATCGATGGAAATTCAATATTTATGAAAAAGTGATAGAAAATAAATGTTCTTAATAGTTATCTAAAACACAATACTAAATCAAAGTTCTCCAAACATGATTGATTATGGGTGAAAATGGGAGTTCACGTGACAAAGCTGCAACGTTGCCTTAAAATTAGGTTTTCATCGAACTCGACATTATATCAATGGAAATTCAACTTTCACGAAAATCGATAAAAATTAAAGGTTCTTAAAAGTTATCTACAACATAATTTTATATCAAATTTCTCCAAACATGGTTTATTGTGGGAGGAAAATGGGTTATCGCATGACACAACTGCAACATAACCTTAAAATCAAATTTTTGTGAAACTCAACATTAAATTTTGTAGTACAACTTTGTGGGGTCATAAATTTTGATCCAACCATTAGTTTTTAAAATATAATATATTTTTGGAAAGCTCTCCAAAAGACACTTGACGTCATTCATTTGTATCATTTATTTGGTTTTTGTAATTGCGTAAAATCTTCTAAAGAGAGTAAGTTTTTAAAAAATCAAGATTTATTAAATTTGGTAGTACAATATCGCGAGGTCATGACTTTAGATCTGACCATTGCATTATCAATTATAATATATCTTCGAAAAATTCTCTAGAAGACACTTGGCCTGGTTCATTTGCGTCCTATATCTAGTTTGTGTAACTGCCTAAGATCTTAAAGAAATTGTAACTTTTTGAAAAATTAAAATTTTATTAAATTTTGTAGTACAACTTCATAGGGTCATAAATTTTAATCTAACAATTGGATTTTCAATTATAATATAGTTTTGGAAATCACTTCAGAATGTGCTTGCCTTCATTCATTCACATCTTTTATGTAATTTGCATAACTGTCTAAAATCTTCTATAAGATGCAATCTATTCGCAAAACATGGTTGATTATGGGTGAAAAATGGGAGTGGATATGACACAATTGCAACGCAGCCTGAAAATTAGGTGTTCATCGAACTCAACATTAAATCGATGGAAATTCAATGTTCACAAAAACTAATAGAAAATAAAGGTTCTTAATAGTCATCTACAACACAATCTAAAATCAAAATTTTCCAAACTTGGTTCATTATGGGTGAAAAATGAGAGTTCGATGAAATAGTTGTAACGTTGCCATAAAATCAGGTGTTCGATAATCTTGGGTTGTAAATCAATTGAAAATCAACGTTCACAAAAGGTGATATAAAATAAAGGATCCTATTAGTCATCTATAAGACAATCCTCAATCAAAGTTCTCCAAACATAGTTGATTATGGGTAAAATATGGGAGTCCAAATGACATTGCTGCAACGTAGCCTTAAAATCATTTGTTCACCGAAATCGACATTAAATCTACGGAAATTCAACATTCACAAAAATCGATAATAAATAAAGCTTCTTAATAGTCATCTACAACACAATCTAAAATCAAACTTATCTACACCCAGTTGATAATAAGGTGAAAAATGGGAGTTCGCATAACACAACTACAACATCATGTTGACAGTTGATTTAGGATTATGTTGTAGATGATTATTAAGAACCTTTATTTTCTATTGGTTTTCGTGAATGTTGAAATTCCATCGATTTAATGTCGAGTTTGACAAAAACATGATTTTAAGGCTACGTTGCAGATGTGTAATTTCAACTCCCATTTTTCACCTACAATCAACCATGTTTGAAGAAGTTTAATTTAGGATTATGTTGTACATGACTATTAAGAACATTTATTTTCTATTGGTTTTCAAGAATGTTAAATTTCCATCGATTTAATGTCAAGTTTGACGAAAACCTAATTTTAAGGCTACGTTGGAACTTCGTCACATGAACTCCCATTTTTTACCCACAATCAACCATTTTTGCAGAATTTTGATTTAGGATTGTGTTGTAGATGACTATTAAGAACTTTTATCTCCTATCGGGTTTTGTGAATGTTGAATATCCATTGATCTAATGTCGAGTTTGATGAAAACCTGATTTTAAGGCTACGTTGCAGTTGCATCACGTGAACTCCCATTTTTCACCCACAATCAACCATGTTTGGAGAAATTTGATTTAGGATTATGTTGTAGATGACAATTAAGAACTTTTATTTTCTACTAGTTTTCGTGAATGTTGAATTTCCATCGATTTAATGTCCAGTGTGACGAAAACATGATTTAAAGGCTATGTTGCAGATGTGTTATGCGAACTTCCATTTTTCACCCACAATCAACCATGTTTGGGAAAATTTGATTTAGAATTCTATTGTAGATGACTATTAAGAACATTTATTTTCTATCAATTTTTGTCAATGTAGATTTTTCATCTAGTTAATGTCGACTTCGATGAAAACCTAATTTTCAGGCTATATTACATTTGTGTCATGCGAACTCTCATTTTTAACCCACAATCAACAATGTTCAGAGAACTTTTATTTAGGATTGTGTTGTAGATGACTATTAAGAACCTTTATTTTCCTTTAGTTTTTATGAATATTGAATTTCCATTTATTTAATGTCGAGTTTGACAAAAACCTGATTTTATAGCTATGTTGCAGCTGTGTCACGTGAACTTTCACTTTTCACCCATAATCAACCATGTTTGGAAAAAAATGATTTAGGATTGTGTTGTAGATGACTACAAATAACCTTTATTTCCTATCGGTTTTTGTTACTTTTTAATTTCCATCGATTTAATTTCGAGTTTGATTAAAACCTAATTTTAAGGTTATGTTGCAGATTTGTCATGAAAACTCCCATTTTTCACAAAAATCAACCATGTTTGGAGAATTTTGATTTAGGATTATGTTGTAAATAACTATTAAGATACTTTATTTTCTATTTGTTTTCGTGAATGTTGAATTTCCATCGATTTAATGTTGAGTTCGATGGAAACCCGATTTTAAGGCTACGTTTCATCTTTGTCACACAAACTCCTATTTTTCACCCACAATCAACCATGTTTGGAGAAATTTGATTTAATATTGTGTTGTAGATGACAATTAAAAACTTTTATTTTTTATTGGTTTTTGTGAATGTTATGTCGAGTTTCACAAAAATCTTATTTAAGGCTACATTGCAGCTATGTCATGCGAACTCCCATTTTTTACCCAAAATCAACCATTTGGAGAATTTTGATTTAGAATTGTATTGTAGATGACTATAAAGGACCTTTATTTCCTATTGGTTTTTGTTACTGTTCAATTTCCATCGATTTAATCTCGAGTTAGACAAAAACCTAATTTTAAGGCTATGTTGCAAATTTGTTACGGAACTCCCATTTTTCACCCATAATAAACCATGTTTGAAGAACTTTGATTTAGGATTATGTTGTAAAAAACTATGAAGAACCTATATTTTCTATTTGTTTTTGTGAATGTTGAATATCCATCGAGAGTGATTCCACAATATTGGGAGTTCATGTACATTCTGCAACATAGCCATAAAATAAGTTTTTCGTTTTTCTCGACATTAAATCGATGGAAATTCAACATTCACGAAACCTAATACAAAATAAAGATAATTAATAGTCATCAAAAACATAATCCTAAATCAAAGTTCTCCAAACATGGTTGATTGTGGGTAAAAAATGGGAGTTTGTGTGACACAACTGCAAAGTAGCCTTAAAATCAGGTTTTCATCGAACTCGAAAATAAATCTTTGGAAATTCAACATTCACAAAAATCGATAGAAAATAAACCTTTTTAATAGTGATCTACAACTCAATCCTAAATAAAAAATTTCAAAACATGGTTGATTGTGGGTGAAAAATGGGAATTTGTGTGACACAGCTGCAACATAGCCTTAAAATCAGGTTTTCGTTAAACTAGACATTATATCAATTAAAATTCAACATTCACAAAAACCAATAGAAAATAAAGGTTCTTAATAGTCATCTACGTCAAAATCCCATATAAAAGTTCTCCAAACATTGTTTATTATGTCTTTAAAATGTGAGTTCACGTGACACATCTGCAACGTAGCCTTAAAATCATGTTTTCGTCAAACTTGACATTAAATCGATGGAAATTCAACATTCACAAAAATTGATAGAAAAGAAAGGTTCTTAATAGTCATCTACAACACAATCCTAAATCAAATTTCTCCAAACATGGTTGATTGTGTGTGAAAATTGGGAGTTCGCATGACACAGCTGCAATAGAGCCTTAAAATCAATTTTTCGTCGAACTTGACATTAAATCAATGGAAATTCAACATTCATGAAAACTGATAGAAAACAAAGGAGTATTCATCTACAACACAATCCTAAATTAAAGTTCTCCAAACATGGTTGATTCCGGGTCAACAAATGGGATTTTGTGTGACACAGCTGCAACATATCCTTAAAATCAAGTTTTCTTAGAACTCGACATTAAATCAATGGAAATTCAACATTCATGAAAACCAATAGAAAATAAAGGTTCTTAATAGTCATATACGACACAATCCTAAATCAAAGTTCTCCAAACATGGTTGATTGTGTGTGAAAAATGGGAGTTCGCATGACATAGCTGTAATGTAGCCTTAAAATCATGTTTTTCTTCGAACTCGACATTCAATCGTTGGAAATTCAACATTCACAAAAATTGATAAGAAATAAAAGTTCTTAATTGTAATCTACAACACAATCCTAAATGAAAGTTCTCTAAACCTGGTTGATTATGAATTAAAAATGGGAGGTCACTTGACAAAGCTACAACATAGCCTTAAAATAAAGTGTAAGGCGCACTTGGCTGTAAATCGATAAAAAGTCAACATTCACAAAAGGCGATATTAAATAAAGGATGCTGATAGTAATCTACAAGACAATCCTAAATTAAAGTTCTCCAAAGATGGTTGATTATGGGTGAAAAATGGGATTCTCATGACATAGCTGCAATGTAGCCCTAAAACTAGGTGTTAGATGAACTTGGCTGTAAATCGAGAAAAAATCAATGTTCACGAAAGGCAATAAAAAATAAATTCCCATTTTTCAACCGCAATCAACCATGTATATAGAACTTTTATTTAGAATTATGTTGTAGATGACTATTAAAAACCATTTTTTTTTATTGGTTTTTCGTGAATGTTGAATTTCAATCGATAAATGTCGACTTCGCCGAAAACCTAATTTTAAGGCTACATTGTAGTATTGTCACGCAAACTCCCATTTTTTACCCACAATCAATCATGTTTGAGAACTTTAATATAGGATTGTGTTGTAGATGACTATACAAAACCTTTATTTTCTATCAGTTTTCATGACTGTTGAATTTCCATCGATTTAATGTTGAGTTTGACAAAAACCTGATTTTAAGGCTATGTTATAGTTGTGTCACACGAACTCCCTTTTTTCACCCACAATCAACTATGTTTGGAGAACTTTGATTTAGGATTGTGTTGTAGATGACTATTAAGAACGTTTATTTGCTATCGGTTTTCGTGAATGTTGAATTTCCATTGATTTAATGTCAAATTTGATGAGAACCTGATTTTAAGGCTATGTTGCAGTTGTGTCACGTGAACTCCCATTTTTCACACATTAGCAACCCTATTTGGAGAAATTCAATTTAGGATTGTGTTGTAGATGACTATTAAGAACCTTTATTTTCTATCGAATTTCGTGCATGTTAAATTTCCATTGATAGAATGTTGAATCGACGAAAAAATGATTTTAAGGTTACATTGCTGATGTTTCATACAAACTCCCCTTTTTCACTCATAATCAACCATGTTTGGAGAAGTTTGATTTAGGATTATGTTGTAGATGACTATTAAGAACATTATTTTTCTGTTGCTTTTTGTGAATGTTTAATTTCCATCGATTAAATGTCGAGTTCAAAGAAAACCTGATTTTAAGGCTACGTTGCAGCTTTGTCATGCGAACTCCCATTTTTTACCCACAATCAACCATGTTTGGAGTACTTTGATTTAGGATTGTGTTGTAGGTGACCATTAAGAACTTTGATTTTCTATCAATTTTCGTGAATATTGAATTTCCATCGATTTAATGTTAAGTTCAATGAAAACCTGATGAGAGAGAGAGAGATAGAACTTTGATTTTGGATTATGTTGTAGATGACTATTAAGAACCTCTATTTTCTATCGATTTTTGTGAATGTTGAATTTCCATCAATTTAATGTTGATTTTGATGAAAAACTAATTTTAAAGCTACGTTGTAGATTTGTCACATGAAGTCCCATTTTTCACCCACAATCAACCTTTATTTTCTATTAGTTTTCATGAATGTTGAATTTCCATACATTTAATGAATGTTTCGAGAAGTTTGATTTAGGATTTTGTTGTAGATGACTATTAAGAACATTTGTTTTCTATTGCTTTTTGTGAATGTTGAATTTCAATCAATTTAATTGGTGAGTTCAATGAAAACCTGATGAAGGGGAGAGAGAAGGAGAGAGAGGGAGAGATAGATTAGGATTACGTTGTAGATGACTATTAAGAACATTTTTTTTCTATTGGTTTTTGTGAATGTTTAATTTCCATCGATTAAATGTCGAATTTGAAGAAAACCTGATTTTAAGGGTACGTTGCAACTTGTTACACAAACTCCCATTTTTTACCCACAATCAACCATGTTTGGAGTACTTTGATTTAGGATTGTGTTGTAGGTGACTATTAAGAACTTTGATTTTCTATCAATTTTCGTGAATATTGAATTTCCATCAATTTAATGTTGATGACTATTAGGAACCTCTATTGTCTACCGACTTTAATGAACATTGATTTTGCATCAATTTAAAGTTGATTTCATCTAACATTTGATTTTAATGCTACGTTGTAGTGTGTCATGCAAACCCCCATTTTTCTCCCATAATCAAAGAAGTTTTCATAACTTTGATTTATATTGTGTTGTATATGACTATTACGATGCTTTATTTTCTATTTTCTTTCATTATTGTTGATTTTCCATCAATTTCCAGGCAATTTCAGCTAACACCTGATTTTAAGGCTACGTTGTACCTATTTTATGCGAACACCAAATTTTCACCCATAATCAATCATGTTTGGGAATTTTGATTTTATATTGTGTTGTAGATGAATATTAAGAACCTTTATTTTATATCTGCTTTTGTGAATGTTGATTTTCCATTGATTTACAGTCGAGTTTGGCTAACACTTAATTTTAATGCTACATTGCACCTTTCTCAGGTGAATTCCCATTTTTCACCCATAATCAACCATGTTTCGAGAACTTTCATTTAAGATTATGTTCTAGATGACTATTAGGATCCTTTATTTTATATCGTCTTTATTGAACATTAATTTTTGATCGATTTACAACCAAGTTTGTGTAACACCTGATTTTAAGGCTACGTTCCAGCGATGTCATGTGAACTACAATTTTTCACCCACAACCAACCATGTTTGGAGAACTTTGATTTAGGATTGTGTTGTAGATGACTATTAGGATCCTTTATTTTATATTAGTTTGAACGTGTATTTTTGATTGATTTACAGTCAAGATCATCTAACACCTGATTTTAATGCTATGTTGTAGTTGTGTCATGCAAACTACCAATTTTCACCAATAATCAACTAGGTTTGGAGAAGTTTGATTTTAGATTGTGTTGTAGATGACTATTAAGAACCTTTCTTTTCTATCGGTTTTTGTCAATGTTCAATTTCCATCGATTTAATGTTGAGTTCGACGAACACCTGATTTTAAGGCTATATTGTAGATGTGTTACACACACTTTCAGTTTTTACCCATAATCAACTATATTTGGAGAACTTTAATTTAGGATTGTATTGCTAATGACTATTAGGATCCTTTATTTTATATCGACTTTCATGAACATTGATTTTCAAACGATTTACAACCAAGTTCGTATCACATCTCATTTTAAGGCTATGTTGCAGCTATGCCACGTCAACTCCAATTTTTCAGCTCCAATCAACCATTTTTGGAGAAATTTTATTTAGTATTGTGATGTAGATTCCTTATTTTATATTGGCTTTCGTGAACATTGATTTTTGATTGATTTACAGCCAAGTTCATCTAACACTTGATTTTAAGGCTATGTTGTAGTTGTGTCCTGCAAAGTCCAAATTTTCACCCATAATCGATTTAGTTTTTTTGTTCGGGGAACACTTAATTTTAAAGTTACATTGCAGCTATGTCATTGAAACTCCCATTTTTCACCCATAATCAACCATGTTTGTAGAACTTTGACTTTTAATCGATTTATAGCCAAGTTCGTCTAACACCTAATTTTAAGACTATGTTGCACCTGTGTGATGCAAACTCTTATGTTTCACCCATAATCAACCAGGTTTGGAGAATTTTGATTTTAGATTGTGTTGTAGATGACTATTAAGAACCTTTATTTTCTATTGATTTTTGTGAATGTTGATTTCCATCGATTTAATATTGAGTTGGCCAAACACTTTATTTTAAGGCTACTTTGCAGCTGTGTTAAATGAACTCCCTTTTTTCACGCATAATCAACCATGTTTGGAGAACTCTGATTTAGAATTGTCATGCGAACTCACATTTTTCACCCATAATCAACTAGGTTTGGAGAACTTTAATTTTAGTTTATGTTATAGATGACTATTAAGAACCTTTATTTTCTGTCAATTTTCATGAATATTGAATTTCTATTTATTTAATGTCAACTTCGAACAACCCCTATTTCTCGGCTATGTTGCAGCTGTGTCACGTGAACTCCCATTTTTCACCCATAATTAACCATCTTGGGAGAACTTTGATTTAGGATCGAGTTGTGGATGAGTATTAGGATCATTTAATATTTATCTTTTTTCGTGAGGTTGGTTTCGTTCGATTTATAACCGTGTTCGTCTAATACTTGATTTTCAGGCTATGTTGCAGCTATGTCATGTGAATATCCATTTTTCATCCATAATCAACCAAGTTTGGAGAAGTTTGATTTTAGATTGTGTTGTAGATGATTATTAAGAAACTTTATTATCTATTTATTTTTCGTGAATGTTCAATTTTAATCGATTTAATGTCGAGTACAGTGAACACTTGATTTTAAGGCTACATTGTAGCTATGTCATAAAAAATCTCATTTTCACCCATAATTAACCATGTTTGGAGAACTTTTATTTTGGATAGTGTTGTAGTTAATCTAACACCTAATTTTAAGGCTATGTTGAGGCTGTGTCATGCGAACTCCCATTTTTCACCCATAATCATCAAGGTTTGGATCCTTTATTTCATATCACCTTTCATGAACGTTGATTTTCTATTGAAGTACAACCAATTCCGCTAACACTTGATCTTAAGGGTACATTGCAGTTGTGTCAGGCGCACGTCCATTTTTCACCCATAATCAACCAGGTTTGAAGAAGTTTTATTTTAGATTATCTTTTAGATGACTATTAAGAACCTTTATTTTCTATAGATTTTCATGAATGTTGAATTTTCATCGATTTAATGTTGAGTTCAGTGAACACTTGATTTTCAGGCTACCTTGCAGTTGTGTCACACGGAATCCCATTGTTCACCCATAATCAACCATGTTAGGAGAATTTTGATTTAGGATTATGTAATAGATGACTATTAGGATCCTTTATTTTATATCACCTTTCATGAACGTTGATTTTTAATCGATTTATAGCCAAGATCGATTTAAAGGCTACGTTCCAGCTATGTCATTCAAACACCCATATTTCACCCATAATCAACTAGGTTTGGCAAAGTTTGATTTTAGATTTTGTTATAGATGACTATTAAGAACCTTTGTTTTCTATCAAATTTTGTGAATGTTGAATTACCATCAATTTCATATCAAGCTATCCGAACACATGATTTTAAGGCGATGTTGCTACTGTGTGACTTGAACTCCCACTTTTCACCCACTATCAACAATGTTTGGATAATATTGATTTAGGATTGTGTTGTGGATCTTTTATTTTGTATCGCCTTTCCTGAATGTTGATTTTTGATTGATTTACAACCAAGTTCATCTAACACTTTATTTTAAGCTTACATTGCAGCTATGTAATGCAAATTCCAATTCTTCACCCATAATTAACCAAGTTTGGAGATGTTTGATTTTAGATTGTGTTGTTGATGTCTATTATTAACCTCTATATTCTATCGAATGTTGAATTTCCATCAATTTAATGTCGAGTTTGGTGAACACCTGATTTTAAGGCTATATTGCATCTATATCATGCGATCTCTCGTTTTTCACGTATAATCAACCATGTTTGTAGTACTTTGATTCAGGATTGTGTTGTAAATGACTATCAGGATCTTTTATTTTATATCACCTTTCGTGAAAGTTGATTTTCAATCGATTTATAGCCAATTTTGTCTAACACCTGATTTGAGGGCTATGTTGCAGCTATATCATCTGAAATCCTATTTCTCAGCCATAATCAACCAGGTTTCGAGAACACCCAATTTTCAGGCTATGTTGTAGTTGTCTCATTCGAACTCCCTTTTTTCACCCATAATCAACTAGTTTTGAAGAAGTTTGACTTTAGGTTATGTTGTAGATGACTATTAGGAACCTTTAATTTCTATCATTTTTTGCGAATGTTGAATTTCTATTGATTTATTGTCAAGTTCCGCGAACACCTGATTTGAAGGCTACATTACAGCTTTGTCATGCAAACTCACACTTTTCATCCATAATCAGCAATGTTTGGAGAATTTTATTTAGGATTGTGTTGTAGATAACTATTAGGAACCTTTATTTGGTATCACCTTTCATGAACGTTGATTTTCAATCAATTTACAACAAAGTTTGTCGAACACCTGATTTTAAGGTTACGTTTTATTTATGTCATGCAAATTCCCATTCTTCAGCAAAAATCAACAAGGTTTGATGAAGTTTTATTTTAAATAGTCATATAGAACACAATCCTAAATCAAAGTTCTCCAAACCTCGTTGATAATGGGTGAAAAATGGGAGTTCATATGACACAGCTACAACATAGCCCTAAAATCAAGTGTAAGACAAACTTGGTTGTAAATCGATCAAAAATTAACATTCATGAAAGGCGATATAAAAAAATGATCTGAGTAGTCATCTAGAACACAATCCTTAATGAAATTTCTCCAAACATGGTTGATTATGTGTGAAAAATGGGAGTTCGTGTGACACAGCCGCAACGTAGCCTTAGAATTAGGTGTTTAGCTAACTCGACATTAAATCTATTGAAAATAAAGGTTCTTAATAGTCATCTATAGCACAATCCAAAATCAAACTTCTCCAAACTTAATTGATTATGGGTGATAAATGGGAGTTCATATGAAACAGCTGCAATGTAGCCTAAATATCAAGTGTTAGACGAACTTGGTTGTAAATCGATCAAAGATCAGCTTTCATGAAAGGTGATATACAATAAAGGATCATAATAGTCATCTGCAACAAAATCTTAAATTAAAGTTCTCCAAACATGGTTGATTACGGGTGAAAAGTGGGAGTTCTCATGACACAGCTGCAACGTAGCCTTAAAATTTGGTGTTCACCGAACTTGACATTAAATTGATGGAAATTAAACATTCATAAAAACCAATAGAAAATAAAGGTTGTTAAAAATTATCTACAATAGAATCTAAAAGCTAAGTTTTCCAAACCTTGATGATTATTGGTGAAAATTGGAGTTCACATGACATAACTACAGTGTAGCCTTAAAATCAAGTGTTAGACTAATCTAGTTGCAAATCGATAAAAAATCAATGTTCATGAAGGCGATATAAAATAAAGGACCCTAATAGTCATCTATAACACAATACTAAATCAAAGTTCTCCAAACATGGTTGATTAAGGTTGAAAAATGGGATTTCGCATGACATAGCTGCAATGTAGCTTTAAAATCAGATGTTCACCAAACACGACATTAAATAGATGGAAATGTAATATTCATGTGAAATGATAGAAAATAAAGGTTCCTAATAGGCATTTACAACACAATCTAAAATCAAAGTTCTCTAAACCTAGTTGATTATGGGTGGAAAAATGGGAGTTCGCATGACACATCTGCAAATTAGCCTTAAAACAAGGTGTTAGATGAACTTGGGTGTAGAAATATTTATTTTATATCGATTTTATTGAATGTTGAATTTCCATCGATTTAATGTCAAATTTGATGAAAACCAAATTTTAAGGTTACGTTGCAACTGTGTCACGCGAACACCCATTTTTTACCTATAATCAACCATGTTTGGTGAACTTTGATTTAGGATTGTGTTGTAGATTTATGTCGTGTTTGACGAAAACCTGATCTTAAGGCTATGTTGCAGTTGTGTCATGCGAACTCCCAATTTTCACACACAATCAACCATGTTTGGAGAACTTTAATTTATGATTATGTTGTATAGATGACTATTAAGAACCTTTATTTTCTATCGCTTTTTCGTGAATGTTGAATTTTCATCAAGTTAATGTCGAGTTTGACGAAAACCTGATTTTAACATTACATTGCATTTGTGTTATGTGAACTCCCATTTTTCACCCACAATCATCCATGTTCAGATAACTTTGATTTATGATTGTGTAGTAGATGACTATTAGGAACCTTTATTTTTTATCACTTTTTGTGAATGTTGAATTTCCATTGATTTAATGTCAAGTTCTACGAAAACCTAATTTTAAGGCTAAATTTCAGCTATGTCACTCGAACTTAGGATTTTGTTGTAGATGACTTTTAAGAACCTTTATTTTCTATTGGTTTTCGTGAATGTTGAATTTCTATCGATTTAATGTTGAGTTAATTTAAAAATCTGATTTTAAGGTTACAATGCAGCTGTATCATGCGAACTCCCATTTTTCACCTATAATCAAACATGTTTGGTGAACTTTGATTTAGGATTTTTTGTAGATGACTATTAAGAACCTTCATTTTCTATCAAATTTTTTGAATATTGAATTTCCATCGATTTAATATCGTGTTCAACGTAAACCTGATTTTAAGGCTATGTTGCACGTGTGTTACACAAACTCTCCTCTTTCACACACAATCAACCATGTTTGGAAAATTTGATTTAGGATTGTGTTGTAGATGACTATCAAGAACCTTTATTTTCTATCGGTTTTCGTGAATGTTGTAGATGACTATTAGGATCCTTTATTTTATATCACCTTTCGTGAAAGCTGATTTTCAATTGATTTACTACCAAGTTCTTCTAACACTTGCTTTTAAGGATAAATTGTAGCTATGTCATGCATACTCTTATTTATCACTCATAGATTTTTGTGAATGTTGAATTGCCATCGATTTAATGTCGAGTTCATCGAAAACCTGATTTTAAGGCTACGTTGCAGCTCTCTGACGTGAAATCCCATTTTACACCCATAATCAACCATGTTTGGAAAACTTTTATTTAGGATTGTGTTCTAGATGACTATTAGGATCCTTTATTTTATATCGTCTTTCGTGAATCTTGGTTTTTGATCGATTCATAGCCAAAATCATTTATCACCTAGTTTTAAGGCTATGTTGCATTTGTGTCAGGCGAACTCCAATTTTTCACCCATAATCAAATATTTTTAGAGACCTTTGATTTAGGATAGTGTTCTAGATGAATATTAGGATCCTTTATATTATTTTTCACCCATAATCAACCAAGTTTGGAGAGATTTGATTTTATATTGTGTTGTAGATGAATATTAAGAATATTTATTTTCTATCAGTTTTTGTGAATGTTGAATTTCCATCAATTTACAGCTAAGTCTGTCTAACACCTAATTTTAAGACTACATTGCATTTGTGTCATGCAAACTCCCATTTTTCACCCTTAAACAACCAGGTTTGAAGAACTTTGATTTTGGATTGTGTTGTAAATGAGTATTGAGAATCTTTATTTTCTATCAGTTCTCTTGAATTTTGGTTTCCATCGATTTAATGTTGAGTTCATCGAACAATTGATTTTTATGCTACGTTACATGATTTTAAGGCTACATTGCAGCTGTGTCATATGAATTCCAATTCTTTACCCATAATTGGTCCATGTTTGGAGAACTTTGATTTAGGATTGTAATCTAGATGTCTATAAGGATCCTTTATTTTATATCACCTTTTGTGAACATCTATTTTCGATTGATTTACAACCAAGTTTTTCTCGCACGTGATTTTAGTGCTATGTTGTAGTTGTCTCATGGAAACTTCCATTTTTCACCCATAATCATCCAGGTTTGGAGAAATTTGATTTTAGATTGTATTGTAGATTACTATTAAGAACCTTTATTTTCTATCAGTTTTTGTGAATGTTGAATTTCCATTGATTTAATGTCAAGTTCGGTGTACACCTGATTTTAAGGCAAAGTTGCAGCTCTGTCATGTGAACTCCCATTTTCCACCCATAATCAACCACGTTTGGACAACTTTCATTTACGATTGTGTTGTAAATGACAATTGGAATCCTTTATTTTATATTGAATGTCATGAACATTCATTTTTTATTGATTTACAACCAAGTTCATCTAACACATGATTTTAAGGCTACGTTGCTACTGTCTGATGAGAACTCCCATTTTTCACCCATAGTCATCAAGGTTTGCATAAATTTGATTTTGGATTGTATTGTTGATGACTATAAGTATCCTTTATTTTATATTTCCTTTCGTAAACATTGATTTTCAAACGAAGTATGACCTTGTTCATCTAACACTTGATGTTAAGGCATAATAAATCCCATTTTTTCTGCATAATCATCCAATTTTGGAGAAATTTAATTTTAGATTGTGTTGTAGATGACTATTAGGAACCTTTATTTTCTATCGAGTTTCGTGAACATTAATTTTCCATCGAATTACAACCGACTTCAACTAACACCTCATTTTAAGGCTACGTTACATTTGTGTCATGCAAACTCCCATTTTTCATCCATAATCAACCATGTTTGAAAAACTTTAATTTTAGATTGTGTTGTAAACAACTATTAGAAACCATTCTTCTCGATTGGCTTCTATGAATGTTGATTTTCAATCTATTTACAAACGGATTTGGCTAACACTTGATTTAAGGCTAAGTTGCAGCTGTGTCATGCTAACCCCCATTTTTAGCCCATAATCAACCAAATTTGAAGAACTTTAATTTTAGATTGTGTTGTATGCTATTAGGAACCTTTATTTCCATCAGCTTTCATGAATGTTGATTTTTCATCAATCTTGCATGTTGGTGTAAAATTAGTTTTTCAAAAAATGGATGATCTGGGTCGATTGAGAACAACGTTCTCTACAAAACCCATTTCTCATATTTTTCTTAAGTAAAATAAAAAAATTACCTCTGTTAGCTCTGCTGCTTCTAATTTTCAAATTAATCTATCTTTTAAAAGAAAAAAACTTATTTTTTTGCAGAAAAGGGCGATCTTTGTCTCTTTAGCACATGAGCACCTAAAAAACCCATATCTTGAATTTTTCCAAAAAAAATTGTTTCGTAGATTCTATTTTTGAGGGGTTCTTGCATGTTGGTGAAAAAATAGTTTTTCGAAAACTAGACGATCTGGGTCTACTCATAGCGACATTCTATACAAAACCCATATCTAAAATTTTTCTTCAAAAGAATAAAATTTTGCCTATATTACCTCTACTTCTTATACTTTTGAAAAAAATCTATTTTTTTCAAGAACAACCTATTAAAAAAAAATGGATGATCTGGATATCTTTTACACACAAGCCCCTGCAAAACCCACATCTTCGATTTTTCCAAAAAGAAATTATTTCGTAGATTCTATTTTGAGGGGTTTTTGCATGTTGGTGAAAAATAAATTTTTCAAAAATCAGACAAGCTGGGTCCACTCAAAATGACATTCTCTATAAAACCCATTTCTTAGATTTTTCTTAAAAAGATTCAAAAAAATCGCCTTTGAAGTACTTTTCAAAATAATCTATTTTTTTTTTAAAAAAAAGACGATCTGGGTATGTTTAGCAGACGAGCACATACAAAACCCATATCTTTGATTTTTCAAAAAAAAAAATTGTTATCATCTTTCATGAATATTGATTTTCCATATATCTTGTAGCTGTGTCATGCGAATTCCAATTTTTCACCCTAAATCAATCAAGTTTGGAGAACTTTGATTTTATATTGTGTTTTAGATTACTATTAAGACCGTTTATTTTATATCGGCTTTTCTCAATTTTTATTTTCTATTCATTTACAGTCGAGTTTGGCTAACATCTGATTTTAAAGCTACATTGCAGCCTTGTCATGCAAACTCCCTTATTTCACTTGGAATCAACCATGTTTTGAGAACTTCGATTTAGGATTGTGTTGTAGATGACTATTACTGTCCCCTATTTTAAGGATACATTGCAGATGTGTCATGTGAACTCCCATTTTTCAACCCTAATCATCAAGGTTTTGTGAACATTTATTTTAGATTATGTTATAAATGATTATAAAAAACTCTTATTTTCTATTTGTTTTCGTGAATGTTGAATTTCAATCAATTTAATGACGAGTTCGGTGAACAGTTGATTTTAAAGCTAAGTTGTAGCTATGTCATGCGAACTCCCAATTTTCACCCATAATCAACCAAGTTTGGAGAAGTTTGATTTTATATTTTGTTGTAGATTACTATTCAAAACTTTTATTTTTTATCAATTTTCATGAATGTTGAATTTCCTTCGATTTAATGTCGAGTTTGGCAAACACCAGATTGGCTACATTCCAGCTATGTCATCCGAACACCCATTTTTGACCCATAATCATCAAGGTTTGGAGAAGTTTTATTTTAGATTGTGTTTTAGATGACTACTAAGAACCTCTATTTTCTATGAGTTTTTGTGAATGTTGAATTTGCATCGATTTAATGTCAAGTTCGGCAAACACTCGATTTTTAGGCTACGTTGCAGTTGTTTCATGCGACCTTTAATTTTTCACCCATAATCAACTAGGTTTGGAGATATTTTATATTATATTATGTTTTAAATGATATTAAGAACCTTTATTTTCTATCCATTTTCATGAATGTTGAATTTCCATCGATTTAATGTCGAGTTCAAGGAACACCTAATTTTAAGGCTACATGTCAGCTATGCAATGTGAATTCTCATTTATCACCTATAATCAACCATGTTTGGATAAATTTTCTTTAGGATTGTGTTTTAGATGACAATTAGGATCCTTTATTTTATATTCTTTGTTTTTCTATCGAAGTACAACTAGTTCATCTAACACTTGATTTTAAGGGTACGTTGCAGCTTTCTCATACACACTCCCATTTTTCTCCCATAATCAACAAGGTTTGGAGAAGTTTGATTATAGATTGTGTTGTAGATGACTATTAAGAACCTTTATTTTCTATCGATTTTCATGAATTTCTGAATTTCCATCGATTTTATATCGAGTTTGGTGAACACCTGATTTTAAGGCTACGTTGCAGCTATGTCATGTGAACTCCAATGTTTCACCCATAATAAACCATGTTTGGAGAAATTTGATTTAGGATTGTGTTGTAGCTGAAAATTAGGATCCTTTATTTTATATTAACTTTCGGGAACATTTATTTTCGTTTGATTTATAGCCAAGTTCATCTAACAATTAATTTTAAGGCTATATTGTAGTTGTGTCAAGTGAACTTCCATTTTTAACCCATAATCAACAAGTTTTGGATATGTTTTATTTTAGATTGTGTTGTAGATGACCATTAAGAACCTTTATTTTCTATCGATTTAATGAAAAGTTCGACAAACACCTGATTTTAAGGCTACATTGCAACTCTGTCATGTGAACTCCCCTTTTTCACCCATAATCATCCATATTTGGAGAACTTTGATTTAGGAATGTGTTGTAGATGAAAATTAGGATCTTTTATTTTATATCGACTTTCGTGAATGTTAGATTTTGATTGATTTACAACCAAGTTTGTCTAACAACTGATTTTAAGGCTATGTTGTAGTTGCATCCTGCGAACTCCCATTTTTCAACCATAATCAACAAGGTTTGGAGAAGTTTAATTTTAGATTGTGTTGTAGATGACTATTAAGAACCTTTATTTTCTATTGGTTTTTTTTTAATGTTGAGTTCAGCGAGCACCTAATGTTAAGGCTACATTGCAACTGTGTCATGCAAACTCGCACTTTTCACCCATAATCAACCATGTTTTGAAAACTTTGATTTAGGATTGTATTGTAGATGTCTATTAGGATCCTTTATTTTATATCTCCTTTTGTGAACATTAATTTTCGATCGATTTACAACCAAGTTTGTAGAACACATGATTTTAAGGCTATGTTGCAGCTGTGTGATACAAACTCCCATTTTTCACCTATAAATAACTAGGTTTAGAAAAGTTTAAGTTTAGATTGTGTTGTAGATGACTCTTAAGAACCCTTATTTTCTATTGATTTAATGTCAAGTTAGACAAACACTTGATTTTAAGGCTACGTTGCAGTTGCGTGAAACAAATTCCCACTTTTTGCCCATAATCAACAATGTTTCGAGAACTTTGATTTAGGATTTTGTTGTGGATGACTATTAGGATCCTTTATTTTGTATCGCCTTTCGTGAACCAACTGATTTCCGATCAATTTACAACCAAGTTTGTCTAACAATTGATTTTAAGGTTATGTTGCATGTATGTCATTCAAATTCCTACTCTTCACCCATAATAAACCAAGTTTGGCTAAGTTTGATTTTAGATTGTGTTGTAGATGACTATTAAGAACTTTTATTTTCTATCGATTTAATGTCGAGTTCAGTGAACACCTGATTTTAAGGCTACATTGCAGCTGTTTTAGAAGAACTCCCATTTTTCATCGATAATCAACCATGTTTGGAGAAATTTTCTTTTAGATACTGTTGTAGATGACTATTAAGAACTTTTATATTCTATATGTTTTTGTTCATGTTGTATTTCCATCGATTTAATGTCAAGTTTGACGAAGACCTGATTTTAAGGATACTTTGCATCTGTGTCACTAAATCAACCAGTTTTCACCCATAATGAATCATGTTTCAAGAACTTTGATTTAGGATTTTGTTGTAGATGACTATTACAACACATTATTTTATATTAGCTTTCATGAATGTTGATTTTTGATCGATTTACAGGCAAGTTAATCTAACACCTGATTGTAAGGCTACGTTGCAGCTATGTCATGCGAACTCCCATTTTTCACTTATAGTCAACCAAATTTGGAGAACCTTGATTTTAGATTGTTTTCTAGATGAGTATTAGGAACCTTTATTTTCTATAGGTTTTCGTGAATGTTGAATTTCCATCAATTTAATGTGGAGTTCGGTGAAAACCTGATTCTAAGGCTACGTTATAGTTGTCTCTTGTAAAATCCCATTTTTCACCCATAATCAATCAGGTATGGAGAACTTTGATTTTAAATTGTGTTGTAAATAAGCATTTAGAACCTTTATTTTCTTTCAATTTTCCTAAATTTTGATTTCCATTGATTTAATGTCGAGTTCGTCGAACACTTGATTTTAATGCTATGTTGCAGTTGTGTTACACGAACTCCCATTTTTTAACCATAATCAACCATGTTTGGATAACTTCGATTTAGGATTGTGTTGTAGATGAATATTAGGATCCTCTATTTTATATCGCATTTTGTGAACGTTTATTTTCGATTGATTTACAAACCATGTTCATCTAACACTTGATTTTAAGGCTACATTGCAGGCATGTCATCTGAACTCCCATTTTTCACCAATAAACAACAAAGTTTGCAGAAGTTTGATTTTAGATTTTGTTGTAGATGACTATTAAGAACCTTTAGTTTCTATTGATTGTCGTGAATGTTGAGTTTTGTGAACACCTTATTTTAAGGCTACATTGCAACTGTATTACACAAATTCCCAATTTTCACACAGAATCAACCATGTTTGGAAAAATTTAATTTTAGATTGTGTTGTAGATGACGAGTAAAAACCTTTATTTTCTAACAAATTTTTGTGAATGTTGAATTTCCATCGAGTTAATATCGAGTTCGGTGAACAGTTGACTTTAAGGCTACGTTGCAGCTATGTCCTGTGAACTCCTATTTTTCACCCATAATGAACCATGTTTGGACAACTATGATTTAGGATTGTGTTGTAGATGACAATTAGGATCCTTTATTTTATATTGAATTTTGTGAACATTCATTTTTGATTGATGTACATCCAAGTTCATCTAACACTTGATGTTAAGGCTACGTTGCAGCAGTGTCATGTGAACTCTCAATTTTCAACCATAATCATCAAAATTTGGAGAAGATTGATTTTAAATTTTGTTGTAGATACTATTAAGTACCTTTATTTTCTATTAATTTTCGTGAATGTTGAATTTCCAATGATTCAATGTCGAGTTCGTCGAACACCTGATTTTAAGGCTAATCTACAACTCTGTCACATGAATTCCCATTTTTCTCCCATAATCAACCAAGTTTGGAGAATTTTGATTTAAGATTTTATTGTATATGACTATTAGTAACCTCTATTTTCTATCGGGTTTTGTGAACGTTTATTTTCCATTGATGTAATGTTGAGTTTGGTGAATACTTGATTTTAAGGCTACGTTGCAGCCATTTCATGCAAACTCTTATTTTTCACCCATAATCATCTAGGCTTGGAGAAGTTTGATTTTAAATTTTTGTTAGATGACTATTAAGAACCTTTATTTTTTGTCAGTTTTCATGAATATTGAATTTCCATTAATTTAATGTCAAGTTCAATGAAAACCTGATTTTAAGGCTACTTTGCAGCTGTGTCACGCGAACTCCCATTTTTCACCAACAATCAACAATGTTTGGAGAACATTGATTTAGGATTGTGTTATAGATGATTCTTAGGATCCTTTATTTAATATTGTCTTTCATGACTTTTGATTTTGGATCTATTTACACCCAAGTTTTTCCTACACTTGAATTTAAGGCTATTACTTTTAGCTATGCCATTCGAATACCCTTTCTTCACCAATAATCAACCAAGTTTGAAGAAAGTTTGATTTTAGATTGTCTTGTAGAAGACTATTAAGAACCTTAATTTTCGATTGGCTTTTGTGAATGTTGAATTTACAATGATTTTATGTTGAGTTCAATCAACACTTGATTTTAAGGCAAAGTTGCAATTATATCAAGCGATTTCCCATTTTTCACCCATAATAATATATGTTTAAAGAACTTTGATTTAGGGTTGTGTTGTAGATGAATTTTAGGGTCCTTTAATTGATATCATTATGTTGTAGTTCTATGATGCGAACATCAATTTTTCACCCATAATCAAATAAGTTTCGAGAACTTTGATATTAGATTATGTTGTAGATGAGTATTAGGAACCTTTATTTTCTATCATTTTTTCTAAATGTTGAATTTCCATTATTTAATGTTGAGTTTGGCAAACACCAGATTTTAAGGCTACGTTGCAATTGTGTAAGCGAACTGATCCCATTTTTCACCCATAATCATCAAGGTTTGGTGAAATTTGATTTTAGATTGTGTTATAAATGACTATTAAGAACCTTTATTTTCTATTAATTTTCGTGAATGTTGAATTTCAATCGATTTAATGTCAACTTCGATCAACACTTAATTTTAAGGCTACGTCGAGCTGTATCACATGATCACCCATTTTTCACGCATAATCAACCAAGTTTGGAAAATTTTAATTTTAGATTGTGTTGTATATAACTATTAAGAACTGTTATTTTCTATCATTTTTCGTGAATGTTCAATTTCCATAGATTTAATGTTGAGTTTTGTGAACACAAAATTTTAATACTACTTTGCAGCTATGTCATGCAAACTCCCATTTTTCACCCATAATCAACCATGTTTGGAAAAATTTAAATTATGATTGTGTTTTCGGTAACTATAAGGATTCTTTATTTTATATCGTCTTTCGTGAACGTTGATTTTCGATCGAAGTACAACAAAGTCAGTCTAGCACCTGATTTTAAGGCTACGTTGCAGCTATGTCATGTATTGTAGATGACTATTAAGAATCTTTATTTTCTATGAGTTTTCGTGAATTTTGAATTTCAATTGATTTAATGTCAAGTTCGGTGAACACCTAATTTTAAGGCTACGTTGCAATTGTGTCATGCGAACTCCAATTTTTCACCCATAATCAACCATGTTTATAGAACTTTTATTTAGGATTGTGTTGTAGATGGCCATTAAGATCCTTTATTTTATATTGTGTTTCATGAATGTTGATTTTCAATTGAAGTACAACCATGTTCTTCTAACACTTGATTCCAAGGCTAGGTTGCAGTTGTGTCATGTAAACTCCCATTTTTCACTCAAAATCAACCAAGTTTGGAGAATTTTTATTTTAGATTGTGTTGTAGATGACTATTAAGAACCTTTCTTTCCTATGAATTTTTGTGAATGTTGAATTTCCATGGATTTATTGTCAAATATGTCGAACACCTGATTTGAAGGCTACATTACAACTGTGTCATGCGAACTCCCATGTTTGGAGATTTTGATTTAAGATTCTATTGTAGATGAATATTAGGATGCTTTATTTTATATTGCTTTTCATTGCAGCTATGTCACGTGAACTCCCATTTTTGGAGATTTTGATTTAAGATTGTGTTGTAGATGAATATTAGGATCCTTTATTTTATATCGCTTTTCATTGCAGCTATGTCACATTCACTCCCACTTTTCACCAATAATCAACAATGTTCGGAAAACTTTGATTTAAGATTATGTTCTACATAATTATTAGGATCTTTTAATTTGTACTTCCTTTCGTGAATGTTGATTTTCAACTGATTTACAACCATGTTTGGCTAACACCTGATTTTAAGGCTACGTTGCAGTTGTGTCATTCAAACTCCCATTTTTCACCCATAATCAACCAACTTTGAAGAAGTTTGATTTTAGATTGTGTTGGAGACGACTATTAAGAACCTTTAATTTCTATTGGTTTTTCTGAATGTTGAATTTCCATCGATTTAATGTCCAGTACGGTGAACACCTGATTTTAAGCCTACGTTTTGTTTCACACGAACTCCCACTTTTCACCTATAATCAACAATGTTTGGAGAACTTTGTTTTAGGATTGTGTTGTGATGACTATTAGGATGCTTTATTTTGTATTGTCTTTTGTGAACATTGATTTTCAATTGAGTTACAGCCAAGTTTGGCTACCACCTGATTTTAAGGCTATTTTGCAGCTATATCATTCAAACTCCCATTTTTCACGCATAATCAACCAAGTTTGGAGAACTTTTAATTAACATAATGTTATAGATGACTGTTAAGAACATTTATTTTCTTTCATTTTTTATGAATGTTGAATTTCCATTAATTTAATGTCGAGTTCAACGAAAATTTAATTTAAAGCCTACATTGTAACTGTGTCATGCAAACTCCCATTTTTCACCTATAATCAATAATGTTTGGAGAACTTTGATTTAGGATTGTGTTGTAGATAACTATTGGGATCCTTTATTTTGCATTGTGTTTCGTGAACATTGATTTTCAATGAATTTACAACCATGTTTGTCTACCACCTATATTTAAGGATACATTGCAGCTGTGTCATGCGTACTCTCATTTTGCACCCATAATAAACCAAGTTTGGAGAAAATTGTTTTTTTATTGTGTTGTAGATAACTACTAAGAACCTTTCTATTCTATCAGTTTTCATGAATGCTGAATTTCCATCGATTTAATGTCAAGTTCAGCAAACACCTAAGTTTAAGGCTACATTGCAGCTGTGTAACACGAACTCCCATTTTTCACCCTTAATCAACCATTTTTGGAGAAATTTGATTTAGGAATGTGTTTTAGATGACTATTACGATCCTTTATTTTATATTTCCTTTTGTGCATTTTGATTTTCAATTGATTTACAACAATGTCTGTCTAACACTTGATTTTAAGCCTATGATAATCAAAAAAGTTAGGAGAGCATTGATTTTAGATTGAGTTGTAGATGACTATTAGGAACCTTTATTTTCTCTCGACTTTTGTGAACATTGATTTTCCATTAAATTACAACTGAGTTCTACTAACACCTCATTTAAGGATATGCTACAATAGTGTCATGAGAAATCCCTTTTTTGACCCATAATCAACCAAGTTTGAAGAAATTTATTTGTAGATTGTCTTGTCAACGACTATTAGGAACCTTTCTTTTTAATTGGATTCTATGAATGTTGATTTTCCATCTATTTGAAGACGAGTTTGGCTAACACTTGATTTAAGGCTATGTTATAGCTGTATCATGCGATTCCCCATTTTTAACCCATAATCAACCAAATTTGAAGAAATTTAATTTTGGATTGTGTTGGAGATGACTATTAGGAACCTTTGTTTTATATTGGCTTTCGTGAACATTGATTTTCCATTCATTTCCAGGCAAGTTCAGCTAACACTTGATTTTAAGGCTACGTTGCAGCTATTTCATGCGAACTTTACAATCGAGTTTATCTAATACCCGATTTTAGATTGTGTTGTAGATGACTATTAGGAACAATAATTTTCTTTCAATTTAAAGCCATGTTCAACTAACACATGATTTCAAAGCTACATTGCAGTTGTGTCATGCGAATTTCCATTTTTCAGACATAATTAGTCAGATTTGGAGAACTTTGATTTTAGATTGCGCTTTAGATGGTTATTAGGAACCTTTATTTTCAATCTGCTTTCATGAAGATTGATTTTGCATCAATTTATAGTCGAATTTAGCTAACATCTTATTTTTATGTTATTGTAGATGACTATTAGGAACCTTTATTTTCTATTGGCTTTCATGAACGTTGATTTTCCATCGATTTCTAGGAAAGATCGGCTAACACCTGATTTTAAGGCTATGTTGCAGCTGTGTCATGCAAACTTCCATTTTTCACCCATAATCAACCAGGTTTAGAGAAAATAGATTTTAGATTGTTTTGTAGATGAGTATTAAGAACCTTTATTTTTTATCGGTTTTTGTGAATGTTGAATTTCTATCAGGTTAATGTCGAGTTTGGCGAACACTTGATTTTAAGGCTACCTTGCAGCTGTGTCATGTGAACTCCCTTTTTTCACCCATAATCAATTATGTTTGGAGAAATTTCATTTAGGATTGTGTTGTAGATGGAAATTAGAATGCTTTATTTTATTTTGAATTTCGTGAATATTCATTTTTGATTGATTTATGACTAAGTTCAAGTAACACTTGATTTTAAGGCAATGTTGCAACTATGTCATGCAAATTCTTAATTTTTCACCCATAGTCATCAACGTTTTTAGAAATTTTAGGTTAGATTAATATTGTAGATGACTGTAAGGATCCTTTAGTTTATATCGCCTTTGGTGAACATTGATTTTCGATAGAAGTAAAGCCAAGTTTATTTTACACTTGATGTTATGACCGAATTGTAGCTGTGTCATGTGAACTCCTATTTTTCACCCATAATCAACCAGGTATGGAGAAGTTTCATTTTATATTATGTTGTAGATGACTATTAAGAACCTTTATTTGCTATCGATTTTTGTGAATGTTGAATTTGCATCGATTTATTGTCCAGTTCGACAAACACGTGATTTTAAGGCTACATTGCAACTATGTCACATGAACTCCCACTTTTCACCCTTAATCAACAATGTTTGGAGAATTTTGATTTAGGATTTTGTTGTAGATGACTATTAGGAGCCTTTATTTTATATCAACTTTTGTTAATGTTCATTTTCGATCAATTTATAGCCAAGTTCGTCTAACACCTGATTTTAAGGCTATGTTGCACTGGTGTCATGCGAACTTGGTGTCCTTAACACATGAGCACCTGTGAAAACTATATCTTTGATTTTTCCCAAAAAAAATTGTTTCGTGGATTATATTTTTGATGGGTTCAAGCATTTGGAAAAAAATTAGTTTTTCAAACAATGGATGATTTTGGGCTACTCAGAACGATATTCTCTACAAAACCCATTTCTCAAAATTTTCTTAAGAAGATTCAAAAACTTTGCCTTTATAACTCTACTACTACTTTGCAAAAAATTCTATCTTTTACAAGAAAAACTTATTTTTTAAAAACTCTACTACTACTGTGTGCATAGAATGACATTCTCTACAAACCCCATTTATCAGATTTTTCTTAAAAACATTCAGAAAATTTTGTATCTGTGACAGGTGAACTCGCATTTTTCACACATAATCAACCATGTTTCGAGAATTTTCATTTAGGATCCTTTATTTTATATCTCCTCTCAAGAACGCTGATTTTCAATCGCTTTAGAGCCAAGTTCATCTACAACGTTATTTTTAGGGTACATTGAACCTATGTCATGCAAACTCCCATTTTTATCCCATAATCATCAAAGTTTGCAGATATTGGGATTTTAGATTGTGTTGTAGATGACTATAAGAATGTTTTATTTTATATTGTCTTTCGTGAACGTTGATTTTTTATTGAAGTACAACCAATTTCATCTAACAAATGATTTGGAGGCTATGTTGCAGTTGTGTCATGCAAAATCCCATTTTTAACCCATAATCAACCTTTATTTCTTATTAATTTTTGTGAATGTCAAATTTCCATGAATTTAATGTCTAGTTCACCAAACACTTGATTTTAAGGCTACGTTGCAGCTGTGCCATTTCAACTCCCATTTTTCACCCATAGTCAACTAGGTTTGGAGAGCTTTGATTTAGGATTGAGTTGTAGATGACAATTATTGTCCTTTATTTTATATCGACTTTTGTGAATATTTGTTTTTGATTAATTTATAACCAATTTCGTCTAACATGTGATTTTATGGGTACGTTGCAGTTGCGTCATGCGAACTCCCATTTTTCACCCATAATCAACTAGGTTTGTACAAGTTGAATTTTAGATTATATTGTACATGACTATTAAGAACCATTTATTTATATTAGCTTTAGTCAATGTTGAATTTCCATTGGTTTAATGTAGAGTTTGGTGAATACATGATTTTAAGGCTACGTTGCAGCTATGTCATGCAGACTAACAATTTTTCACCCATAATGAACCAGGTTTGGAGAAATATGATTTTGGATTATGATATAGATGACTATTAAGAACCTTTATTTTCTATTGATTTTTGTGAATGTTGAATTTTCATTTATTTAATGTCGAGTTCGGCAAACACCTAATTTTAAAGCTACATTGTAGTTGTGTCACCCATAGTCAACCATGTTTGGTGAACTTTGATTTAGGATTCTGTTGTAGATGACTATTAGGATCCTTTATCTTATATCACCTTTTGTGAAAGTTAATTTTTCACTGATTTTCAGCAAAGTTCATCTAACATCTGATTTTAAGGCTACATTGCAGTTGTGTCACGCGAAGTCCTATTTTTCATTGATAATCAACTAGGTTTGGTGAAGTTTGAGTTTAGATTGTGTTGTAGATGATTATCAAGAACCTTTATTTTCGATCAATTTTCGTAATTTTTGAATTTCCTTTAATTTAATGTCGAGTTCGACGATTACCTAATTTAGCATTGTGATGTAGATGACTATTAGGATCATTTATTTTATATTTCCTTTCATGAACGTTGAGCTTTGATCGAAATTCAACCAAGTTCAGCTAATATTTGATTTTAAGGCTGTAGTTGTGTCATTCAAACTCCCATTTTTCAACCAATAATCAACTAGGTTTGGAAAAGTTTAATTTTAGATTGTGTTGTAGATGAATATTAAGAACCTTTATTTCCTATTGATTTTCGTGAATGTCGAATTTCCATCATTTTAATGTCTAGTTCGCCAAACACCTGATTTAAGGCTACATTGCAGGTTTCCCATTTCAACTCCCATTTTTCACCCATAAACAACTAGGTTTGGACAACTTTGATTTTGGACTGTGTTGTAGATGAGTATAAAGAACTTTTATTTTCCATTGGTTTACAACAAAGTTCAGTAACACCCGATTTTAAGGCTACGTTGGAGTTGTGTCATGCGAACTCCCATTTTTCACCCATAATCAACAATGTTTTGAGAAATTTAATTTTAGATTGTTTTGTAGATGACTATTAAGAACCTTTATTTTCTATCAAATTTTGTCAATATTCGATTTCCGTCGATTTAATGTTGAATTCGACGAACACCTGATTTTAAGGCTACATTGCAGCTGTCACACGGACTCCCATTTTTCACCAATAATCAACCATGTTTGGAGAACTTTGATTTAGGAATGTATTTTAGATGAATATTAGGATCCTTTATTCTATATTTTCTTTCATGAACATTGATTTTCAATTGATTTACGACAAAGTTCATGTATCAGAAGATTTAAATGTTGTGTTGCAGCTGCGTCATGCGAGCTCCCATTTTTCACCCATAATCAACCAGGTTTGGATAAATTTGATTTTAGATTGTGATGTAGATGATTATTAAGAACCATTATTTTATATTGGTTTTTCATGAATGTCGAGTTTGGTGAACACCTGATTTTCATGCTACATTGCAGTTGTGTCACGCTAACTCTCACTTTTCAGCCATCATCAATTATGTTTGCAGAACTTTGGATTAGGATTATGTTGTAGATAACTATTCTGAACCTTTATTTTGTATCACCATTCGTGAACATTGATTTTTTATTATTGATTTACAGCCAAGTTCATCTAACACCTAGTTTTAAGGAAACATTGCAGCTCTATGTCATGCAAATTCCCATTCTTCACCCATAATCAACCAAGTTTCAAGAAGTTTTATTTTAGACTGTGTTGTAGATGACTATTAAGAACCTTTATTTTATATTGGTTTTCTTGAATGTTGAATTACCTATTATTTAATGTCGACTTTGGTGAACACCTTATTTTAAGTCTATATTGCAGCTATGTCACGCGAACTCCAATTTTTTGCCAACAATCAACCATATTTAGAGAATTTTGTTTTAGGATTATGTTGTAGATGACTATTAGGACCCTTTATTTTATATCGCCTTTCATGAATGTTGAATTATGGGTGCACAATGGGCGTTCGCGTGATAGAGCTGCAACGTAGCCTTAAAATTAGGTGTTCGAAGAACTCGACATTAAATCAATGGAAATTCAACATTCGTGAAAATCTATATAAAATAAAGGTTTTTAATAGTCATCTACAAGACAATCTATAATCAAACTTCTCAAAACCTAGCCGATTATGGGTGAAAAATGGGAGTGTGCATGACATAGCTGCAACATAGCCTTAAAATCAAGCGTTAGATGAACTTGGCTATAAATCGAATGAAAATCAACTTCACGAAAGGCGATATAAAATAAAAGATCCTAATAGTCATTTACAACATGATCCAAAATAAAAATTCTCCAAACATGGTTCATTATGCGTAAAAAATGGGAGTTTGTGTGACGCAGCTGTAGCTAGCCTTGAAATCAAGGATTCTTCGAACATGTCATTAAATCAATGGAAATTCAATATTCACAAAAACTGACAGAAAGTAAAGGTTCTTAATACTCATCTACAACACAATGTAAAATCAAAGTTCTCCAAACATAAATGATTATGGGTGAAAAATTGGAGTTTGCATGACATAGCTAAAGTAGAAGCAGTAGAGGTATAGAGGAAAACTTTTTGAATCTTCTTTAATTGGAGTTCGCCTAACACAAATCCAACATAGCCTTAAAACTAGGTGATAGATGATTTTGGCTATGAATCGATCAAAAACCAAGATTCACGAAAAGCGATATAAAATAAAGGATCCTAATAGTCATCTAGAACACAATCCTAAATCAATGTTCTCCAAACATGGTTGATTATGGGTGTAAAATGGGATTTCACGTCAGAGAGCTCCAACGTAGCCTTAAAATCAGGTTTTCGATGAACTCGACATTAAATCGATGGAAATTCAACATTCACAAAAATCTATGACTGAAAAATAAGAGTATGCATGACACAGCTACAACGTAGCCTTAAAAGCAAGTGTTGGAAGAACTTGGTAGTAAATTGATTGAAAATCAGCTTTCACGAAAGGTGATATAAAATAAAGGATCCTAATAGTCATCTACAACATTCACGAAAACCGATAGAAAATAAAGGTTCTTGATAGTCATCTACAACACAATCCTAAATCAAATTTTCCAAACATGGTTGATTGTGTGTGAAAGAGGAGAGTTTGTGTAACACACGTGCAACATGGCCTTAAAATCAGGTTTACGTTGAACTCGATATTAAATCGATGGAAATTCAATATTCAAAAAAATTGATAAAAAATAAAGGTTCTTAATAGTCATCTACAAAAAATCCTAAATCAAATATGAGAAATGGGTTTTGTAGAGAATATCGTTCTGAGTAAACCTAGATTGTCCATTTTTTTAAAAACTGATTTTTCACCAACATGCAAGATTGATAAAAAAATCAACGTTCATCAAAGCTAATGGAAATAAAGGTTCCTAATAGCCATATACAACACAATCTAAAATTAAAGTTCTTCAAATTTGGTTGATTATGGGTTAAAAATGGGTGTTAACATGACACAGGTACAACTTAGCCTTAAATCATGTGTTAGCCGAACTCGTCTGTAAATAGATGGAAAATCAACATTCATAGAAGCCAATCAAGAAGAAAGGTTCCTAATATTCATTTACAACACAATCTAAAATTAAAGTTCTTCAAACATGGTTTGATTATGGGTGAAAAATGCGAGTTCGCATGACACAGCTATAACGTAGCCTTAATATGAGGTGTTATTTGAAGTCGGTTGCATTTCGACGGAAAATCAATGTTCACGAAAGTCAATAGGAAATAAAGGTTCCTACTAGTCATCTACAACACAATCTAAAATTAAATTTCTCCAAAATTGGATGATTATGCAGGAAAAATGGGAGTAATCATGGCACAGCTGCAACAAAGTCTTAATATCAAGTGTTAGATGAACTTGGTCATACTTTGTTTGAAAATCAATGTTTACGAAAGGGAATATAAAATAAAGGATCCTTATAGTCATCTACAATACAATCTAAAATCATTTTTTTGCAAACCTTGATCACTATGGGTGAAAAATGGGAGTTCTCATGACACAACTGCAACATAGCCTTAAAATCAGGTGTTAGACGAACTTGACTATAAATCAATAAAAAATGAACGTTCACGACATTCAATATAAAATAATGGATTCCAATTGTCATCTACAACACAATCCTAAATCAAAGTTGTCAAAATATGGGTTATTATGGGTGAAAAATGGAAGGTCACATGACAGAGCTGCAAAGTAGCCTTAAAATTAGGTGTTCACCGAACTCGACATTAAATTGATGGAAATTGAACATTCACAAAAACTGATTGAAAATAAAGGTTCTTAATAGTAATCTACAACACAACCTAAAATCAAATGTAAGGACAACCTATTTTTGTAACTTAAATCATGTTATAAGTACCTTGTGATGGTTCTAGTTTCATTTACTTTGAAATAATTGGTTGACCTTCTTAAGTTTGGATATGTAAGTGTTACATGGATTATCTTGTATTAGCTAATTATGGTGCATAGAAAACTAGATCCCATAGGTTGTTGAAGACTAAGGTATCAATAAGAGTAAGGTGATTTACATCTTAAAATGAAGGTAAGTTGGATTCTTTTTGTTTTTTTTTTACGAATTGCTACCTTAGAGTGTAGCACCCTTTCTCTTAAAAGAAAGGAAAATACAACTTAAAGAAATTACAGCATATGAAGATTACAACTCTAGAGAATACTCCTCAACCAACTTACAAAGCACTGAGAAACGTGTGATTCAACACATCTTATTCCGTTTCCCCCACCCCGCTGAAACCTAGCACACACTGACCTTCAACCATTGCTAGGCATTCATTGCCAGCATATTCCCGTGAATATAACCAGGGCCGTAAAGTGGAAGTCTGTAGGATCTTCACTTCAGTTGAGGCTGCAGCTCGACCGCCTGGAGGTAAAAAGACTTGAAAGATAAGACAGTGCCGTGCTCCTTCCTCAACAACTCTGTCATCTTTGGCCACATGGTTGGGTTCTCCGATTCCTTTCTAAGAGCACTTTGATCTATTCCTTTGTTTGCGAGCAGATCAGCCAAGGAATTTGCATCCCTGAAAATATGCTTTAGATTAAATTCACCGATTAGATTTAGCAGCGGGGACAAACATGCAATCCATTTTTTTAATTTCCAGCTTGGAGCCGAATTTGTGGTTAAATCCCTTATTACAATTTGGGAGTCGCCCTCTATATCCACATGCTGTAGGTTCTTATCAACGCAAAATTTCAAACCTTCAAAAAGACCTGCCAACTCAACCTCGTTGTTGGAGCCTGGATGGAGTTTGATTGAAGCCGTCCAAACCAACTCACCTTTATCATCTCTTACCACAAAACCTGCCCCTGACGGACCTGGGTTGCCTCTTGAGGCAACGTCAAAATTTAACTTCAGCCTTCCCTTCGGCGGTAGCATCGATTTTGTTCCTTTCCTCACCGACTTTTTTTTCGTTAAATGACTTTTTGGAGCGTTTATGAGTGGCCAATTTCTTATCATCAGGAGGTCCCACATTGAGATGTTGCAGAAAATTTTAGAGTTTTCACGCATATTGAAGTGTTCGCTAATCCCCCCTTCTATTTTTTATGATTACGCTATCAACAACAGATTTCTTTTCCTTGAAAATCTTCGCATTTTGTTTAAGAGAGTCAATAAGCGTAAGGTGATTTACATCTTAAAATGAAGTTAAGTTGGTTTCTAACCCTTAATAAGTTTTTGATATTATTATGATCAATCTCTAAGGTTATTTTCCCTTTAAGAGGGATGCTGTAGTTATGTTGAATTAACTAATTTTTGAGATGATTGTTAAACAGTAGTTAATTGAAAATGATTTTTGGATTAATATTAACATCACTATAGTGTTTTAAGGGTTACTAAAACCTCTTTCAAATAGATAGTATTATTAATTACAAAGTATGTGGAATTATTCAAGTTAGTGTTTGTATAGTATTTTGTTAGACAGACTCATTTTGGTGAATTAATATTAGAGGGTGTCATCCTCAAATTTAATTATTCAATGACTAATTTATAGGGATATTAAGTCAATATTATATTTATTTCCATGAACATATAATTAACTAAAAGTGAAATCATTCACATTGTTATTATTTTTATAGAAAATATATAAATGAGTTAACCAGGTTATGATGTTAGTAGATGCCTCAATTTTGGTTGACATAATATTTATATTCAATAATTAAATCTTTTGTCGTTTCATTTTGATTATCTATTTGGATGTATTTGATGTGTGTGTTGAGTGTGTAGGGATATTAAAGAGATTGGTCAAAGGGAGAACAAGAGACCAACCAAGAATGTTGGCCATTCCCTTTTTGTATACCTGGAGACTTTGAGGAGGGATAAAAGATGTCTTCTAATTTTACTAAAAAAAAAGGTAAATCCCTCATCCTAGCAGCTTAGGTAACTTTATATAGGGTTGAGTACATGCTTTAGCGGGGGGAGGGATAGTGTTACGATGCAAAAGGTGAAGGAGTGATGGGTAGAAGGGCTTACATGAAAATGCAAACCAGTGAAGAGGTAGGCCTTCTTATCTAATGAAGAAATGGTGTGTACATGCTTGATGGCCTTAAACTCTCTTGTGTATACCTGTTCTTGCTTTTGCGTGAATACATGTTCTTGGTTGGTCTTGTAGCTCGGGGGAACGGTGAGAGTCTTTTAAGGATTGAGGACCCATTTTGGTTGGGAGGAGAGCTACCTCCCTATGGCTGGTTGTTTTCAAGGAAATAGGTTTGCAGTTGGAAACTCCAAGCTATCAACTTTATGATATAGTTATGTGAAATTATGGTTTTTATGTATTTAGATTTAGTTGCTTTGATTTTCTAAGAGGAAGATTGTAGAAAACTATAGAGTTCCTCTATGTGTTTATGATAATATGATAGATGCAGAACTTTTTTTGGTAAATTTCTGGTATGTTGTGGGAATAAATAATTTGAGTTTCATTCCAAAGTTCATGTTTAATAAATAACTTGTAAATAGAGAAAAATGGTAGAAAACAAATTTGGAAAGCCTATACTATGGTTGTAAATTTATATGTTCCACTTTAATTACTACCAAAAAACTTATACTATCCTCCTGTGAATGTAGTCCACAACTCATGGAAAATAAAAGAATAAAACTTGAGACAAATTGTTTTGTGCATGTATATTTTAAGAGAGAATCATTAGTCAATGTATCAATCTATGTAATGCCAACTTGTGATATAGACACCTGTTTTTTTGCTTATGCGTGAAAGTTTTTCCTTCAATCTATGTAATGCCAACTTGTAATATAGACACCTGTTTTTTTGCTTATCCATGAAAGTTTTTTGTTGGGCACATTTGAATCTTGGGGGGCACCCTGAATTGTAAAAATTTACTAAATACAAACCTATTAACCCATACAATGAATTTATTCTTAAACCCCTTGTATTTTCCCTTGTGAGATGTTGGGTATAGAGTGTTCTAAGCTCCTTTCCTGTACAACCAATTACCACATCAGATAACAGCAAGCAAAATCAATAAAAATTGCTTAATGGTTAACAGGATCTAATCACTCTGGTGTGTCTTATGGTTTCAGTAATAACAATATTAATCCAGGAAACTAAAATAATTGGCATCGAATACTCTTTATCAAACAAAAATGAATAATCAAGAGAAAAGTTAATCAGAAAAAAAAGAAAAAAATTAAACTCAAACCTTCCCCCCAAGGCGTCATCTGTGAAATGGGTTGTAAATCGTTTGTCTCTTTCCCCACTCCTTCCACACCCATTACACTTTCAGCAATGGATCTGGAACCACTCACCACAACGTTGGTGTCAAGTCCCTCATTCTACTCGTGGCCAAGGATGGTAAAATAGGGTGTGCTATAATCCACAGCGGCCGCCCTTGAGAGAAAAATTGACCAAAACAAATATACGGTCTGGAGTTTTAGGTTCAACATGGTTTTAAATGAGAGGGACTATTGAGTTATGCCAAGTGTGTGGTGTTGCAAACTTTCATTGATGCGTGTAATCTTATTATTCACCATGGTTTGTGGAATAAGTAAAGGGAACGTTGACAGTTTTATCATCCTCATACAAGCGTGCACCCAAGTTCCCAATAAAATAAACCTTTAATATAACGAATAAATAAAATGAAGTTACTGCGTAGAAGAGATTCCTGGATTGACCCCCTCTGCCAAATTTACTGTGCCACGTTGGGGTAAGTGTGTCCTGGATGACACAAGCGCAACATTGGGATAGTGGTTAAATGGACTGAACCCGCCCTTAATCTTGCGTGGATAATATATCTCTCCTACTAAATATTTTTCTAACTTTATTCATGTATGTTTCAATATTATCTCACCGGTTCAGAACTTTTAATTCATGTGATGTGATGTGGGATGTATTAATAGTATATTACGTAAGTAGTGTCTTCGAAATCGGCTTGTTTTGGTGGGTGGCGCGTGGGCAAGATGTGGAGGCCAAATCAGAAATTTGCATTCATTTACAACAGGATGAAATGCATTGTATCTCTAATTTTGAAGATAGATATAATGGTGTAGGGAAGATAGATTTGGAACTTAAATAGAACATATGTATATTAGAATCATAGTTTGCATATAGACTATTCTCACAATTTAATTAAATTAAACATCAATAAACATCAATATCATAGTTGGTATAAAAAAAATTATAATAAGTGAAATTAATAAAGTTTCTAAAATTATAAAAAATGACACAATTAGAGTTTTTAATATTATAAAAATCAAAATCAAAATTATAATAAGTGAAATAGCTAGAGTTTCTAAAATTTAAAAAATTTAGTATAATTTAAGAATATTCTAAATTTAATATTTCATATAAAAGTAAGCTTCTAAATTAATATGCTTAAAAATATTCAAGATGTTTTTATCTATATTTATTTAAGTAATCTTTTCTAATAAACAATAATTATTATTTATAAAGATTTTTTTTTTTTTTAATGTTAAATTACTATACATGAAAAAGAAGTTTCTAAAATTTATAAAGTTAAGTATGAAAGAGCTTTCATAAATTTAATATTGCATATAAAAGTAAGTGAACCTAATTTAATATACTCAAAAATTAAAAATATTGAAAATCTTCAAGAAAAATTGATGTCATTGTAAAATAATTTTTCATAATAATAGAAAAAAAATAAAACTATAAAGAAGGAAAAACGGATGTTCTTTTAAAAAAGATGAATTACTGTATTTAAAATTAAAAAACTAAATAAAAATAAAATATCATAAATTTACTATTACACATAAAATATATTCAACATTTTTAAAAAATTTGAAAACATTTCAAAAAAAACATCATTTATATTTTATTTTATTCAAAATTAATATTTCATTAAAGAAATATTTTTATTACAAAGTAATATATAATTAAAGAAATAATTTAAATTTAATTTTTTAATAAAGATTTTATTGTATAAAAATATAGCAACTTAAATATAAACCTACTATAAAGGTTTTTCATAATAAGTGCACATCTAAAATTAATTTTAAATTATAAAATTAAATACAAAGAAAATATAATAAAATTTCTAAATTAATATATTTAAAGCCAACAAATATATCTTTGAAAAATTAATTAGGGTTAAGGATCAATTACAATAGGGTTAGGGATCAATCAGGATCAGGTTCATTTAGAGATAGGTTTAGAGTTAGCAATCAATTATGATTAGAGTTCAATTAGGGTTAAGGTTTGTAATTAGGGTTAGGGTTAAGGTAGGGTTCAATTAAGGTTAAGTTTGGGGTTATAGGATTAAGCTTAGAGTAAAGGTTAGGGTTAGGATTCGTGTTAGGGTTAAACTCATCTAAGGTTACGTTTAAGGTTTAGTTAGACTTACACATAATATTGGCCACGAAAACTCACTTATTTTAAAATCTTCTTGCAGGTTCATACTACCATGATGATGGATAGGAAAAAGCTCAAAAGGTTCCTGAAGACGGGATACGCCACTTTCTTCATCTATAAGATGAAGGATGGATATGAATGGAGGAGGAATATGGATAACCTGTAGATCTTCGAGAGGACTTGCAAAATGTTTATCCAGGAGGTTAAGAATAACAAGAACTCCAAAAAGGACCAATTCCTTGTGCTTGCTCAAATCCAAGAAAACAAAAACATTGTGTGGATGGAGGGATCTATGGGGTGGACAGCTTGGGTTGACACCCATGATGATATCTTACGTTAGTTCTCTAATTACCTTCTGGTATCTTTTTATAGGACTTTTTGATTTTATATTATGTTTTAGATGACTATTTGTAACGTTTATTTCCCATAGGTTTTATGAATGTTGAATTTCCATCGATTTAATGTCGAGTTCATTGAACACCTTATTTTAAGGATATGTTGTAGTTGTGTAACACGAACTCCCATTTTTTACCCATAATCAACCATGTTTGGAGAATTTTGATTTAGGGTTATGTTGGAGATGACAATTAGGATCCTTTATTTTCTATCACCTTTCGTGAATGTTCATTTTTTATCGATTTACAACCAAGTTCCTCTAACGCCTATGTTTAAGGCTGCTTTGCAGTTGTGTCATGCAAACTCCCATTTTTCACCCATAATCTAGCAGGTTTGGAGAATTTTTATTTTAGATTGTTTTGTAGATGACTAATAAGAACCTTTATTTTCTATCTGTCTTTGTGAATATTTAATTTTCATCAATTTAATTCTGAGGAACTAATTTTAAAGCTACGGTACAATTGTGTCATGCGAATTCTCGTAATTCACCCATAAACAACCAGGTTTGGAGAGCTTTGATTTTAGATTGTGTTATAGATGACTCTTAAGAACTCTCATTTTTAAGGCTATGTTGCAGCTGTGTCATGTGAACTCTCATTTTTCACCCATAATCAATTTAATGTCGTGTTCGACGAATACCTGATTTTAAAACTCTGTTGTAGTTGTGTCACACGAACTCCCACAATCAACCATGTTTTGAGAACTTTGATTTAGGACTATATTGTAGATGACTACAAGGATGCTTTCTTTTATATTGCCTTTCGTGAATATTGATTTTTAAATTATTTCTAGCCAAGTTTGTCTAACACTTTATTTTACGGCTACATTATAGATATGTCATATTGGTGAAAAATCATTTTTTCAAAAAACGGAAGGACTGGGTCTACTCAGAATGAATTCTCTACACAACCCATTTCCTGGATTTTCCCTAAGAAAATTCAAAAAATTTGCCTCCATACATCTACTACATCTACTTTTCAAAAAAATCAAATCTTTTCAAAAACAACTTATTTTTTGAAAAAACAGACGATCCGGGTTTTGCTCAGAACGAGCCCCTACAAAACCCATATCTTTGATTTTTCCCAAAAAAATTGTTTTGTAGATTCTATTTTTGAAAAATAAGTTTTTAGAAAAATAGATGATCTGGGTTTTACTCAGAACGACATTCTCTACAAAATCCATTTTCTCATATTTTTCCTAAAAAAATTTTAAAAAAATTCCTCTTTTACCTCTATTACTTTTAGTTTTCAAAATAATCTATATTTTTCAAAAACAACTTACTTTCTAAAAAAATGAACGATATGGGTCTCTCTAGTACACAAGCACCTAAAAAACCATATCTTCGATTTTTCCCAAAAATTAATGTTGTTAGCTCTCATGAATGTTGATTTTCCATCGATTTACAAGAGTGTAACACCTCTCTAACTCCAACCTAGGTAAGATGGTATTTTAATTTTGATTTAGCATTTCTAAATGTTATCATAATGAGATTAGACATTGATGATTCTGCGATAGGTTATCATGATTAGTTATTATGTTGGATTACATGCTTATATGTTTATATAATTTTATCATTGTTTTTGTATGATTGGGGATAGGAAAAAGGATGATGTTGTAACCCTCGTATCCAAGAGGCTTACTATATCATGACCCTTTTCCTGATGATTGATGTATTTCAGATATATGATATATGTTATATGTACATGTACTTTATTGTGTAATTGGAGTGATGCAGGTTCTGAGTATCGGCACCGCTTGGATTCATAGAGATTTTAAATATGTTATTTTAAGTGATTTTATTGATCATTCGAGAGAATGATATATTTCATTTGATAATTTTAAATTATTTTATTAATCCTTTATGTGAGCTCTTATAGTCTTATTTAAATCTTATCGAGGAGTTTGTATGTAATTTAATGTTGGATTCTAAATATTATTATTTTTATTTGAAATAGAGGTTATTGCATATTAAGTGAAGGTAATTAATTGAACTAGGGAGTTTTCATAGCTTGTTTATTAAAATGCTTTATTTCATTTTATTGTTTTGGGGGAGAAAAAATAAAAGGGAAGGAAGTTTTATTATATGGGTATTATTCTTTTGCAAAGGAGAAGAAATTTTCTGATTTTTTTTAAGGAGAAGCAAAGTTGGAGGAGCAATGTGGAGATTGGTTGAGAAGAAATTTGTAGGCATCTGATTCTTGAGTTCAGCATGCCATTTCCTCCTCACTATCCTATTTCGGAACTCAACCGCGCATTCTTTTCAGTAATCATTCTTTTCAAATTTGGGAAAACAATGAAGTATTTTTTTGTAGTTCATGAACCCTTTGAATTTTTGGTGTTATTGAATGTGGTTTAACTTGGGAATGACAACCAAGTTTGGAGAATTTTTATTTTAGATTGTGTTGTAAATGACTATAAGGAACCTTTATATTCTATCAGGTTTTGTGAACATTGATTTTCCATCGATTTACAGTCGAGTTCACATAACACCTGATTTTATGCCTACGTTGTAGCTATGTTGAACCATGTTTGTAGAACTTTGATTTATGATTGTGATGTAAATGACTATTAGGATGCTTTATATTATATTACCTTTCGTGAACGTTGATTTTCAATGGATTTACAACCAATTTTTTAACACCTGATTTTAAGGCTAAATTGCAGTTGTGTCACGCGAACTCCTATTTTTCACCATTAATCAACCAGGTTTCAAGAAGTTTGATTTTGGATTATGTTGTAGATGACTATTAAGAACCTTTATTTTCTATCAATTTTTGTGAATGTTGAATTTCCATTGATTTAATGTTTGAGTTCGACGAACACCTGATTTTAATGCTACATTCAAGCTGTGTCACATGAACTCCCATTTTCCAACCATAATCAACCATGTTTGGAGAACTTTTATTTAGGATTGTGTTCTAGATAGCTATTAGGATCCATTATTTTGTATCGCCTTTCATGAACGTGGATTTTCGATCAATTTATAGCCAACTTTGTCTAACATCTGATTTTAAGGCTATGTTGTAGCTGTGTGATGGGACCTCTGATTTTTTAGGCATAATCATCTAGGTTTGGAGAACTTTGATATTAGATTGTGTTGTAGATGAGTATTAAGAAACTTTATTTTTTATTGGTTTTTGTAAATGTTGAATTTCTATCGATTTAAAGTCGAGTTCAATGAACAACAAATTTTAAGGCTATGTTGTAGTTGTGTCATGTGAACTCCCATTTGTCACCCATAATATTCAAGGTTTGGATAACTCTGATTTTAGATGGTGTTGTAAATGACTATTAAGAACCTTTATTTTCTATTAGTTTTTGTGAATGTTGAATTTCAATCGATTCAATGTCGAGTTCGATGAACACTTGATTTTAGGGCTACGTTGCAGTTGTGTCACACAAACTCCCATTTTTCACCCATAATCAATCAAGTTTGGCGAAATTTGAGTTGAGATTGAGTTGTAGATGAATATTAAGAACCTTTATTTTTTATCGATTTTTATGAATGTTGAATTTCAATAAATTTAATGTTGAGTTCGACGAACACTAGATTTTAAGGCTATGTTGCAGTTGTGTCACACGAACTCCAATTTTTCACCCATAATTAACACTGTTTGGAGAAATTTGATTTATGATTGTATATCACCTTTTGTGAAAGTGGAATTTCGATTCAAGTACAACCAAGTTTGTCTAACACCTAATTTTAAGGCTACGTCTCAGCTCTGTAATGCAAATTCCCATTTTTCGCCCATAATCATCAAGGTTTGCAGAACTTTCATTTTAGATTGTGTTGTATGTAGATGAATATTAAGAACCTCTATTTTCTATCAGTTTTTGTGAATGTTGAATTTCCATCAATTTAATGTTGAGTTCAGCAAACACCTGATTTGAAGGCTACATTGCAGTTGTGTCACGGGAACTCCCATTTTTCATGGGAACATCGAATTATAGTCAAGTTCGTCTTACAGATGTTAAAGCTATGTTGCAGCTGTGTCATGCGAACTACCATTTTTCACCCATAAACAACCATGTTTGGAGAAGTTTAATTTTAGATTATCTTGTACATGACTATTAAGAACCTTGATTTTCTATCATTTTTTGTGAATGTTCAATTTCCATCGATTTATTGTCGAGTTTGGTGAACACCTGATGTTAAGCCTACATTGCAATATTGTCATGTGAACTCCTATTTTTCACCCATTGTGAATGTTGATTTTTTATCGATTTACAACCAAGTTCGTTTAACTCAATCTACAACACAATCTAATATCAAAATTCTCCAAAGTTGGCTGATTATGGGTGAAGAAAGGATATTCACATGAAATAGTTGCAGCGTAGCCTTAAAATCAAGTGTTAGATGAACTCGGCTGTAAATCAAACGAAAATCAACCTCACGAAAGAAGATATAAAATAAATGATCCTATCTATAGCTCAATCCTAAATCAAAGTTCTCCAAAAATGGTTGATTGGGGGTTAAAAATGGGAGTTCACATGACACAACGGGAATGTAGCCTGGAAATCAGGTGTTCTTTGAACTTCATATTAAATTAATGAAAATTTAATGTTCACAAAAATCGACGGAAAATAAAGGTTCTTAATAGTAATCTATAACACAATGTAAAATCAAAGTTCTCCAAACCTAGTTGATTGGCTTTCATGAACGTTGATTTTCCATCAATTTCCAAGAAAGTTCGACTAACACCTAATTTTAAGGCTAAGTTGGAGTTGTTTCATGCGAACTCCCATTTTTCACCCATAATCAAAAATGTTTGGAGAACTTTTTTTAAGGATTTTATTGTAGATATCTATTGGGATCCTTTGTTTTATATCACCTTTACTGAACATTGAATTTTCTTCAATTTACAACCAAGTTTGTCTAACACGTGATTTTAAGGCTACATTGCAGCTCTGTCATGCAACTCCCATTTTTCACCCATAATCAACCAGGTTTAGAGAAAATTGAGTTTAGATTGTTTTGTAGATGACTATTAAGAACCTTTATTTTCTATCGGTTTTTATGAATGTTGAATTTCTATTGGATTAATGTCGAGTTTGGCGAACACTTGATTTTAAGGCTACCTTGTAGCTGTGTCATATGAACTCCCTTTTTTCACCCATAATCAATTATGTTTGGAGAAATTTCATTTAAGATTGTGTTGTAGATGACAATTAGAATGCTTTATTTTATTTTGAATTTCGTGAATATTCATTTTTGATTGATTTATAGCTAAGTTCACCTAACACTTGATTTTACGGCAATGTTGCAGCTATGTCATGTGAACTCTCAATTTTTCACCCATAGTCATTAAGGATTTTAGATTATATTGTAGATGACTATAAGGATCCTTTAGTTTATATTGCTTTTGGTGAACATTGATTTTTTATCGATTAAAGCCAAGTTCATCTAACACTTGATGTTAAGACCAAATTGTAGCTGTGTCATGCGAACTCCTATTTTTCACCCATAATCAACCAGGTTTGGAGAAGTATCATTTTAGATTGTGTTGTAGATGACTATTAAGAATCTTTATTTGCTATCGATTTTTGTGAATGTTGAATTTGCATCGATTTATTTTCTAGTTCGGCAAACACATGATTTTGTAACTATGTCACATGAACTCCCACTTTTCACCCATAATCAACAATGTTTGGAGAATTTTGATTTAGGATTTTGTTGTAGATGACTATTAGGAGCCTTTATTTTATATCAAGTTTTGTTAACATTCATTTTCAATCGATTTATAGCCAAGTTCGTCTAACACCCGATTTTAAGGCTATGTTGCACCGGTGTCATGCGAATTTGGTGTTCTTAACACACGAGCACCTGTGAAACCTATATCTTTAATTTTTCCCAAAAAATAAATGTTTTGTGGATTATATTTTTAATGGGTTCAAGCATTTGGAGAAAAATTAGTTTTTCGAACAATGGATGATTTTGGGCTACTCAGAACGATATTCTCTACAAAACCCATTTCTCAAAATTTTCTTAAGAAGATTAAAATTTTTTGCCTTTGTAACTCTACTACTACTTTGCAAAAAAATCTATCTTTTTCAAGAAAAACTTATTTTTTAAAAACTCTACTACTACTGTGTGCATAGAATGACATTCTCTACAAACCCCATTTATCATATTTTTCTTAAAAACATTCACAAAATTTGCCTCTGTTACCTCTACTACTTCTACTTTTCAAAATAATCTATCATTTTCCAGAACAACTTATTTAAAAAAAAAAATGGATGATCTAGTAGCACACAATCACCTATAAAACCCATATTTTTTATTTTCCCCAAAAAAAATTGTTATCAGCTTTCATGAACGTTAATTTTGATTTTAGATTGTATTTGAAAATTTATTTTCTATCAGATTTCGTGAACATTGATTTTCCATCGATTTACGGTCGAGTTCACATAACACCTGATTTTATGCGTACGTTGTAGCTATGTCTTGCGAACTCACATTTTTCACCCAGAAACAACCATGTTTTGAGAACTTTGATTTAGAATTTTGTTGTAGATGACTATTAGTATCTTGTATTTTCTATCGATTTTCGTGAATGATGAATTTCGATCGATTTAATGTCAAGTTCGAGAAACACCTAATTTTAAGGCTACATTGTAGCTCTGTCATGGGAACTCCCATTTTTAACTCATAATTCCATGTTTAAAGAAATTTGATTTAGGATTGTGTTGTAGATGACTATAAAGATCCTTTATTTTATATCGCCTTTCGTGAATGTTGATTTTCTATCAAATAAAAGCCAAGTTAGTCTAACACTTGATTTTAATGCTACATTGCAGCTGTGTCATTCGAACTCCCATTTTTCACCCATAATCAATCAGGTTTGCAGAATTTTGATTTTAGATTATGTTGTAGATGACTATTATAATCCTTTATTTTTTATCAAGTTCGGTGAAGACCTTACTTTAAGTTATGTTTCGAGAATTTTCATTTAGGATCCTTTATTTTATATCTCCTCTCAAGAACACTGATTTTCAATCGATTTAGAGCCAACTTCATCTACAACATTTTTTTTAGGCTACGTTGCAGCTACGTCATGCGAACTCCCATTTTTATCCCATAATCATCAAAGTTTGCATATATTGGGATTTTAGATTGTGTTGTAGATGACTATAAGAATCTTTTATTTTATATTGCCTTTCTTGAACGTTGATCTTTTTATTGAAGTACAACCAAGTTCATCTAGCATATGATTTGAAGGCTACGTTACAGCTGTGTAATACAAACTCCCATTTTTAACCCATAATCAACCTTTATATCCTATTAATTTTCGTGAATGTCAAATTTACATTAATTTAATGTCTAGATCGCCAAACACTTGATTTTAAGGCTATGTTGCAGCTGTGCCATTTCAACTCCCATTTTTCCACCCATAATCAACTAGGTTTGGAGAGATTTCATTTAGGATTGAGTTGTAGATGACAATTAGTGTCCTTCATTTTATATCGACTTGTGTGATTGTTTATTTTCGATTGATTTACAATCAAGTTCGTCTAACACGTGATTTTATGGGTACGTTGCAGTTGTGTCATGCGAACTCCCATTTTTCACCCATAATCAACCAGGTTTGTACAAGTTGAATTTTAGATTATACAATACATGACTATTAAGAACCATTATTTTATATTAGCTTTTGTCAATTTTGAATTTCCATTGGTTTAATGTTGAGTTTCGTGAATACATGATTTTAAGGCTACGTTGTAGCTATGTCATGCGGACTCCAATTTTTCACCCATAATTAAACAGGTTTGGAGAAATATGATTTTGGATTATGATGTAGATGACTATTAAGAACCTTTATTTTCTATCGATTTTCGTGAATGTTGAATTTTTATTTATTTAATGTCGAGTTCGACGAACACCTGATTTTAAAGTTACATTGTAGTTGTGTCACACGAATTCCCATTTTTCACCCATAGTCAACCATGTTTGGTGAAATTTGATTTAGGATTGTGTTTTAGATGACTATTAGGATCCTTTATCTTATATCACCTTTTGTGAAAGTTAATTTTTGACCGATTTTCAGCAAAGTTTATCTAACATCTGATTTTAAGCCTACATTGCAGCTATGTCACGCGAAGTCCTATTTTTCATCGATAATCAACTAGGTTTGGTGAAGTTTGAGTTTAGATTGTGTTGTAAATGATTATCAAGAACCTTTATTTAATATCAATTTTTGTAACTGTTCAATTTCCATTTGATTTAATGTCGAGTGCAGTGATTACCTAATTTAGGATTGTGATTTAGATGACTACTAGGATCATTTAATTTATATTTCCATTCGTGAACGTTGAGATTTGATCGAATTTCAACCAAGTTCAGCTAATATTTGATTTTAAGGTTGTAGCTGTGTCATTCAAACTCCCATTTTTAACTAATAATCAATGTTCATGAAAGGCGATACAAAATGAAGGATCCTAATACTTATCTACAACACAATTCTAATCGAAGTTCTCCAAAAACAGTTGATTATGGGTGAAAAATGGGAGTACTCAGGTGTTAGACAAACTTGGTTGTATATCAATCGAAAATCAACATTCACGAAAGGTGATATAAAATAAAGGATCCTAATAGTCATCTAAAATCCTAAATTAAAGTTCTCGAAACATGGTTGATTATGGGTGAAAAATTGGAGTTCCCGTGATACAACTGTAATGTAGCCTTAAAACTAGGTGTTAGACGAACTTGGCTATAAAGCAATCAAAAATAAATGTTCATGAAAGACAATATAAAGAAAAGGATCCTTATAGTCATAGAGAATACAATCCTAAATCAAAGTTTTCCAAACATGGTTGATTATGGGTGAAAAATGAGAGTTTGCGTGACACGGCTGCAATGTAGCCCTAAATCAGTTGTTAGATGAACTTGGGTTGTAAATCGATCGAAAATCAGCGTTCATGAAAGTCGATATAAAATAAAGGACCCTAACAACCATCTACAACACAATCCTAAATCAAATTTCTCTAAACATGATTCATTATAGGTGAAAAATGAGAGTTTGAATGACATAGCTGCAACATAGACTTAAAAGGTTGGTTTGAGAAATAGAATGTTAGGAACAAGCTTCGGAGTTCTATCATCCATGGAATAATGCACCTAAGAACTGTGTTGCTTTCATTAATCTCAATGTAAGGAACTTCACATCCAAGGGTTGATAATGACCAACAGTAATGCGCTATATGCACATGGATAGATAGGAACTAGTTGTTTAAGTCTTAGTATGTGAAGTGAAGGTGCCCCCTACTCGGTTATAAGTGTTCGCCGAGTTCGATATTAAATTTATGGAAATTAAACATTCACAAAAACTAATAGAAAATAAAGGTTTCTTAATAGTAATCTACAAGACAATCTAAAATCAAATTTCTCCAAACTTGGTTGATTATGGGTTAACAATGAGAATTCGCATGACATAGCTACAACATAGCATTAAAATCAGGTGTTAGACAAACCTGGCTATCAATCCATCAAAATTCAATGTTCACGAAAGGTGATATAAAATAAAGGATTCTAATAGTCATCGAGACCAAAATCCTAAATGTAAATTCTCCAAACATGGTTGATTATGGGTGAAAAATGGGAGTTCGCATGACACAGCTACAACATTGCCTTAAAACAAGGTTTTAGACAAACTTGGTTGTAAATCGATTGAAAATCAACATTCACAAAAGGTGACAAATAAAAATCCTAATAGTCATCTATAACACAATCCTAAATCAAAGTTCGCCAAACATGGTTGATTATGGGTGCACAATGGGTGTTTGCGTGATAGAGCTGCAACGTACCCTTAAAATTAGATGTTTGAAGAACTCGACATTAAATCAGTAGAAATTCAACATTCGTTAAAATCTATATAAAATAAAGGTTTTTAATAGTCATCTACAAGACAATCTATAATCAAACTTCTCAAAACCTAGCCGATTATGGCTGGAAAATTGGAGTGTGCATGACACAACTGCAACTTAGCCTTAAAATCAAGCATTAGATGAACTCGGCTATAAATCAAATGAAAATCAACTTCATGAAAGACAATATAAAATAAAGGATCCTAAGACATCTACAACACAATCCAAAATAAAAATTCTCCAAACATAGTTCATTATGCGTAAAAAATGGGAGTTTGTGTGACCCAGCTGTAGCTAGCCTTAGAATCGGGCATTCTTCGAACTTGACATTAAATCAATGGAAATTCAATATTCACAAAAATTGACAGAAAGTAAAGGTTCTTAATAGTCATCTACAACACAATCTAAAATCAAAGTTCTACAAATGTAAATGATTATGGGTGAAAAATGGGAGTTTGCATGACATAGCCAATTAGAAAAGTTACAAGTTGCAAATTTCAAAAGTTATGGGCTTGATTTGACCCCTGGTAAATTAACCCAATTTTAAAAGTAATTCAACCTTTTGAAACCCTCAAAACCAAATTGAAATTCAAACATAATAAAATAATTTCCAAAATACCCCAAAACTCTCATCAAAATTTTAATTGAATTTGAAAGCATAGTCAAAATATTCAACACTAAACATTTTTAATCACAAAATATAACACAACACAAAAGGTTATGGTCCATTCTCCAAATGGACCATAGTGGAATTCACTTGGCTTACACAATCGGGAACCCTTGGTTACCTCCAATCTTATTGGTCATGGGCGTGTACTTGCACACTTAATTTTCACTTGTCAATATATCCAATATATGATAATCAATAATTAAATCAACAATTCTATATATAATTAACATAATCAAATATTGAAATCAATGGATTAGAATATCAATATCCACAATTCATTTGTTTTCTTGCAAATAAAATATTATACAAATTCACTACTTGTCATAACATTATAAATAAATCACATCATCACTTAATTCAAATTCAACATCTTATCAATTCTATACCAAAACCACTTACCCATTCTTATCATGATAATTAGATCCACCCAAGCATATCAAATAAGAAAGCATAGCATATACTCATCATAAGCATCATAACAATAACCAAACATAACACCCAAAGTCAATAATCACCCTAAATAGTCTAAACCACATAGAATAGAAAAATGTTCGTATCAAAATATCGTCAAATACGATGTATCAAATAGTAGGCCGCACAGATTTGTTGCTTCACATGTGCAAATACCTACAAAATAGTAAGAAGAAAGTTGGAGAGAATTAGCTATTCAATTGAAAATGAAAGAGAATGGTCTCTTTTATAGACAACCAACGAACGAGATTAATCTTCTAAAGATTCTAAGATCAATGGATGAGGTTGCATGAGAGGGAGGTTACGAAACAGATGGTCAAGATCAAGTTTCTAAAAAGATGCCTAGATCAACTTTGGAGAATATATGCACCAAAAAGAGGACGGCTATGACGCCCAACGACTATGACATACCATGAAGGCTTATGATTGAGATGACTATGACAAAAATAAAGGCCATAAACATGGCATCTTTGTTGGCCAAACAAGGATAGACAACTGCGAAAGGGGGGTTAATCAGTTGTTACCAAAATCAAACTTATTCAACATTAATCAACCTTTAATCTAATATTTGATCATCAACAGTGACAACATAAATCAATAGCACATCAGAGACACATGAACACCAAGATTTTATACGTGGAAACCTTGTCAAGGGAAAAACCACGGTGGATGTTATAGTCCAAAAGATTATACCCTGTTAGAAGTATAATGAAAAATGAATAAGGAATGCACTTCCATTTAGGCGCACTGCCTAGAGGTGACTGTTCAGAGCAAGACTCACTGCCCTTACATACAATAATCAGATTAAATCCATCTGATGAACATGAACTGAAAAATTAGCTTCTTCACAAGTCTGATTACAGTTCTGCTCAATCTCTTTCACACTCTACTCTGCTCCTGAATGATTTGACCTTTATTTGCACATGTACTTCACATACACACACCGAGCATACATCAAAATGAGGAAAACAACTGCTCTTATAAATCCGCCACACAAATTTATATCAACTACTATGTCGGCCACAAATAAATAATAAATTACAGCTGTTGGCCTCAATACATAAATAAATCTTAATGCGCACCAACACAAGTCGGTCACAACATTGTGAGGACCCAAATAAACACCTTCGAACATGCCAAACAATAAAAGATTAATCCTCATGGATCTGCATGATGCTACCACCAACATGTCGGTCAAGAACAACAAAACTCGAGCACACATCAGAAAAAAAATCAATTACGAACACTCTGATCAATGTGCGCCACTTGATTATCAACTTACAACACTTTCCACCACTCTGACTTTTTCAGCTTCACTTGCTAGCTGCAATATATTTATTACAATTTTTTCAATCTTCTCAACATATACAGCTTCCAGAATCACCATTGCTAATAGTGTGGACATCAATGACAACCACATATCAGCAATGCAACCACAACATCCAACAATCTTTGCTCAAAAGAGGTGCATAAATAATTTTTTTAAATTATTAATTCGAAAATGGAGGAGAGGGAAAATTGACAAATATATAATTTATTGCAAATTATTTATTTAGAGGAAATGAAAAAAGAGATTTAATTAAATTCATAAATTTGAATAAAAGAGGAGATAGAAATTAGACATGGATAATTAAATTATTTATTCAAAATAGATGAATGACACATAATTAAATAATTTCGTCAATTATTTAATTATAGAAAAATAAAGGGTCAAATAATTATTATTTGACTATGGATGCAATATAAATAATCAAATAAATAATTTTTATAATTATTGGAGAAAGGGATATATTAGCGACGCAATTAAATAATTAAAAATGATTTAATTATTAGAGGAATATGATCAATTTTTTTTTTATTATCGAAAGATGATGACGAGGAAAAAATGACGCTTACAGACTTAGGACATTGTTTAGTGTCTATAGGGATCCTTTATTTTTTATCGTCTTTTGTGAACGTTGATTTTCGAATGATTTACAACCAAGTTCGTCTAACACCTTATTTTAAGGTTATGTTACAGTTGTGTCATGTGAACCACGTTTGTTGAACTTTTATTTTAGATTGTCTTCTAGATGACTATTAAGAACCTTTATTTTCTATCGATTTTCGTGAATGTTGAATTTTCATCAATTTAATGTCGAGTTCAAAGAACACCTAATTTTAAGGCTATGTTGCAGCTATATCATGTGAACTCCCATTTTCCATTCATAATCAACCACGTTTGTATAACTTTTATTTATGATTATGTTGTAAATGACTATTAGGATCCTTTATTTTATATCGCCTTTCGTGAACCTTTATTTTTAATCGATTTATAGCTAAGTTCGTCTAAGACCTGATTTTAAGGCTACGTTGCAGCTGTGTCATACAAACTCCTACTTTTCACCCATAATCAACTAGGTTTTAATAAATTTGATTTTAGATTCTTTTGTAGATGACTATTAAAAACCTTTATTTTGTATCGATTTTTGTCAATGTTGAATTTACATCGATTTAATGTCGAGTTCGATGAACAACTGATTTTAAGGTTATATTGCAGCTATGTCACGTGAACTCCCAATTTTCATCCATAATCAACTAGGTTTGTTGAGCTTTGATTTTAGATTGTGTTTTAGATAACTATTAAGAACCTTTACTTTCTATCAGATTTTTGTGCATATTTAGTTTCCATTGATTTAACTGTTACAAACCTTTATTTTCTGTCAGATTTTTGCGAATATTGAGTTTTCGTAGATCTACTACCGAGTTTTATGGTTACGTTGTAGCCGTGTCATGCAAACTCCAATTTTTCAGCCATAATCAACTAGGTTTGTTGAGCTTTAATTTTAGATTGTGTTGTAGATAACTATTAAGAACCTTTATTTTCTATCAGATTTTTGTGAATATTGATTTTCCATTTATTTACTGTTGAGTTCGAAGAACACCTGATTTCAAAGCTACGTTGCTGTTATGTCATGTGAACTCCCATTTTTCACCCACAATAAACCATTTTTAGAGAACTTTGATTTAGGATTGTGTTGTAAATGAATATTAGGTTCCTTTATTTTACATCATCCTTTGTGAAGTTGATTTTCGTTCGATTTATAGTCGATTTTCTCTAACACTTGATTTTAAGGCTACGTTGTAGTTATCTCATGTAAACTCCCATTTTTCACCCATAATCATCTAGGTTTGGAGAACTTAAATTTTATATTGTGTGGTAGATGACAATTAAGAATGTTTACTTTCCATTCGTTTGCATGAATGTTGAATTTCCATCGATTTAATGTTGAATTATGCGAAGACCTCATTTTAAGGCTACGTTGTATCTTTGTCACACGAACTCCCATTGTGCACCCATATTCAACCATGTTAGGAGTATTTTGATTTAGGATTGTGTTGTCTGTGATTATTAAGATACTTTATTTTATATCACCTTACATGAACGTTGATTTTCGATCGATTTATAGGCAAGTTCGTCTAACACCTAGGTTTAAGGATATGTTGTAGCTATGTCACGTGAACTACCATTTCTTACCCATAATTAACCAAGTTTGGAGAACTTTTATTTAGGATTGTATTGTAGATGACTATTAAGAACCTTTATTTTTTATCAATTTTCGTGAATGTCGAATTTCTATCGATTTAATGTTGAGCTCGGCAAACACCTCATTTTAAGGCTACGCTGCAACTGTGTCACATGAACTACAACTTTTCACCCATAATGTTTGGAGAATTTTGGTTTAGGATTGTATTGTAGATAACCATTAGGATCCTTTATTTTGTAGCGCGTTTCGTGAATGTTTATTTTCGATCGATATACAACCAATTTCATCTAACACCTAGTTTAAAGGCTGCATTACAACTATGTCACTCAAACTCCATTTTTCACCCATAATCAACCATGTTTGGAGAAACTTGATTTAGGATTCTTTTGTAGATGACTAATAGGGTCCTCTATTTTATATTGACTTTTGTGAATATTGATTTTCGATCGATTTACAGTCAAACTCATCTAACACCTGATTTTAAGGCTACGTTGCAGCTGTATCATGTGAACTCCCATTTTTCACCCATAATCAACAAAGTTTGCAAAAAAATGATTTTAAATTGTGTTGTAGATGATTATTAAGAACCTTTATTTTCCATTCGTTTCGCTGAATGTTGAATTTCCATCGATTTAATGTCGAGTTCGGTGAAAATCTAATTTTAAGGCTACGTTGCAGCTATGTCATTCAAACTCCCATTTTTCACCCATTATCAACTAAGTTTGCAAAACTTTGATTTTAAATTGTGTTGTAGACGATTATTAAGAACCTTTATTTTCTATTGGTTTCCCTGAATGTTGAATTTCCATCGATTTAATGTCGAGTTCGGTGAAAATCTAATTTTAAGGCTATGTTGCAGCTATGTAATTCAAACTCCCATTTTTCACTCATAATCAACCATGTTTGGAAAACTTTGATTTAGGATTGTGTTGTAGATTACTATTAGGGTCCTTTATTTCATATCGACTTTTTTGAACATTGATTTTCTATCGATTTACAAGGAAATTCACCTAACACCTGATTTTAAGTTTACATTCTAGTTGTGTCATGCGAACTCTCAATTTTCACCCATAATCAACTAGGTTTGGAGAACTTTTATCTTAGAATGTGTTATAGATGACTATTAAGAACCTTTATTTTCTATTGGTTTTTGTGAATTTTGAATTTCCATCGATTTAATTTCAAGTTCGCCAAACACCTGATTTTAAGGCGAAGTCTCACGTGAACTCCCATTTTTCACCAATAATCAACCATGTTCGGAGAACTTTGATTTAAGATTGTGTTGTAGATGATTATTAGGATACTTTATTTTATATCGCTTTTTGTGAACGTTGATTTTAGATTTAGAGCCAAGTTCATCCACACCTAGTTTTAAGGCTACATTACAGTTGTGTCATATGGACTCCCATTTTTTACCCATAATCAACCAAGTTTGGAGAACATTTATTTTAGATTGTGTTGTAGATGACTATTAAGAATTTTTATTTTCTATCAGTTTTCGTGAATGTTTAATTTCCATCGATTTAATGTTGAGTTTGATGATCACCTGATTTTAATTTTTTGTTGCAGCTTTGTTACGAGAACTCCCATTTTTTACCCATAATCAACTATGTTGGAGAAATTTGATTTTAGATTATGTTGTAGATGGCTATTAGGAACCTTTATTTTCTATCAATTTTTCATGAATTTTGATTTTCCACAGATTTATTGTCGAGTTCGGCGAAACACCCGATTTTAAGGCTACGTTGCACTTGTCTCACGCGAAATCCCATTTTTCACCCATAATAAACCATGTTTGGATAACTTTCATTTAGGATTGTGTTATACATGACTATTAGTATCCTTTATTTTTTATCGCCTTTCGTGAACGTTTATTTTTAATAGATTTATAGCCACATCCATCTAACACCTGATTTTAAGGCTACATTGCAGATGTGTCATGCAAACTCCCATTTTTCACACCTAATCAACCATGTTTGGAGAACTTTGATTTAGTATTTTTTTGTGGATGACAATTAGGATCATTTATTTGATGTTGAATTTCGTGAACGACCATTTTTGATTGATTTACAACCAAGATCGTCTAACACCTGATTTTAAGGCTACGTTGCAGCTGTGTTACATGAACTCCCATTTTTCACCCATAATTAACCATGTTTGGAGAACTTTGATTTAGGATCCTTTATTTTTTATCGCCTTTCGTGAACGTTTATTTTTAATAAATTTATAGGCACGTCCATCTAACACCTGATTTGAAGGCTACATTGCAGATGTGTCATGCAAACTCCCATTTTTCACACCTAATCAACCATGTTTGGAGAACTTTGATTTAGTATTTTTTTGTGGATGACAATTAGGATCGTTTATTTGATGTTGAATTTCGTGAACGACCATTTTTTATTGATTTACAACCAAGATCGTCTAACACCTGATTTGAAGGCTACGTTGCAGTTGTGTCATGCGAACTCTCATTTTTGACCCATAGTGTTGTAGATGACTCTTGAGAACCTTTATTTTCTATCGATTTAGTGTTGAGTTCGGCAAACACCCGATTTTAATTATACATTGCAGTTGTGTCACAAAATTTCCCATTTTTCACCCATAATCGATTCGTGTTTATAGAAATTTGATTTAGGATTTTATTCTAGATGATTATTAGGATCCTTTATTTTATATCGCTTTTTGTGAACGTTGATTTTAGATTTACAACCAAGTCCATCTAACACCTAGTTTTAAGGCTACATTATAGTTGTGCGGTGCTACCTACCATTTTTCCCCCACAAGCAATCATGTTTGAAGAACATTGATTTTTGATCTATTTACAACCAAGTTTGTCTAACACGTGATTTTAATACTACATTGTGGCTGTCTCATGCAAACTCCCATTTTTCACCCATAATCACCCAAGTTTGGAGAAATTTGATTTTAGATTTTGTTGTATATGAATATTAAGAACCTTTATTTTCTATCGGTTACGGTGAATTTTCAATTCCCATCGATGTAATGTCAAGTTCAATGAACACCTGATTTTAAGGCTACATTGCAGCTCTGTCATGTGAACTCCCTTTTTATCCCATAATCAACCATGTTTGGACAACTTTGATTTAGGGTTGTGTTGTAGATAACAATTAGGAACCTTTATTTTATATTGAATTTCATGAACATTCATTTTCGATTGATTTACAGCCAAGTTTGTCTAACACCTGATTTTAAGGCTACGTTGTAGTCGTCTCATGAGAACTCCCATTTTTCACCCAAAGTCATCAAGGTTTGCAAATATTTAATTTTAGATTGTATTACATGTAGATGAATATAAAAATCCTTTATTTTTATATTGCCTTTCGTAAACATTGATTTTGAAACAAAGTACGACCAAGTTAATCTATGTCATGAAAACTCCCATTTTTCCTACATAATCATCTAGTTTATGAGAAATTTGATTTTAGATTGTGTTGTAGATGACTATTAGGAACGTTTATTTTCTATTGAATTTCGTGAACATTGATTTTCCATTGACTTACAACAAACTTCGACTAACACCTCATTTTAAGGCTACGCTACAGTTGTATCATGCGAACTCCCATTTTTCACCCATAATCAACCATGTTTGAAGAACTTTAATTTTAGATTGTTTTGTAGATGAATATTAGGAACCTTTCTTTTGAATTGGCTTCTATGAATGTTGATTATGTTTTTTCAAAAAATAAGTTGTTTTTGAAAAGATTTGATTGTTTTGAAAAGTAGAAGTAGTAGATGTATAGAGGCAAATTTTTTGAATTTTCTTAAGGAAAATCCAAGAAATGAGTTGCCATTTTTTGAAAAAATGATTTTTCACCAATATGAAAGAACCCTAAAAAATAGACTCTACGAATTAATTTTTTTTGGAAAAATCGAAATTATGGGTTTTGTAGGTGCTTGTGTGCTAAAGAGACCTAGATCGCCCATATTTTGAAAAACTAGTAGTTGTTGAATTTATTTATTTTTTGAAAAGTAGAAGCAGTAGAGGTAATAGAGGCAATTTTTTAAAATCTTTTTAAGAAAAATCTGAGAAATTGGTTTTGTAGAGATTGTCATTTTGAGTAAACCAAGATCGTTCGTTTTTCGAAAAACTTATTTTTCACCAACATGTAATAACCCCTCAAAAATAGAATCTATTAAACAGTTTTTTTGGGGAGAAATCGAAGATATGGTTTTTGCAAGTACTCATGAGCTAAAGAGACCAAGATGGTTCGGTTTTTGAAAAAATAAGTTGGTTTTGAAAAAGATAGATTTTTTTGAAAATAGTAGTAGAATTATAGAGGCCAATTTTTTGAATCTTCTTAAGAAAAATCTGAAAATTGTGTTTTGTAGAGAATGTCAATTTGAGTAGGCCCATATCATCCGTTGTTCGAAAAAACTGATTTTTCTCTAAATACAAGAACCCATCAAAAATAGAATCTACGAAACAATTTTTTTGGGAAAAATCAAAGATATGGGTTTCACAGGTGCTTGTTTGCTAAAGTTAGGATCGTCTATTTTTTGAAGAAATAAATTGTTTTTGAAAAAGAGATTTTTTTGAAACAGAGAAGTAGTAGAGGTAATTGAGGCAAAGAAAAATATTCTTCTTAAGAAAAATCTGAGAAATGGGTTTGTATAGAATGTCATTCTGAATAGACCTAGATTGTTTGTTTTTCAAAAAACTATTTTTTACCAATATGCAAGAACTCCTAAAAAATAAAATCTATGAAACAATTTTTTTTGGGAAAAACCAAAGATAAGAGTTTTGTAGGTGCTCGTGTGCTAAAGAGAACCAGATTGTCTGTTTTTTTAATTTTTAAAGTTGTTTTTCAAAAAGATAGATTTTTCTTGAAAATTAGAAGCAGTAGAGGTAACAAAGGAAATTTTTTTTTATTAAAATATGAGAAATGGGTATTGTAGAGAATGTCGTTATGAGTACAGCCAAATCGTTCATTTTTAAAAAATCTGTTTTTTCACCAACATGCAAGATTGACGAAAAACCAACGTTCTTGAAAGCTGATGGAAATAAAGCTTCCTAATAAACATATACAACAAAATCTAAAATTAAAGTTCTTCAATCATGGTTGATTATGGGTGTAACATGGGAGTTCGCATCACACTGCTATAACGTAGCCTTAAAATGAGGTGTTAGTTAAACTCGGTTGTAAGTCGATGGAAAATCAATGTTCACAAAAGTCGATAGCCTTAAAATCAGGTGTTAGCCGAACTCAATATTAAATCAGTGGAAATTAAACATTCACAAAAATTGGTAGAAAATAAAGGATCTTAATAGTCATCTACAACATAATCTAAAATCAAAGCTCTCCAAACCTGGTTGCTTATGGGTGAAAAATGGGAGTTTGAATGACAAAGCTGCAACGTAGCCTTAAAATCAGCTGTCAGCCAAACTTGGTGTTAAATCAATTGAAAATCAACATTCACAAAAGGAAGTACAAATTAAAAGATCCTAATAATTATATAGAACATAATCCTAAATCAAAGTTTTCCAAACATTGTTGATTATTGGTGAAAAGTGGGAGTTCACGTGACATAGCTCCAAAGAAAAGCGATATATAATAAAGGATCGTAATATTCATCTACAACACAATCTTAAATCAAATTTCTCCAAACATGGGAGTTCGCATGACACAGTTGTAATGTAGCGTTCAAATCAGGTGTTCGATGAATTTGACAATAAATCGATAGAAATTCAACATTCACAAAAATTCATAGGAAAGAAAGGTTCTTAATAGTCATCTACAACACAATCTAAAATCAAAATTCTCCAAACCTGGTTGATTTTGAGTGAATAATGGGAGTTTACATGACAAAACTGCAAAATAGCCTTGAAATCAAGTGTTAGAAGAACTTGGTTTTTGAAAATCAACGTACACGAAAGGCAATATAAAACAAAGGATCTTAATAGCCATCTACAACACAATCCTAATTCAAAGTTCTATAAACATGGTTGATTATGGGTGAAAAATTGGAGTTCACATGACACAGTTGCAACGTAGCCTTAAAATCAAGTGTTCACCGAATTCGACAGTAAATCAATGGAAATTCAAAATTCACGAAAACTCATAGAAAATAAAGATTCTTAATAGTCATCTACAATACAGACTAAAATCAAAGTTCTCCAAACCTTAATCATTATAGGCGAAAAATGTGAGTTTGCATGACATAGCTGCAACATAGCCTTAAAATCAAGTGCTAGATAGACTTGGTTAAACTTCGTTCGTAAATCAACGTTCACGAAAGGCAATATAAAATAAGGAATCCTTATAGTCATCGACAACACAATCATAAATTGAATTTTTCCAAACATGGTTGATTATGGGTGAAAAATGGGAGTTCATGTGACACAGCTCAACGTAGCCTTAAAATTAAATGTTCATCGAATTTGACATTAAATCGATTGAAATTCAACTTTCATGAAAACTAATAGAAAATAATGGTTCTTAATAGAGTCATCTATAACAAAGATCTAAAATCAAAGTTCACCAAACCTTGATGATTATGGGTGAAAAATGGGATCGGTTCGCTTACACAACTGAAACATAGCCTTAAAATCTGGTGTTCACCAAACTTGACATTAAATAGATGGAAATTCAACATTCAAAAAAATGATAGAAAATAAAGTTTCCTAATACTCATCTACAACATAATCTAATATCAAAGTTCTCGAAACTTAGTTCATTATGGGTGAAAAATTGATGTTCGCATCACAGAACTACAACGTACCGATATGAATTAAAGGACCCTAAAATTCATCTACAACACAACCCTAAATCAAATTTCTCCAAACATGTATGATTATGGGTGAAAAATGGGAGATCACATGACATAAAATCAAGTTTTCATCGAACTCGACATAAAATCCTTGTAAATTCAACATTCACAAAAACCGATAGAAAATTAAGGTTCTTAATAGTCATCTACAAGACAATCTAAACTCAAACTTTCTTCAAACTTGGTTGATTATTGGTGAAGAAAGGGTATTCGAATGACAGCTAAAAGTAATAGCCTTAAAATCAAGTGTAGGAAAAACTTGGCTGTAAATAGATTGAAAATCAAAATTCACGAAAGACGATATAAAATAAAGGATCCTAATAGTCATCTATAACACAATCTTAAATCAATGTTATCTAAACATGGTTGATTGTTTGTGAAAAATGGGAGTTCGCGTGACATAGCTACAAAGTAGCCTTAAAATCAGGTGTTCTTCGAACTTGACATAAAATTAATCGAAATTCAATATTCACGAAAATTGACAGAAAATAAAGTTTCTTAAAAGTCATCTACAACAAAATCTAAAATCAAACTTCTCCAAGCTTAGATGATTATGGGTGAAAAATAAGAGTTCCCATGAAACGGCTGCAACGTAGCCTTAAAATCAAGTATTCACCAAACTCAAAATTACATCAATGGAAAATCAACGTTCACAAAACCCGATAGAAAATAAAATAAAATCATAGTCATATACAATAAAATCTTAAATCAAAATTCTCCAAACTTGGTTGATTATGGGAGAAAAATGAGAATTCATGTGACAGAGCTGTAGATTAGCCTTAAAATCAGGTG
>CM021108.1:404727885-404818080 GCA_007115665.2 Sequoiadendron giganteum
GGTGTTTAGCTAACTCGACATTAAATCTATTGAAAATAAAGGTTCTTAATAGTCATCTATAGCACAATCCAAAATCAAACTTCTCCAAACTTAATTGATTATGGGTGATAAATGGGAGTTCATATGAAACAGCTGCAATGTAGCCTAAATATCAAGTGTTAGACGAACTTGGTTGTAAATCGATCAAAGATCAGCTTTCATGAAAGGTGATATACAATAAAGGATCATAATAGTCATCTGCAACAAAATCTTAAATTAAAGTTCTCCAAACATGGTTGATTACGGGTGAAAAGTGGGAGTTCTCATGACACAGCTGCAACGTAGCCTTAAAATTTGGTGTTCACCGAACTTGACATTAAATTGATGGAAATTAAACATTCATAAAAACCAATAGAAAATAAAGGTTGTTAAAAATTATCTACAATAGAATCTAAAAGCTAAGTTTTCCAAACCTTGATGATTATTGGTGAAAATTGGAGTTCACATGACATAACTACAGTGTAGCCTTAAAATCAAGTGTTAGACTAATCTAGTTGCAAATCGATAAAAAATCAATGTTCATGAAGGCGATATAAAATAAAGGACCCTAATAGTCATCTATAACACAATACTAAATCAAAGTTCTCCAAACATGGTTGATTAAGGTTGAAAAATGGGATTTCGCATGACATAGCTGCAATGTAGCTTTAAAATCAGATGTTCACCAAACACGACATTAAATAGATGGAAATGTAATATTCATGTGAAATGATAGAAAATAAAGGTTCCTAATAGGCATTTACAACACAATCTAAAATCAAAGTTCTCTAAACCTAGTTGATTATGGGTGGAAAAATGGGAGTTCGCATGACACATCTGCAAATTAGCCTTAAAACAAGGTGTTAGATGAACTTGGGTGTAGAAATATTTATTTTATATCGATTTTATTGAATGTTGAATTTCCATCGATTTAATGTCAAATTTGATGAAAACCAAATTTTAAGGTTACGTTGCAACTGTGTCACGCGAACACCCATTTTTTACCTATAATCAACCATGTTTGGTGAACTTTGATTTAGGATTGTGTTGTAGATTTATGTCGTGTTTGACGAAAACCTGATCTTAAGGCTATGTTGCAGTTGTGTCATGCGAACTCCCAATTTTCACACACAATCAACCATGTTTGGAGAACTTTAATTTATGATTATGTTGTATAGATGACTATTAAGAACCTTTATTTTCTATCGCTTTTTCGTGAATGTTGAATTTTCATCAAGTTAATGTCGAGTTTGACGAAAACCTGATTTTAACATTACATTGCATTTGTGTTATGTGAACTCCCATTTTTCACCCACAATCATCCATGTTCAGATAACTTTGATTTATGATTGTGTAGTAGATGACTATTAGGAACCTTTATTTTTTATCACTTTTTGTGAATGTTGAATTTCCATTGATTTAATGTCAAGTTCTACGAAAACCTAATTTTAAGGCTAAATTTCAGCTATGTCACTCGAACTTAGGATTTTGTTGTAGATGACTTTTAAGAACCTTTATTTTCTATTGGTTTTCGTGAATGTTGAATTTCTATCGATTTAATGTTGAGTTAATTTAAAAATCTGATTTTAAGGTTACAATGCAGCTGTATCATGCGAACTCCCATTTTTCACCTATAATCAAACATGTTTGGTGAACTTTGATTTAGGATTTTTTGTAGATGACTATTAAGAACCTTCATTTTCTATCAAATTTTTTGAATATTGAATTTCCATCGATTTAATATCGTGTTCAACGTAAACCTGATTTTAAGGCTATGTTGCACGTGTGTTACACAAACTCTCCTCTTTCACACACAATCAACCATGTTTGGAAAATTTGATTTAGGATTGTGTTGTAGATGACTATCAAGAACCTTTATTTTCTATCGGTTTTCGTGAATGTTGTAGATGACTATTAGGATCCTTTATTTTATATCACCTTTCGTGAAAGCTGATTTTCAATTGATTTACTACCAAGTTCTTCTAACACTTGCTTTTAAGGATAAATTGTAGCTATGTCATGCATACTCTTATTTATCACTCATAGATTTTTGTGAATGTTGAATTGCCATCGATTTAATGTCGAGTTCATCGAAAACCTGATTTTAAGGCTACGTTGCAGCTCTCTGACGTGAAATCCCATTTTACACCCATAATCAACCATGTTTGGAAAACTTTTATTTAGGATTGTGTTCTAGATGACTATTAGGATCCTTTATTTTATATCGTCTTTCGTGAATCTTGGTTTTTGATCGATTCATAGCCAAAATCATTTATCACCTAGTTTTAAGGCTATGTTGCATTTGTGTCAGGCGAACTCCAATTTTTCACCCATAATCAAATATTTTTAGAGACCTTTGATTTAGGATAGTGTTCTAGATGAATATTAGGATCCTTTATATTATTTTTCACCCATAATCAACCAAGTTTGGAGAGATTTGATTTTATATTGTGTTGTAGATGAATATTAAGAATATTTATTTTCTATCAGTTTTTGTGAATGTTGAATTTCCATCAATTTACAGCTAAGTCTGTCTAACACCTAATTTTAAGACTACATTGCATTTGTGTCATGCAAACTCCCATTTTTCACCCTTAAACAACCAGGTTTGAAGAACTTTGATTTTGGATTGTGTTGTAAATGAGTATTGAGAATCTTTATTTTCTATCAGTTCTCTTGAATTTTGGTTTCCATCGATTTAATGTTGAGTTCATCGAACAATTGATTTTTATGCTACGTTACATGATTTTAAGGCTACATTGCAGCTGTGTCATATGAATTCCAATTCTTTACCCATAATTGGTCCATGTTTGGAGAACTTTGATTTAGGATTGTAATCTAGATGTCTATAAGGATCCTTTATTTTATATCACCTTTTGTGAACATCTATTTTCGATTGATTTACAACCAAGTTTTTCTCGCACGTGATTTTAGTGCTATGTTGTAGTTGTCTCATGGAAACTTCCATTTTTCACCCATAATCATCCAGGTTTGGAGAAATTTGATTTTAGATTGTATTGTAGATTACTATTAAGAACCTTTATTTTCTATCAGTTTTTGTGAATGTTGAATTTCCATTGATTTAATGTCAAGTTCGGTGTACACCTGATTTTAAGGCAAAGTTGCAGCTCTGTCATGTGAACTCCCATTTTCCACCCATAATCAACCACGTTTGGACAACTTTCATTTACGATTGTGTTGTAAATGACAATTGGAATCCTTTATTTTATATTGAATGTCATGAACATTCATTTTTTATTGATTTACAACCAAGTTCATCTAACACATGATTTTAAGGCTACGTTGCTACTGTCTGATGAGAACTCCCATTTTTCACCCATAGTCATCAAGGTTTGCATAAATTTGATTTTGGATTGTATTGTTGATGACTATAAGTATCCTTTATTTTATATTTCCTTTCGTAAACATTGATTTTCAAACGAAGTATGACCTTGTTCATCTAACACTTGATGTTAAGGCATAATAAATCCCATTTTTTCTGCATAATCATCCAATTTTGGAGAAATTTAATTTTAGATTGTGTTGTAGATGACTATTAGGAACCTTTATTTTCTATCGAGTTTCGTGAACATTAATTTTCCATCGAATTACAACCGACTTCAACTAACACCTCATTTTAAGGCTACGTTACATTTGTGTCATGCAAACTCCCATTTTTCATCCATAATCAACCATGTTTGAAAAACTTTAATTTTAGATTGTGTTGTAAACAACTATTAGAAACCATTCTTCTCGATTGGCTTCTATGAATGTTGATTTTCAATCTATTTACAAACGGATTTGGCTAACACTTGATTTAAGGCTAAGTTGCAGCTGTGTCATGCTAACCCCCATTTTTAGCCCATAATCAACCAAATTTGAAGAACTTTAATTTTAGATTGTGTTGTATGCTATTAGGAACCTTTATTTCCATCAGCTTTCATGAATGTTGATTTTTCATCAATCTTGCATGTTGGTGTAAAATTAGTTTTTCAAAAAATGGATGATCTGGGTCGATTGAGAACAACGTTCTCTACAAAACCCATTTCTCATATTTTTCTTAAGTAAAATAAAAAAATTACCTCTGTTAGCTCTGCTGCTTCTAATTTTCAAATTAATCTATCTTTTAAAAGAAAAAAACTTATTTTTTTGCAGAAAAGGGCGATCTTTGTCTCTTTAGCACATGAGCACCTAAAAAACCCATATCTTGAATTTTTCCAAAAAAAATTGTTTCGTAGATTCTATTTTTGAGGGGTTCTTGCATGTTGGTGAAAAAATAGTTTTTCGAAAACTAGACGATCTGGGTCTACTCATAGCGACATTCTATACAAAACCCATATCTAAAATTTTTCTTCAAAAGAATAAAATTTTGCCTATATTACCTCTACTTCTTATACTTTTGAAAAAAATCTATTTTTTTCAAGAACAACCTATTAAAAAAAAATGGATGATCTGGATATCTTTTACACACAAGCCCCTGCAAAACCCACATCTTCGATTTTTCCAAAAAGAAATTATTTCGTAGATTCTATTTTGAGGGGTTTTTGCATGTTGGTGAAAAATAAATTTTTCAAAAATCAGACAAGCTGGGTCCACTCAAAATGACATTCTCTATAAAACCCATTTCTTAGATTTTTCTTAAAAAGATTCAAAAAAATCGCCTTTGAAGTACTTTTCAAAATAATCTATTTTTTTTTTAAAAAAAAGACGATCTGGGTATGTTTAGCAGACGAGCACATACAAAACCCATATCTTTGATTTTTCAAAAAAAAAAATTGTTATCATCTTTCATGAATATTGATTTTCCATATATCTTGTAGCTGTGTCATGCGAATTCCAATTTTTCACCCTAAATCAATCAAGTTTGGAGAACTTTGATTTTATATTGTGTTTTAGATTACTATTAAGACCGTTTATTTTATATCGGCTTTTCTCAATTTTTATTTTCTATTCATTTACAGTCGAGTTTGGCTAACATCTGATTTTAAAGCTACATTGCAGCCTTGTCATGCAAACTCCCTTATTTCACTTGGAATCAACCATGTTTTGAGAACTTCGATTTAGGATTGTGTTGTAGATGACTATTACTGTCCCCTATTTTAAGGATACATTGCAGATGTGTCATGTGAACTCCCATTTTTCAACCCTAATCATCAAGGTTTTGTGAACATTTATTTTAGATTATGTTATAAATGATTATAAAAAACTCTTATTTTCTATTTGTTTTCGTGAATGTTGAATTTCAATCAATTTAATGACGAGTTCGGTGAACAGTTGATTTTAAAGCTAAGTTGTAGCTATGTCATGCGAACTCCCAATTTTCACCCATAATCAACCAAGTTTGGAGAAGTTTGATTTTATATTTTGTTGTAGATTACTATTCAAAACTTTTATTTTTTATCAATTTTCATGAATGTTGAATTTCCTTCGATTTAATGTCGAGTTTGGCAAACACCAGATTGGCTACATTCCAGCTATGTCATCCGAACACCCATTTTTGACCCATAATCATCAAGGTTTGGAGAAGTTTTATTTTAGATTGTGTTTTAGATGACTACTAAGAACCTCTATTTTCTATGAGTTTTTGTGAATGTTGAATTTGCATCGATTTAATGTCAAGTTCGGCAAACACTCGATTTTTAGGCTACGTTGCAGTTGTTTCATGCGACCTTTAATTTTTCACCCATAATCAACTAGGTTTGGAGATATTTTATATTATATTATGTTTTAAATGATATTAAGAACCTTTATTTTCTATCCATTTTCATGAATGTTGAATTTCCATCGATTTAATGTCGAGTTCAAGGAACACCTAATTTTAAGGCTACATGTCAGCTATGCAATGTGAATTCTCATTTATCACCTATAATCAACCATGTTTGGATAAATTTTCTTTAGGATTGTGTTTTAGATGACAATTAGGATCCTTTATTTTATATTCTTTGTTTTTCTATCGAAGTACAACTAGTTCATCTAACACTTGATTTTAAGGGTACGTTGCAGCTTTCTCATACACACTCCCATTTTTCTCCCATAATCAACAAGGTTTGGAGAAGTTTGATTATAGATTGTGTTGTAGATGACTATTAAGAACCTTTATTTTCTATCGATTTTCATGAATTTCTGAATTTCCATCGATTTTATATCGAGTTTGGTGAACACCTGATTTTAAGGCTACGTTGCAGCTATGTCATGTGAACTCCAATGTTTCACCCATAATAAACCATGTTTGGAGAAATTTGATTTAGGATTGTGTTGTAGCTGAAAATTAGGATCCTTTATTTTATATTAACTTTCGGGAACATTTATTTTCGTTTGATTTATAGCCAAGTTCATCTAACAATTAATTTTAAGGCTATATTGTAGTTGTGTCAAGTGAACTTCCATTTTTAACCCATAATCAACAAGTTTTGGATATGTTTTATTTTAGATTGTGTTGTAGATGACCATTAAGAACCTTTATTTTCTATCGATTTAATGAAAAGTTCGACAAACACCTGATTTTAAGGCTACATTGCAACTCTGTCATGTGAACTCCCCTTTTTCACCCATAATCATCCATATTTGGAGAACTTTGATTTAGGAATGTGTTGTAGATGAAAATTAGGATCTTTTATTTTATATCGACTTTCGTGAATGTTAGATTTTGATTGATTTACAACCAAGTTTGTCTAACAACTGATTTTAAGGCTATGTTGTAGTTGCATCCTGCGAACTCCCATTTTTCAACCATAATCAACAAGGTTTGGAGAAGTTTAATTTTAGATTGTGTTGTAGATGACTATTAAGAACCTTTATTTTCTATTGGTTTTTTTTTAATGTTGAGTTCAGCGAGCACCTAATGTTAAGGCTACATTGCAACTGTGTCATGCAAACTCGCACTTTTCACCCATAATCAACCATGTTTTGAAAACTTTGATTTAGGATTGTATTGTAGATGTCTATTAGGATCCTTTATTTTATATCTCCTTTTGTGAACATTAATTTTCGATCGATTTACAACCAAGTTTGTAGAACACATGATTTTAAGGCTATGTTGCAGCTGTGTGATACAAACTCCCATTTTTCACCTATAAATAACTAGGTTTAGAAAAGTTTAAGTTTAGATTGTGTTGTAGATGACTCTTAAGAACCCTTATTTTCTATTGATTTAATGTCAAGTTAGACAAACACTTGATTTTAAGGCTACGTTGCAGTTGCGTGAAACAAATTCCCACTTTTTGCCCATAATCAACAATGTTTCGAGAACTTTGATTTAGGATTTTGTTGTGGATGACTATTAGGATCCTTTATTTTGTATCGCCTTTCGTGAACCAACTGATTTCCGATCAATTTACAACCAAGTTTGTCTAACAATTGATTTTAAGGTTATGTTGCATGTATGTCATTCAAATTCCTACTCTTCACCCATAATAAACCAAGTTTGGCTAAGTTTGATTTTAGATTGTGTTGTAGATGACTATTAAGAACTTTTATTTTCTATCGATTTAATGTCGAGTTCAGTGAACACCTGATTTTAAGGCTACATTGCAGCTGTTTTAGAAGAACTCCCATTTTTCATCGATAATCAACCATGTTTGGAGAAATTTTCTTTTAGATACTGTTGTAGATGACTATTAAGAACTTTTATATTCTATATGTTTTTGTTCATGTTGTATTTCCATCGATTTAATGTCAAGTTTGACGAAGACCTGATTTTAAGGATACTTTGCATCTGTGTCACTAAATCAACCAGTTTTCACCCATAATGAATCATGTTTCAAGAACTTTGATTTAGGATTTTGTTGTAGATGACTATTACAACACATTATTTTATATTAGCTTTCATGAATGTTGATTTTTGATCGATTTACAGGCAAGTTAATCTAACACCTGATTGTAAGGCTACGTTGCAGCTATGTCATGCGAACTCCCATTTTTCACTTATAGTCAACCAAATTTGGAGAACCTTGATTTTAGATTGTTTTCTAGATGAGTATTAGGAACCTTTATTTTCTATAGGTTTTCGTGAATGTTGAATTTCCATCAATTTAATGTGGAGTTCGGTGAAAACCTGATTCTAAGGCTACGTTATAGTTGTCTCTTGTAAAATCCCATTTTTCACCCATAATCAATCAGGTATGGAGAACTTTGATTTTAAATTGTGTTGTAAATAAGCATTTAGAACCTTTATTTTCTTTCAGTTTTCCTAAATTTTGATTTCCATCGATTTATTGTCGAGTTCGTCGAACACTTGATTTTAATGCTATGTTGCAGTTGTGTTACACGAACTCCCATTTTTTAACCATAATCAACCATGTTTGGATAACTTCGATTTAGGATTGTGTTGTAGATGAATATTAGGACCCTCTATTTTATATCGCATTTTGTGAATGTTGATTTTTGATTGATTTACAAACCATGTTCATCTAACACTTGATTTTTAGGCTATATTGCAGGCATGTCATCTGAACTCCCATTTTTCACCAATAAACAACAAAGTTTGCAGAAGTTTCATTTTAGATTGTGTTGTAGATGACTATTAAGAACCTTTAGTTTCTATTGATTGTCGTGAATGTTGAGTTTTGTAAACACCTTATTTTAAGGCTACATAGCAGCTATATTACACAAATTCCCAATTTTCACCCAGAATCAACCATGTTTGGAAAAATTTAATTTTAGATTGTGTTGTAGATGATGAATAAAAACCTTTATTTTCTATCAATTTTTGTGAATGTTGAATTTCCATCGTGTTAATATCGAGTTCGGTGAACAGTTGACTTTAAGGCTACGTTGCAGCTATGTCCTGTGAACTCCTATTTTTCACCCATAATGAACCATGTTTGGACAACTATGATTTAGGATTGTGTTGTAGATGACAATTAGGATCCTTTATTTTATATTGAATTTTGTGAACATTCATTTTTGATTGATGTACATCCAAGTTCATCTAACACTTGATGTTAAGGCTACGTTGCAGCAGTGTCATGTGAACTCTCAATTTTCAACCATAATCATCAAAATTTGGAGAAGATTGATTTTAAATTTTGTTGTAGATACTATTAAGTACCTTTATTTTCTATTAATTTTCGTGAATGTTGAATTTCCAATGATTCAATGTCGAGTTCGTCGAACACCTGATTTTAAGGCTAATCTACAACTCTGTCACATGAATTCCCATTTTTCTCCCATAATCAACCAAGTTTGGAGAATTTTGATTTAAGATTTTATTGTATATGACTATTAGTAACCTCTATTTTCTATCGGGTTTTGTGAACGTTTATTTTCCATTGATGTAATGTTGAGTTTGGTGAATACTTGATTTTAAGGCTACGTTGCAGCCATTTCATGCAAACTCTTATTTTTCACCCATAATCATCTAGGCTTGGAGAAGTTTGATTTTAAATTTTTGTTAGATGACTATTAAGAACCTTTATTTTTTGTCAGTTTTCATGAATATTGAATTTCCATTAATTTAATGTCAAGTTCAATGAAAACCTGATTTTAAGGCTACTTTGCAGCTGTGTCACGCGAACTCCCATTTTTCACCAACAATCAACAATGTTTGGAGAACATTGATTTAGGATTGTGTTATAGATGATTCTTAGGATCCTTTATTTAATATTGTCTTTCATGACTTTTGATTTTGGATCTATTTACACCCAAGTTTTTCCTACACTTGAATTTAAGGCTATTACTTTTAGCTATGCCATTCGAATACCCTTTCTTCACCAATAATCAACCAAGTTTGAAGAAAGTTTGATTTTAGATTGTCTTGTAGAAGACTATTAAGAACCTTAATTTTCGATTGGCTTTTGTGAATGTTGAATTTACAATGATTTTATGTTGAGTTCAATCAACACTTGATTTTAAGGCAAAGTTGCAATTATATCAAGCGATTTCCCATTTTTCACCCATAATAATATATGTTTAAAGAACTTTGATTTAGGGTTGTGTTGTAGATGAATTTTAGGGTCCTTTAATTGATATCATTATGTTGTAGTTCTATGATGCGAACATCAATTTTTCACCCATAATCAAATAAGTTTCGAGAACTTTGATATTAGATTATGTTGTAGATGAGTATTAGGAACCTTTATTTTCTATCATTTTTTCTAAATGTTGAATTTCCATTATTTAATGTTGAGTTTGGCAAACACCAGATTTTAAGGCTACGTTGCAATTGTGTAAGCGAACTGATCCCATTTTTCACCCATAATCATCAAGGTTTGGTGAAATTTGATTTTAGATTGTGTTATAAATGACTATTAAGAACCTTTATTTTCTATTAATTTTCGTGAATGTTGAATTTCAATCGATTTAATGTCAACTTCGATCAACACTTAATTTTAAGGCTACGTCGAGCTGTATCACATGATCACCCATTTTTCACGCATAATCAACCAAGTTTGGAAAATTTTAATTTTAGATTGTGTTGTATATAACTATTAAGAACTGTTATTTTCTATCATTTTTCGTGAATGTTCAATTTCCATAGATTTAATGTTGAGTTTTGTGAACACAAAATTTTAATACTACTTTGCAGCTATGTCATGCAAACTCCCATTTTTCACCCATAATCAACCATGTTTGGAAAAATTTAAATTATGATTGTGTTTTCGGTAACTATAAGGATTCTTTATTTTATATCGTCTTTCGTGAACGTTGATTTTCGATCGAAGTACAACAAAGTCAGTCTAGCACCTGATTTTAAGGCTACGTTGCAGCTATGTCATGTATTGTAGATGACTATTAAGAATCTTTATTTTCTATGAGTTTTCGTGAATTTTGAATTTCAATTGATTTAATGTCAAGTTCGGTGAACACCTAATTTTAAGGCTACGTTGCAATTGTGTCATGCGAACTCCAATTTTTCACCCATAATCAACCATGTTTATAGAACTTTTATTTAGGATTGTGTTGTAGATGGCCATTAAGATCCTTTATTTTATATTGTGTTTCATGAATGTTGATTTTCAATTGAAGTACAACCATGTTCTTCTAACACTTGATTCCAAGGCTAGGTTGCAGTTGTGTCATGTAAACTCCCATTTTTCACTCAAAATCAACCAAGTTTGGAGAATTTTTATTTTAGATTGTGTTGTAGATGACTATTAAGAACCTTTCTTTCCTATGAATTTTTGTGAATGTTGAATTTCCATCGATTTATTGTCAAATATGTCAAACACCTGATTTGAAGGCTACATTACAACTGTGTCATGCGAACTCCCATGTTTGGAGATTTTGATTTAAGATTATGTTGTAGATGAATATTAGGATCCTTTATTTTATATTGATTTTCATTGCAGGTATGTCACATTAACTCCCATGTTTGGAGATTTTGATTTAAGATTGTGTTGTAGATGAATATTAGGATCCTTTATTTTATATCACTTTTCATTGCAGCTATGTCACATGAACTCCCACTTTTCACCAATAATCAACAATGTTCGAAAAACTTTGATTTAAGATTATGTTCTACATAATTATTAGGATCTTTTAATTTGTACTTCTTTTCGTGAACGTTGATTTTCAATTGATTTACAACCAAGTTTGGCTAACACCTGATTTTAAGGCTACGTTGCAATTGTGTCATTCAAACTCCCATTTTTCACCCATAATCAACCAGGTTTGAAGAACTTTGATTTTAGATTGTGTTGTAGATGAATATTAAGATCCTTTATTTTCTATTAATTTTTGTGAATGTTTAATTTCCATTGATTTAATGTCGAGTTCGGCGAACACCTAACTTTAAGGCTATCGACTTTTGTGAACATTGATTTTCCATCGACTTACAACTCAGTTTAACTAACACCTCATTTTAAGGCTACGTTATAGCAGTGTCACGCGAACTCCCATGTTTCACCCATAAACAACCATGATTGAAGAACTTTACTTTTAGATTTTGTTGTATAGGACTATTAGGAAGCTTTGTTTCCATCAACTTTCAAGAACGTTGATTTTTCGTCATTCTTGCATGTTGGTGAAAAATCAGTTTTTGAAAAAATGAACGATCTGGGTGTACTCATAATGACATTCTCTACAAAACCCATTTCTTATATTTTTCCTTAGAAAAATTAAAAAAATTGCCTTTGTTACTTCTATTGCTTCTAATTTTCAAAAAAATCTATCTTTTTCAAGAAGAATTTTTTTTAAAAAAAATAGACAGTCTAGTTCTCTTTAGCACATGTTCGAACACCTACAAAACCCTTATTTTTTATTTTTCCCAAAAAAATAAAAATTCGTACATTATTTTTTTTAGGTTTTCTTGCTTATTGGTAAAAAATAATTTTTTGAAAAACAAACAATCTAGGTCTATTCAGAATGACATTCTATACAAAACCCATTTCTCATATTTTTCTTAAGAAGAATAATTTTTTTTGCCTCAATTACCTCTACTACTTCTACGTTTCAGAAAAATCGGTTTTTCAAAAATAATTTATTTTTTCAAAAAATAGACAATCTAGGTGTTTTTTAGTAGATGAGCACCTGTGAAACCCATATCTTTGATTTTTCTCAAAAAAATTGTTTCGTAGATTCTATTTTTAATGGGTTCTTGTATTTGGAGAAAAATCAGTTTTTTCGAACAACGGATGATATGGGCCTACTCAAATCGACATTCTCTACAAAACCCAATTTTGAGATTTTTCTTAAGAAATTCAAGAAAATTGGCCTCTATAAATCTACTACTTCAACTTTTCAAAAAAATCTATCTTTTTCAAAAACTAAACCATCTTGGTCTCTTTAGCACACGAGAACTTGCAAAAACCATATCTTTGATTTCTCCCAGAAAAAAATTGTTTCATAGATTGTATTTTTGAGGGGTTATTGCATGTTGGTGAAAAAAAAGTTTTTCGAAAAATGAACGATCTTGGTTTACTCAAAATGACAATCTCTCCAAAACCAATTTCTCAAATTTTTCTTAAAAAAATTTTAAAAAATTGCCTATGACCTCTACTGCTTCTACTTCTCAAAAAAATAAACTTCAACAACAATTAGTTTTTCAAAATATGGGCAATCTAGGTCTCTTTAGCACACGAACACCTGCAAAACCCATATTTTCGATTTTTCCAAAAAAAAATTGTTTCGTAGAGTCTATTTTTTAAGGTTCTTCCATATTGGTGAAAAATCATTTTTTTCAAAAAACGAACGGACTGGGTCTACTCAGAATGAATTCTCTACACAACCCAGTTCTTCGATTTTCCTTAAGAAAATTCAAAAATATTGCCTCTATACATATGGGTGAAAAATTGGAGTTTGCATAACACAAGTGTAACATAGCCTTAAAATCAGGTGTTCAACGAACTCGACATTGAATCGATGAAATTCAACATTCATGAAAATCGATAAAAAATAAAGGTACTTAATTGACTTTGCATCAATTTATAGTCAAGTTTGGTTAACATCTGATTTTTAGGCTATGTTGTAGTATGTCATGAGAACCCCCATTTTTATCCCATAATCAACGAATTTTGGATAAACTTTATTTTAGATTGTGTTGTAGATTACTATTAGGAACCTTTATCTATTGGCTTTCATGAACATTGATTTTCTTTTGATTTTTAGGCGAGTTTGACTAACACTTTATTTTAAGGCTACGTTGCAGCTATTTCATGCGAACCCCCATTTTTCACCAATACTGAATCAAGTTTTGAGAATTTTGATTTTATTTTGTGTTGTAGATGACTATTAAGAACCTTTATTTTCTATTGATTTTTGTCAATGTTGAATTTTCATCGATTTAATGTAGAGTTTGGCGAACACTTGATTTTAAGGCTACATTTCAGCTATATCACACGAACTTCAATTTGTCACCCATAATCAACCATGTTTGGAGAAATTTGATTTTGATTGTATAGTAGATGAGTATTAGGATCATTTATCTTATATCACCTATTGTGAATATTGATTTTCGATCGATCTATAGCCAAGTTCATCTAACACATGATTTTAAGGCTACGTTGAAGTTGTGTCATGCGAACTTCTATTTTCAACCCATAATCAACCAGGTTTGGAGAAATTCGATTTTAGATGGTGTTGTAGATGACTATTAAGAACCTTTACTTTCTATTTGTTTTCATGAATGTTGAATTTCCATCGATTTAATGTCGACTTTCATGAAAGACGATATAATATAAAGAATCATTACAGTCATTTACAACACAATCATAAATCAAAGTTCTCCAAACATGGTTGGTTATGGTCGAAAAATGGGAGTTCGTGTGACACTGCTGCAACATAGCCTTTAAATTGTGTGTTCGTCGCACTCCACATTAAATAGATGAAAATTCAACATTCACGAAAACGGATTGAAAATAAAGATTCTTAATAGTCATCTATAACACAATAGAAAATCAAACTTCTCCAAAATTGGTTGATTATGGGTGAAAAATGGAAGTTTTTGTGAAACAGTTCAACATAGCTTTAAAATCAAGTGTTCGTCGAACTCGACATTAAATCGATTAAACTTCAACGTTCACAAAAACTAATAGAAAATAAAGGTTCGAAATAGTCATCTACAACACAATATAAAATCAAAGTTCACCAAACTTTCATGATTACGGGTGAAAAAATGGAGTTCGCATGACACAACTACAATGTAGCCTTAAATTCATTATACACAAAGGGTGATATAGAATAAAGGTTCTTAATAGTCATCTACAACACAATCTAAAATCAAAGGTCTTTGCACATGTTTGATTATGGGTGTTCGCATGAAAAAGCTCCAATGTAACATGAAAATAAAGTGTTAGCTGAAGTCGACTGTAAATCAATGGAAAATCAACATTCACAAAAGCCAATATAAAATAAAGGTTCTTGATAGTCATATACAATGCAATCTAAAATCAAAATTCTCCAAACTTGGTTGATTATGGTAGAAAAATGGGAGTTCGCATGACAAAGCTACAACATAGCCTGAAATCAAGTGCTAGCCCAACTCGCCTGTACATCATTTGGAAAATAAACGTTCATGAAAGTTGATAACAATTTTCTTTGGGAAAAATTGAAGATATTCGTTTTGTAGGTGTTTTAAAAAAAATAAGTTGTTTTAAAAAAAGATAGATTATTTTGCAAAGTAGAAGCAGTAGAGAGTAACATACACAAATTTTTTGAATCTTTTTAAGAAAAATCTAAGAAATGGGTTTTGTAGAGAATATCGTTCTGAGTAAACCCAAATCATCCAGTTTTTGAAAAACTTATTCTTCACAAACATGCAAGAACCCCTCAAAAAAAGAATCTACGAAACAATTTTTTTTGGGAAAAATCAAAGATATGGGTTTGTGTGCTAAAGAGACCTAGATTGTCCGTTTTTGTTTTAAATTAAAGTGTCTTGAAAAATATAGATTTTTTTTAAAAGTAGTAGTAGAGGTAAAGAGAGGAATTTTTTTTGAATCTTTTTAAGGAAAATTCCTAGAAATGGGTTTTGTAGAGAATTTTGTTCTGAGTAAACCCAATCTGGCCATTTTTCGAAAAACTGTATTTTTAGCAACATTGCAAGAACCCTCAAAAATAGACTCTGATGTTTCCCAAAAAAAATTATTTCCTAGATTCTATTTTTGAGAGGTTTTTGCATGTTGGTGAAAAATAGGGTTTTTCGAAAAACAGACAATTTGGATGTACTTATAGAACGACATTCTCTACAAAACCCATTTCGTAGATTTTTCTTAAAAAGATTCAAAAAATTTGCCTCTATTACCTCTGCTGCTTCTTTTTTTCAAAATAATCTACTTTTTCAAAAACAACTTATATTTTTTAAAAACGAACAATTTGAGTCTCTTCAGCACATAAACACTTACAAAACCCATATATTCAATTTTCCCAAAAGAAATTGTTATCAACTTTCATGAATGTTGATTTTCCATCGATTTACAGGCAAGTTTGCCTAACACTCGATTTTAAGCTAAGTTGTAGTTGTATCATGGGAACTCCAATTTTTCTCCCATAATAGTCCAAGTTTGGAGAATTTTGATTTTACATTGTGTTGTATATGACTATTAGGAACTTTTATTTTCTATAGACTTTCATGAACATTTATTTTCCATTGATTTACAGTCGAGTTTGGCTAACACTAGATTTTAAGGCTACGTTGCAGTTGTTTCATGTGAACCCTCATTTTTCACCTATAATCAACAAAGTTTAGAAAACTTTGATTTTAGACTATGTTTTACATGACTATTAGGATCCTCCAATTTCTATCGATTTTCATGAACTTTGGATTTCCATCGATTTACAACAGAATTTAGCTAACACCTGATTTTAGAATTTAGCTATGTCATGTGTACTCCTATTTTTCACCCATAATCAACCAAGTATGCTGAAAATTGAATTTCAATTGTGTTGTAGATGACTATAAGGAACCTTTATTTTCTATCGGCTTTCATGAATGTTCATTTTCCATCAATTTACACTTGAGTTTAGCTAACACCTGATTTAAGGCTACAATGCAGATGCTTCATGTGAAGTCCCATTCTTCATTGATAATCAACCAAGTTTGGAGAACTTTGATTTTAGATTGTGTTGAGGATGACTACTTGTAACCTTTATGTTGCAGCAGCTTTTGTGAACATTAATTCTCCATCAATTTATTTACAGCCAAGTTCTTCTAACACCTGATTTCAAGGCTACATTGCGGCTGTGTCATGCGAACTCCCATTTTCCAGACATAATTAATAAGATTTGGAGAACTTTTATTTTAGATTGTGCTTTAGATAACTATTAGGAACCTTTATTTTCTACCAACATTCATGAACATTGATTTTGCATCAATTTAAAGTCAATTTCAACAAACACTTGATTTTAGAGCTACGTTGCAGCTATGTTGTGCGAACTCCCATTTTTCACCTATAATCAACCACGTTTGTAGAACATTGATTTAGGATGTGTTGTAAATGACTATTTGGATCCTCTTTTTATATTGCCTTTCGTTAATGTTTATTTTCAATCGATTTACAACCAAGTTCATCTAACACCTGATTTTAAGACTGCATTGCAGCTATGTAATGCGAACTCCAATGTTTCACTTTCCGTCGATTTAATGTTGAGTTGGGCAAGCACTTGATTTTAAGGCTACATTGTAGCTTTGTCATGCAGACTCCCTTTTTTCAGCCATAATCAACCATGTTTGGAGAACTTTGATTTAGGATTGTCACACAAACTCCCATTTTTCACCCATAATCAACTAGGTTTGGAGAACTTTGATTTTAGATTGTGTTATAGATGACTATTAGGAACCTTTATTTTTTGTCGATTTTCATGAACATTAAATTTCCATTTATTTAATATCAAGTTCAAAGAACACCTGAATTGTAGGCTACATTCCAGTTGTGTCATGTGAACTCCCATTTTTAACCCCCAATCAACCATGTTTGGAGAACTTTGATTTAGGATTGAGGTTTAGATGACTATTAGGATCATTTATTTTATATCTTCATTCATGAGGTTGATTTTTGTTTGATTTACAACCGAGTTGATCTAACACTTGATTTTAAGGCTATGCTGCAGCTATTTCATGTGAATATCCATTCTTCACCCATAATCAACCAACTTTGGAGAAGTTCAATATTAGATTGTGTTGTAGATGACTATCAAGAACATTTATTTTCTATTGGTTTTTGTGAATGTTGAATTTCCATCGATTTAATTTCGAGTACGATGAACACCTGATTTTAAGGCTACGTTTTGTTTCACACGAACTCCCACTTTTCACCCATAATCAACAATGTATGGAGAACTTTGTTTTAGGATTGTGTTGTGAGAACTTTTAGGATGTTTCATTTTGTATCACCTTTCGTGAACATTGATTTTCGATTGAATTACAACCAAGTTTGGCTCACACCTGATTTTAAGGCTATGCTACAGCTGTGTCATTCAAACTCCCATTTTTCACCCATAATCAACTAGGTTTGGAGAACTTTTAATTTACATTATGTTATAGATGACTGTTAAAAACATTTATTTTCATTCATTTTTTATAAATGTTGAATTTCCATTAATTTAATGTCGAGTTCAACGAACACTTGATTTAAAGCCTACATTGCAATTGTGTCACGCGAATTCCCACTTCTCACCTATAATCAATTTACAACCAAGTTTGTTTACCACCTAGATTTAAGGCTACATTGCAGCTGTGTCATGTGTACTCCCATTTTTCACCCATAACCAACCAGGTTTGGAGAAAATTGATTTTTTATTGTGTTGTAGATAACTATTAAGAACCTTTCTATTCTATCAGTTTTCATGAATGTTGAATTTCCATCGATTTAATGTCAAGTACAACAAACACCTAATTTTAAGGCTTCATTGCAGCTGCGTAACACGAACTCCCTTTTTTCACCTATAATCAATGATTTTTGGAGAAATTTTATTTAGGAATGCGTTTTAGATGACTATTAGGATCCTTTATTTTATATTGCCTTTTGTGAATTTTGATTTTTGATTAATTTACAACCATGTCTGTCTAACACTTGAATTTAGGCCTAAGATAATCAACAAAGTTAGGGGAGCATTGATTTTAGATTGTGTTGTAGATGACTATTAGGAACCTTTATTTTGAATTGACTTTTGTGAACATTGATTTTCAATTACTTACAACAAAGTTTGACTAACACCTCATTTTAAGGATATGCTACAATTGTGTCATGTGAAATCCCTTCTTTGACCCATAATCAACCATGTTTGAAGAACTTTATTTTTAGATTGTGTTGTCAACGACTATTAGGAACGTTTCTTTTTAATTGGATTCTATGATTGTTGATTTCCCATCTATTTGAAGATGAGTTTGGGTAACACTTGATTTAAGGCTATGTTACAGTTGTGTCATGCAATACCCCATTTTTAACCCATAATCAATCAAGTTTGAAAAACATTAATTTTAGATTGTTTTGCATATGACTATTATGAACCATTATTTATATCAACTTTAATTAGCCTTGATTTTTCATCAACCTTGCATGTTGGTGAAAAATAAAATTTTCAAAAAATGGACAATCTAAGTGTACTGAAAATGACATTCTCTACAAAACCCATTTCTCAGATGTTTTTTTAGAAGATTTAAACAATTTGCCTTAATGGATCTTTGCTGCAAACTTAGGAAGATATTCAGTAATGTACACCTATGTCTGGTATATCATATATCCCTTCACCATAGAACCCTCAGGATGTGCTCTTTGTCTAACCAAAGCCTTCAAAAATTTCAAATGCCTCTCAACCATCCACATTTACCTTGTGTGTACAGGTCCACACAATTAAATCTCCTCAACTTGATGTATCAGGTAGTGTTTTTGTACATTGAAAAATGTCGAAGGTAGACACTTTTGCATTTCACACATTAGACGAGAAATTTTTCTCTTCCAATAATTTATATCTTCTTTATGGATTGCTTTAGATGACATCCATCTACAAATGATTCAAGGCACAAATATATTATCGAGATATAACAAAAATAAACAACGAATTGAACAAATATCACTATTTACCTCATGTATTTTCCAAGATCATATAAAACTTACTTGACATTGTTGTCGAAGTTGTCTAGGAGAGATAGAGGTAGAACATATTGCAAAAATTATAAAATGATCTTTTCATTATTTTTCCAAAAGTAGTAAACATAATATACTGAAAAGTACATGCACTATACAAATATATATATAATATACCAGAATAATTACCTTAATGGGTATGTCAATCATGCATTTTCATCCCTGACCAAAATTCACCTTTCTTTGTTATGATATTGTTTATGTTCGCAGCAAATCCTGTGGGAAATCAAATTTTTCCTATGACTTCTTTTATATAGCATTGCATTGGTGCTCCATTAACAACCAAGGAAGGGCACTTATATTAATTTGGTCTCCATCGCTATTTAATTAAATGATATTTTTTGTTGCATGATTGGGTTCCTAAATGTCACTACAAATTTTGATAATTTTTTCTTTGTCATGCCTTCCATCCAATATTTTCCATAATGTTTCTGTCATATTCTTTCCAATATGCATTGTATCAAACAAATGCACAATTTGTAGCTGTTCATAGTAGGGCAACCTACTAAATTGTCTGGGATGACTTTTCAGCCCCGTTGGAAACCGACCATTAATATCTTGATGACCTTCATGAAGCATATAAGTTAAACAAATTAACAACGACAATCATTGTCAATTACATCATGAGTAAACACAACACAATATAAAAATATGAATTCAAAACATATCATATATGATAGATAAACAATTTGATCCGATGTATAACCTTGACGATTAATTTTATTATATTCCAACTTTCATAGGCGAGGTGTCATTCTTCGTGGTTTTGATGTAGTTTCTTCTTTCCCATTGAAAAGATATTTTTCAGTAGTTTGATACTTATGATTTATGTGGAGGAAGTGTCTATACTCATCAAACACCTACTTTCCTAAACTTGTTGAACGATGAGATTTCATCTTTGAAACACAAATTGGACATGCAAATACTCCCTTTGTTTGAAGACCTGCAAATCATATATAATCGGATTAAATATGTCAATTTTGATAATTATATATAATGAATAGATTATTTAAAAAACATGCATGATATCTATTTCATAAAATTAAATATCCTTAAAGTCATGCAGTCGAACGTTATAACATACCAAAAAAATGTGCTAGCCCTGGGGCATCATGAATTGTCCATACAAGCATTGCGTGGAATTGAAATTGTCTTTGTCCTATTGATCTAGATACGTCATACATAGTGATGTCATTCCATAACTTTAGTAACTCGTCGATAAGAGGCTCAATATATATATTAATATCTTTAACTTGTTATTAACTTAGTTGAATGAACATAAACATTACATAATTATTATAACCATTTTACTACAATATATATATAAATTAATGTATTTATGACTATTAAATGAAAATATTATAAGTCATTATGCAACAAATAAGACAAATGAGATGCTACTACATTAAATAATAAAAACATTTACAAATTCAATAAATATAAACACATATAATGAACAACTTACCAATGGACGATAACCATGCCCCCCTTCAACGTGACCATGTTGCCTACAATGTTTCTCAACTGTTGTGATTAAAAGTCTTCTCCTCTTTGCCCTTGCAATTATTGCAAGGATAATAACATTTCCCATCACCCTTTCTTTTCAATCTAGCCCATAATCTATCAAGTGACTCTTCATTTTGTTCTGGACTAATATTATCTGACGTGATTTTTCTTTACCAAGTTTGAGTATTTAGATCTTCAAAAAATATCAAACTCGCACTCCAATAATTTTTAATCATAGACAGGTAACAAAATCTAATAATTATGATATTTCACACCAAAAAAAATTGGCATGCAAGCACCCTACAAAAGAGAAGATAGTCTGAAGTTAATGACCCCAAAAAACACTTTAAAATGCTAATTTTAGAAATTATTAAATTCTAATTTTACTATGATTTCCACTTGTTAGATTCTTAAAATTATAATTTTGAACTTGCAGAACAAAATCTGGAAATAAAAATTTGAAAATGCACAAGTCTAAAAATGAAATCTAATGAGATGTTGCTTTAAAATATGATTTTCAAACCTGGAAGTACAAATCTGACTTTACAAATGAATTCTGAAAATAAAATAGTATGGCATAATAAAGAGTTTCATTTGAAGTGGACCACCCTATTATATGCGTTGATAAAGTTGAAAGATCTATGAATTTTATCTACATCCCTGCTTTGGTTATCAATAGGCAACACCATTAGATGGCCTTTTTGAAAGTTCAATCAATTAAGGGAATAGTGAAAGGGTCTTTCTTAATGATTACATCCATCTGACAAAAAATAGTGTTTGGCTGAATAAGGATGGTATCATTTTGAAAGACTAAAATGATTGCTGACACCGATCCTAACATATTTATGTTGAATCCAATACATACAAACAATCTTGTGTAGACCTTCACTTCCACACTCTCGACAAAATTGTTTTGTAAGGACAACACTTCATTTGCCTAGTTTTGTAGGTTAAGCTAAATCTTGTTCTCACAAGCAACTTCAAATGTCTTGTACACTTCCATCTACTTGTGAAGCAAGCCTCTATCTAAATTGACTTCACCATTACAACAGTGCTTCAAAATATCATAGGGCCATCCTCTGGTTTTATATGTCAAATCTATTGCCATTTTTATTGAATTTTCTTCTATCCATGTAATTCATATCTTTGGTTACAATGTTTATTCTAGAATCCATATACAACTTCATCCCTCCTATTGACATAGAATCAATATGGAATACTATCTTGACTTTTAAGCTAAATATTAAAAATTGGTTAGATTTTATACTATGCAAAGGAGAATAAGAATAAAACATAACCTTATCAGCAATTGAAATAGATAAGGAGTCACTCTATTCCACACATATTCACATAGACAATGAACATGATATTTGGGGTTCCTACTCTTACTATTTTTCTGTTTATTTATATAATAATAAGGTTACACTACAATGTTTTTGTTTTCTTTTTATCTACTCTAACTCTTATTTCCTCTGATACATTCAATCATACTAGTATTGTGCTTCCTGAAAGAACATTATATCATGGTTGAATTAAAACAATGTTCAATGCCATGAGGCCCAAATGATATTCATGCATTGGTCTTGAAATGTCATCAAACTGAGACTAGTCATTGTTATATAGTATCAAATTTTTCATTGATACTATTGGTCAGTATGATTTCTCATGTGAATTTATTAAATATTGATAACCTATATATTCATAGGGTCCAATCATTATGTTTGACAGTGTATTGGCCAGTTTACTATCCAAGGTGTTCACCGTACTCGACATTAAATTGATGAAAATTCAATATTCATGAAAACCAATAGAAAATAAAGCTTCTTAATAATCATCTACAACACAATCTAAAATAAAAATTCTCCAAATTTGGTTGATTATGGATAAAGAATGGATATTCACATGAGATTGCTGCAATGTAGCATTAAAATCAAGTGTTAGACGAACATGGTTGTAAATCAAACGAAAATCATCCTCATGAAAGAAGATATAAAATGAATGATCCTAATATTCATCTACAACTCAATCTAAATCAATGTTCTTCAAAAATGGTTAATTGTGGGTGAAAAATAGAAGTTCACATGACATAGCTGCAACGTAGCCTAGAAATGAGGTGTTCTTCGAAGTTGACATTAAATCAAAAGAAATTCAATATTCACAAAAATTGATAAAAAATAAAGGTTCTTAATAGTCATATCATAGTTCTCCAAACCTAGTTGATTATGGGTAAAAAATGGGAGTTTGCATGATAATTATAAATCAAAGTTCTACAAACATGGTTGATTATGGGTGAAAAAAGGGAGTTCACGTGACACAACTCCAATGTATCCTTAAAATAACTTGTTTTCCCAACTCAACATTAAATCGATGGAAATCAAACATTCACAAAAATTGATAGAAAATAAAGGTTCTTAATAGTCGTATACAACACAATAAAGTGTCCTTAAAATAAAGTGTTTGCCCAACTCAACATTAAATTGATGGAAATCAAACATTCACAAAAATAGATAGAAAATAAAGGTTCTTAATATTTATCTATAACACAATCTAAAATCAAAATTCTCGAAACCTAGTTGATTACGGGTGAAACATAGGAGTTTGCATGACACAGCTGCAACACAGTCTTAAAATTATGTGTTAGATGAACTTGGTTGTAAATTGATTAAAACTCAAAGTTCTACAAACATGGTTGATTATGGGTGAAAAATGGGAGTTTGCACAACATAGCTGCAATGTAGCTTTAAAATAAAGTGCTCCTCGAACACAACACTAAATCGATAAAAAAACAACATTCACAAAAACTAATAGAAACTAAAGGTTCTTAACATCTACAACAAAATCTAAAATCAAACTTCTCCAAATTTATTTGATTATAGGTGAAAATTTGGAGTTCGCATGACACAATTGCAACGTACCTTTAAAATCAAGTTTTACACGAACTAATTGGAGTTCACGTGACATACTCATCTACAATACAATCTTAAATCAAAGTTATCAAAATATGGTTGATTGTGGGTAAAAAGTGGAAGTTTGTGTGACACGGCTACAATATAGCCTTAAAATCAGGTGTTCGTCGATCTCAACAATAAATCGATGGAAATTGAACATTGACAAAAATCGATCGAAAATAAAGGTTCTTTCATCTACAACACAATCTAAAATTAAACTTCTCCAAACCTAGTTGATTATGGGTGAAAATTGGTAGTTCGCATGACACAACTGCAACGTAACATTAAAATCAAGTGTTAGACAATCTTGGTTGTAAATCAATTGAAAATAAATGTTCACAAAAACTTATATAAAATAAAGGATCCTAATAGTCATCTACAACACAATCCTAAATCAAAGTTCTCCAAACAGAGTTGATTGTGGGTGAAAAATTGGATTTCACTTGACATAGCTATAACGTAGCCTTAAAATCAGGTGTTATACGAACTTGGCTGTAAATTGATCAAAAATTAATGTTCATGAAAGACGATATAAAATAAAGGATTCTAATAGTCATCTACAACATGATCTTAAATCAAAGTTCTCGAAACATGGCTAAATATTTTCGTGAACATTGAATTTTCATCGATTTACAACCAAGTTAGTCTAACACATGATTTTAAGGCTACGTTGCAGTTGTGTCATGCAATCTCCCATTTTTCACCCATAATCAACCAGGTTTGGAGAAATTTGATTTTAGATTGTTTTGTAGATGAGTATTAAGAACCTTTCTTTTTTATCAGTTTTTGTGAATGTTGAATTTCCATTGGGTTAATGTCGAGTTCATTGAACACTTGATTTTAAGGCTACGTTACAGCTGCGTCATGTGAACTCTCTTTTTTCACCCCTAATCAACCATGTTTGGAAAGCATTCATTTAGGATTTTGTTGTAGATGACAATTAGAATGCTTAATATTATTTTTCATTGATTTACAGCTAAGTTCGCCTAACACTTGATTTTAAGGCTATGTTACTGCTATGTCATGCGAACTCTCACTTTTCACCCATAGTAATCAAGGTTTGTGGAAATTTGATTTTAGATTATATTGTAGATGACTATAAGGATCTTTTAGTTTATATCGTCTTTCGTGAACATTGATTTTTGATCGAAGTAAAGCCAAGTTCTTTTCGTCTTTCGTAAATATTCATTTTTCATTGATTTACAGCTAAGTTCGCCTAACACTTGATTTTAAGGCTACGTTACTGCTATGTCATGCGAACTCTCATTTTTCACCCATAGTAATCAAGGTTTGTGGAAATTTGATTTTAGATTATATTGTAGATGACTATAATGATCTTTTAGTTTATATCGTCTTTCGTGAACATTGATTTTCGATCGAAGTAAAGCCAAGTTCATGTAACACTTGATGTTAAGGTTACATTGTAGCTGTGTCATGCAAACTCCTATTTTTCACCCATAATAAACTAGGTTTGGGTAAGTTTTTTTTTAGATTGTGTTGTAGATGACTATTAAGAACCTTTGTTTGCTATCGATTTTTGTGAATGTTTAATTTGCATCTATTTGGAGAACTTTGATTTAGGATTGTGTTGTAGATGACTATTAGGAACCTTTATTTTATATCAACTTTCTTTAACGTTCATTTTCTATTTTTTATGGGTTCTTGCATTTGGAGAAAAATTAGTTTTTCGAACAATGGCCGATTTGAGCCTACTCAGAACGATATTCTCCACAAAACACATTTCTCAAATTTTTCTTAACAAGATTCAAAAAAATTGCCTCTATAATTGCAAAAAAAAAACTATCTTTTTCAAGAAAAAGTTATTCTTTAGAAAATAGGTAATTTGGGTCTCTTTAGCACATGAACACCTGCAAAACCCATATCTTCGATTTCTCCAAACAAAATTATTTCATAGATTCTATTTTTGAGGGGTTCTTGCATGTTGGTGAAAAATCAAGTTTTCTAAGAATGGATGATCTATGTGTACATAGAACAACATTGTTTTCAAAACCCTTTATCAGATTTTTCTTAAAAAGATTCACAAAATTTGCCTCTATTACCTCTACTACTTCTACTTTTCAAAATAATCTATCTTTTTCAAGAACAACTTATTTTTTTAAAAAATGGACGATCTGGTACCACACAAGCACCTATAAAACCCATATTTTTTATTTTTCTAGAAAAAAAGATTTATCAACTTTCATGAACATTGATTTTCCATCGATTTATAGGCAAATTTGGCTAACACCTAATTTTTAGGCAATGTTGTCACTGTGTCATATGAACTCCCATTTTTCTCCCATAATCAACCAAGTTTGGAGAATTTTGATTCTAGATTGTATTGTATATGACTATAAGGAACCTTTATTTTCTATGAGATTTTGTGAACGTTGATTTTACATCTATTTACAGTCGAGTTCACATAACACCTGATTTTATGCCTACGTTGTAGCTATGTCTTGCGAACTCGCATTTTTCACACATAATCAACCATGTTTTGAGAACTTTGATTTAGAATTGTGTTGTAGATGACTATTAGGAGCCTGTATTTTCTATCGATTTTCGTGAATGATGAATTTCCATCGATTTAATGTCAAGTTCGAGAAACACCTGATTTTAATGCTACATTGCAACTGTGTCATAGGAACTCCCATTTTTCACCCATAATTCCATATTTGGAGAAATTTGATTTAGGGTTGTGTTGTAGATGACTATAAGGATCCTTTATTTTATATAGCCTTTCAAGAATGTTGATTTTCTATCAAATTATAGACAAGCTAACACTTGAATTTAAGGCTACGTTGCAGCTGTGTCATTGGAACTCCCATTTTTCACCAATAATCAATCAAATTTCAAGAATTTTAATTTTAGATTATGTTGTAGATGACTATTAAAAACCTTTATTTTTTATCAAGTTCGGTGAAGACTTGATTTTAAGGCTACATTGCATATGTGACACGTGAACTCCCATTTTTCACACATAATCAGCCATGTTTCAAGAATATTGATTTAGGATCCTTTATTTTCTATCTCCTCTTGTGAACGTTGATTTTAGATCGATTTAGAGCCAAGTTCATCTAACACTTTACCTTTAGGCTACGTTGCAGCTATGTCATGCGAACTCACATGTTTCACGCATAATCATCAAGGTTTGGAGAAATTGGGATTTTAGATTGTGTTGTAGATGACTATAAGAATCTTTTATTTTATATCGCCTTTCGTGAACATTGAGTTTTTATTGAAGTACAAACAAGTTTATCTAACACTTGATTTCAAGGCTACGTTGCAGCTGTGTCATGCGAACTCCCATTTAAATCCTATAATCAACAAGGTTTGGAGAAGTTTAATTTTAGATTGTGTTACAGATGACTATTAAGAACCTTTATTTCCTATTGATTTTCGTGAATTTTGAATTTCCATCAATTCAATGTCTAGTTCGCCAAACACCTAATTTTAAGGCTACGTTGCAACTATGCCATTTTAACTCCCATTTTTCACCCATAATAGCCAAGTTTGGAGAACTTTGATTTAGGATTGAGTTGTAGATGACAATTAGTGTCCTTTATTTTATATTGACTTTTGTGAATGTTCATTTTCGATTGATTTAAAACCAAGTTCGTGTAGAACATGATTTTATGGGTACATTGTAGTTGTGTCATGCAAACTCCCATTTTTCACCCATAATCAACCAAGTTTTTAGAATTCAAAATTTGGATTAATAACCATTATTTTATATCAACTTCTGTCAATGTTGAATTTCCATTGGTTTAATGTCGAGTTTGGTGAATACCTGATTTTAAGGCTACATTATAGCTGACACACAAACTCTAATGTTTACCCCATAGTCATGCATGTTTGGAGAAATTTGATTTTGGATTCTATTGTAGATGGCTGTTAGGATCCTTTAATTTATATCTTCTTTCGTGAACATTGATTTTCGATCGATTAATATCCAAGTTTGGCTAGCACATCATTTTAAGGCTACATTGTAGCTATGTCATGCGAACTCCCATTTTTCACCCATAATCAACCAGGTTTGAAGAAATATAATTTTGGATTATGATGTAGATGACTATTAAGAACCTTTATTTTCTATCGATTTTTTGTGAATGTTGAATTTCCATTGATTTAATGTTGAGTTCGGTGAAAACCTGATTTTCAAGCTATATTGTAGCTGCGTCACACGAACTCCCATTTTTCACCCATAGTCAGCGATGTTTGGTGAACTTTGATTTAGGATTGTGTCGTAGATGACTATTAGGATCCTTCATCTTATATCACCTTTTGTGCAAGTTAATTTTTGACAAATTTTCAGCAAAGTTCATCTCACATCTAATTTTAATGCTACATTGTAGCTGTGTCACACGAAGTCCTATTTTTCACCGATAATCAACTAGGTTTGGTGAATTTTGAGTTTAGATTCCGTTGTCGATGACTTTTAAGAACCTTTATTTTCTAACAATTTTCGTAAATGTTGAATTTCCATCGATTTAATGTCGAGTTCGCCGATTACCTAATTTTAAAGCTACATTGTACTTGTGTCACACAAACTCCCATTTTTCACCCATAATCAACCATGTCTGGATAAATTTGATTTAGGATTGTGTTGTAGCTGATTGTTAGGATCATTTATTTTGTATTGCCTTTGATAAACGTTGATATTCAATCGATTTACAGCTAAGTTTGTCTAACACATGGTTTAAAGGCTACCTTGCAGTTGTGTCATGTGAACTCCCATTTTTGCCAATAATCAACCATGTTTGGAGAAATTTCATTTAGGGTTTTGTTGTAGATTGCTATTAGGAACCTTTATTTTGTATCGCGTTTCGTGAACTTTGATTTTCGATCGATCGATAGCCAAGTTCATCTAACAACTGATTTTAAGGTTACGTTAAAGTTGTGTCATGTGAGTTCCCATTTTTCACTCATAATCAACCAAGTTTGGAGAACATTGATTTTAGATTGTGTTGTAGATGACTATTAAGAACCTTTATTTTCTATCTGTTTTTCGTGAATGTTGAATTCGCATCGATTTAATTTGGCGTTCGACGAAGACTTGATTTTAAGGCTACATTGAATTAGTGTCACGTGAACTCCCATTTTTCATACATAGTCAACCATGTTTGGATAAATTTGATTTAGGTTTGTGTTGTAGTCACTATTAGGATCCTTTATTTTGTATCTCCTTTTGTGAACGTTCATTTTTGATTGATTTAAAACCTAATTTGTCTAACACTTGATTTTAAGGCTCTGTTGCAGCTGTGTCATGTGATCTATCATTTTTCTCCCATGATCATCAAGGTTTGGAGAAATTTGATTTTAGATTGTGTTTTAGACGACTATAAGGATTTTTTATTTTCTATTTCCATTTGTGAACGTTGATATTCGATCGACGTAAATTTATAGCTAAATGCGGTTAACACCTGATTTTTAAGGGTACGTTGTAGCTATTGCATGTGAAAATTTATTTTCTATTGATTTATAACAGAGTTCAATAACACCTGAATTTAAGGCTGTAAGGCTACATTGCAGTTTTGTCATGCGAACTCCCATTTTTCACCCATAATCGACAAAGTTTGGAGAGATCTGGTTTTATTTTGTTTTGTAGATGCCTCTTAGGAAAGTTGATTTTCTGTTTATTTATAGTTAAGTTTGTCTAACACCTGATTTTAAGGCTATGTTGCAATTGTGCCATGCGAAATCTAATTTCTCACCCATAACCAACCAAATTTGGAGAACATTGATTTTAGATTGTGTTATAAATGACTATTAGGAAGCTTTATATTGTATTGGCTTTTGTGAACAATGTTTTTGCATCAATTTCCAGTCGAGTTCAGGAGGTAACATCTAATTTTTAGGCTACGTTACTATAGTGTGTTAAGTGAACCCCTATTTTCCTCCCATAATCAACGAAGTTTGTATAACTTTGATTTTAGATTCTATTGTAGATGACAATTAGGAACCTTTATTTTCAGTTTTCTTTCTTGAACATTGATTTTCCATCGATTTCCAAGCAACTTCAGCTAAACATGTGATTTTAAGGCTATGTTGAACCTATTTAATACAAACTCCCATTTTTCACCTCTAATCACAAGTTTGGAGAACATTGATTTTATATTATGTTGTAGATGACTATTAAGAACCTTTATATTATATCGACTTTTGTAAATATTACTTTTCCATTGATTTAGAGTCAAGTTTGGCTAACACCTGATTTTAATGCTACATTGTAGCTTTGTCATGCAAACTCCTATTTTTTTGTGATGACTATTAGGAACCTTTATTTTCTATCAACTTTTGTGAAAGTTTATTTTCAATTGATTTACAATCAAATTTTGCTAACACTTGACTTTAAGGTTATGCTTTAGCTATGTCATGTGAACTCCCATTTTTCACCCATAATCAACAAGGTTTCAAGTAATTTAATTTTAGATTGTGTTGTAGATGACAGTTAAGAACTTTTATTTTCTATCAAATTTTGTCAATGTTCAATTTCTGTCGATTTAATGTTGCGTTCAACGAACACCTGATTTTATGGCTACATTGTAGTTGTGTCACACAAACTCCCATTTTTAACAAATAATCAACCATGTTTGGAGAACTTTGATTTAGGAATTTATTTAAATGACTATTATGATCCTTTATTTTATATTGCCCTTTGTGAACATTGTTTTTTGATTGATTTACAAGAAACTTCATCTATCACATGATTTAAAGGCTGCATTGCAGCTGCATCATGTGAGCTCCCATTTTCACCCATAATCAACGAGGTTTGGAGAAATTTGATATTAAATTGTGTTGTATATGACTATTAGGAATCTTTATCTTCTATGAGTTTCCTTAAATGTTCAATTTCCATCGATTTAATATCAAGTTCGGTGAACACCTTATTTTAAGGCTATGTTGCATCTGTGTTACATGAACTCCCATTTTTCACCCATAATTAATCAATCATGTTTGGAGAACTTTGATATAGGAGTGTATTGGAGATTACTATTAGGGTCCTTTATTTTATATCACCTTTTGTGAACATTGGCTTTAAAATTGATTTACAACCAAGTTGATATAACACCTGATTTTAAGGCTACGTTGTAGCTATGTGATGCAAAATCTGATTTTTCACCCATAATCAACAAGCTTTGGAATTTTTTTATATTAGATTATGTTGTAGGTGAGTATTAAGAACCTTTATTTTCTATTGGTTGTGAAAGTTGAATTTTCGTCGATTTAATGTCGAGTTTAGTGAACACCTATTTTTAAGGCTACATTGCAGCTATGTCATGCAAACCACCATTTTTCACTAAACTGATAGAAAATAAAGGTTCTTAATACTCATTTACAACAAAATCTAAAGTCAAATTTCCCCCAACCTAATTGATCATGGGTGAAAAATGGGATTTCACATCACACAGCTGCAACAGTGAAGCAAACTTGACTATAAATCGATCCTAAATCGACATTCACGAAAGACAATAAAAAATAGAGGATCCTAATATTCATCTACAACACAATCCTAAATCAAAGTCCTTCAAACATGGTTGATTATGGGTTAAAAATGGGAATTCGTGCAACACAACTACAATTTAGTGTTAAAATCAGGTGTTCACCGAAATCAAAATTAAATCAATGGAAATTCAAGATTCATGAAAATTGATAGAAAAAAAAGCTTTTTAATAGTCATCTACAACACAATCTAAAATCAAAGTACTCAAAACCTGATTGATTATGGGTGAAAAATGGGAGTTCGCATAACATAGCTACATTGGCCTTAAAATCAGGTATTAGAAGAAATTGGTTGTAAATCAATCAAAAATCAACGTTCATGAAAGGTGATATAAAATAATGGATCCTAATAGTCCTCTACAACAAAATCTTATGTCAAATTTCTCCAAATATAGTTGATTATGGGTGAAAAATGGGAGTTTATGTTGGATAGATGCAACGTAGCCTTGACATCAAGTGTTAGATGAACTTGGTTGTAAATTGATCGAAAATCAATGTTCATGAAAGGTGATATAAAATAATAGATCCTAATAGTCATCTACAAAAAAAATCCTAAATCAAATTTCTCCAAACAATGTGTGTTATGGGTGAAAAATGGGAGTTCACATGACACAGTTGCAACATAGCCTTAAAATCAGGTGTTAGACGAACTTAGTTGTAAATCGATCGAAAATCAATGTTGATGAAAGGCGATATAAAATAAATGATTCTAATAGTCATATACAACACAATCCTAAATCAAATTTCTAAAAAGCTGGTTGATTATGGGTGAAAAATGGGAGTTCTCATGACATAGCTACAAAAAAGGATTAAAATCAGGTCTTTGTTGAACTTGACATTAAATTGATGGAAATTCAACATTCACGAAAAATGATAGAAAATAATAGTCATCTGCAACACAATCTAAAATCAAAGCTCGCCATACTTGGTTGATTATGGGTTAAATATAGGAGTTCACATGACACAACTGCAACGTATCCTTTAATTTATGTGTTAAACAAACTTGACTTTAAATTGATTGAAAATCAACATTAATGAAAGGCTATATAAAATAAAGGATCCTAATAGTCTTCTACAACACAATCCTACATCAAAGTTCTCCAAACATGGTTGATTATGGGTGAAAAATGGGAGTTTGCATGACACAGCTGCAACATAGACTTAAACTCAGGTGTTGGACAAACTTGGTTGTAAATTAAGTGAAAATCAACATTCACGAAAGGTGATATAAAACAAAGGATCCTAATTGTCATCTTGAAGAAAATCCTAAATGAAAGTTCTCCAAACATGGTTGATTATGGGTGAAAAATTGAAGTTCACGTGACACAGCTACAATGTAGGCTTAAAATTAGGTGTTAGACAAACTTGGCTATAAATCGATCAAAAATCAATGTTCAGGAAAGGTGATATAAATAAAAGGATCCTAATAGTCATCTAGAACACAATTATAAATCAAAGTTCTCCAAACATGGTTGATTATGGGTGAAAAATGGGAGTTTGCGTGACATAGCTGCAATGTAGCCCTAAATCAGCTTATAGATGAACTTGGTTGTAAATTGATTGAAAATCAATATTCATGAGAGTTGATATAAAATAAAGGACCCTAATAGTCATCTACAACACAATCCTAAATCAAATTTCAATAAACATGGTTGATTATGGGTGAAAAATTGGAGTTTGACTAATATAGCTGCAATGTAGTCTTAAAAGGTTGGTCCGAGAAATAGAAAGTAAGGAACAAGCTTTGGGGTTCTATCATCCATGGAATAATGCACCTAAGAATTGTGTTGCTTTCATAAATCTCAACACAAGGAACTTCTAATCCAACAGGTGATAATGCTCGACTATATGCACATGGATAGATAGGAACTATTTGATTAAGTTTTAGTATGCGAATTGAGTTGGCTCCCTACTTGGTTATAGGTGTTCGCCAAGTGAAATATTAAAATCATGGAAATTAAACATTCACAAAAACCAATAGAAAATAGAGGTTCTTAATAGTAATCTACAACACAATCTAAAATCAAATTTCTCCAAACTTGGTAGATTATGGGTGGAGAATGCAAATTCAGATGATATAGCTACAACGTAGCATTAAAACCAGCTGTTACACAAACCTGGCTATAAATCGATCAAAAATCAATTTTCACGAAAGGGCAATATAAAATAAATGATCCTAATAGTCATCTAGAACAGAGTTCTAAATGTAAATTATCCAAACATGGTTGATTATCAGTGAAAAATGGGAGTTCGCGTGGCATAGGTGTAGGGATAAAATCAGGTGTTATGCGAACTCGACTGTAACTCGCCTTTAAATCGAGTGTTATGTTTTGAAAAGTAGAAGTAGTAGAGGTAATAGAGGCAATTTTTTTAATCTTATTAAGGAAAATCTGAGAATTGGGTTTTGTAGAGAATGTCACTCTAAGTAAACCTAGATCGTCCATTTTTTGAAAAACTTATTTTTCACCAACATGAAAGAACCCCTCAAAAATAGAATCTGTGAAACTTTTTTTTTTGGGAGAAATTGAAGATATGGGTTTTGTAGGTGAGCTGCTAAAGAAACCCAAATCGTCTGTTTTATGAAAAAATAAGTTGTTTTTCGAAAAGATAGTTTTTTTTCAAAGGTAGAAGTAGTAGAGGTGTAGAGCCTAATTTTTTGAGTCTTCTTAAGAAAAATATGTGAAATGGGTTTTGTAAAGAATGTCCTTCTAAGTGCCCAGATCATTCGTTGTTCGAAAAAAATGATTTTTCTCCAAATAGAAGAACCTATCAAAAAAAGAATCTATGAAACATATTTTTTGGGGATAAATAAAAGATACGGGTTTCACAGGTGCTCATGTGCTAAAGAGACCTAGATCGTCCGTTTTTTGAAACAACAAATTATTTTTTAAAAAGATAGATTTTTTTGAAATGTAGAATAATTAGAGGTAATAGAGGGAAAAAAAAATTATTCTTCTTAACAAAAATTTGAGAAATGGGTTTTCTAAAGATTGTCGTTCTAAGTAGACTCAGATTGTTTATTTTTCGAAAAATTATTTTTTTACCAACATGCAACAACCCCTCAAAAATAAATCTACAAAATTTTTTTTTTTGGGAAAAATCGAAGATAAGAGTTTTGTAGTTGATCATGTTCTAAAGAGACCCAGTTCATTTTTTTTTAATTTAAAATACGTTGTTCTTGAAAAAGAGAGATTTTTTTGAAAATTAGAAGCAGTAGAGGTTATAGAGGCAATTTCTTTTATTTCTCTTAAGAAAAATCTAGAAATGGGTTTTGTAGAGAATGTTGTTCTAAGTAGACACTGATCGTTCGTTTTTCAAAAAATTGAATTTTCACCAAACGCAAGAACCCATCAAAAATAGAATACATAAAACAAAATGTATTGGGAAAATAAAAGATATGGGTTTTGCAGGTGCTCATGTGCTAAGGAGACTCGGATTCCCCATTTAAAAAAATAAAGAAGTTGTTTTTGAATTTTGAATTTTTTTTTTAAAAGTAGAAGCAGTAGACATAGTTCGTCCAGTTTTTAAAAAGCTGATTTTTTACCAACATGCAACATCCCTCAAAAATAGAGTCAAGAAACCTTTCTGTTTAAAAAAAATCAAAGATATGATTTTTGTAAGCACTTGTGTGCTAAAGAGACCCAAATCGTCCCTTTTTTGAGAAAATAAGTTGTTGAAAAGTAATTTTTTTTGAAAAGTAGAAGCAATAGAGGTAACAAAAGCAAATTTTTGGAATCTTCTTAAGAAAAATGTGAGAAATGAGTTTTGTAGAGAATATCATTCTAGGTAAACCTACACCATTCATTTTCACCAACATGCAAGAACCGCTCAAAAATAGAATCTACGAAAGAATATTTTTTGGGGAAAAATTGAAGATATAAGTTTCACAGGTGCTAGTGTGCTAAAGACCCAATTCACATGACACAGCTACAACATAGCCTTAAAACTAGGTGTTAGACAGACTTTGTTGTAAATCGATCGAAAAAGAACGTTCACAAAAGGCGGTATAAAATGAAGGATCCTAGTAGTAATCTACAACAAAATCCTAAATCAAAGTTTTCTAAACATTTTCTAATTATGGGTGAAAAGTGGGAGTTTGTGTGACATATTTGCAATGTAGCCTTAAAATCAGGTTGTCGCCAAACTCAACATTAAATCTATGGAAATTCAATATTTACAAAAATTGATAGGAAATAAAGGTTTTTAATAGTCATCTACAACACAATCTAAAATCAAACTTCTCCAAAATTGATTGATTATGGGTGAAAATTGGTAGTTTGCATGACATAGCTACAACATAGCCTTAAAATCATGTGATAGAAAAATTTAAATGTAAATCAATGGAAACTTAATGTTGACGAATGGCGATATAAAATTAAAGTATCCTTAAGCATATATAATATAATCCTCAATAAAAGTTTCCCAAACATTGTTGATTATGGGTGAAAAATAGGAATACGTGTGACACAACGACAATCTAGCCTTAAAATCAAGTGTTCGCCGAAGTCAACATTAAATCGATGGAAATTCAATATTGACAAAAACTGAAAGAAAATAAAGGTTCTTAACAGTCATTTACAACACAATCTAAAATAAAATTTCTCCAAACCTTGTTGATTATGGGTGAAAAATGGAAATTTGTATCACACAATTGCAACGTAGTCTTAAAATTAGGTCTTAGATGAACATGGTTATAGATCAATCGAAAATGAACGTTCATAAAAGTCGATATAAAATAAAGGATCCTAATTGTCATCTACAATACAATCTTAAATCAAATTTCTCCAAACGTAGTTGATTATGGGTGAAAATGGAAGTTCAAAGGTTCTTAATAGTCATCTACAACACAATTTAAAATCAAATTTCTCCAAACTTGGTTGATTATGGGTAAAATAATGCGATTGTGCATGACACAGTTGTAATGTAGCCTTAAAATAAGCTGTTAGACGAACTTGGTTGTAAATTCATTGAAAATCAACATTGACGAAAGACAATATAAAATAAAGGATCCTAATAGGCATCTACAAAAAAATCCTAAATCAATGTTCTCCAAACATGGTGTATTATGGTTGAAAATTGGGAGTTCGCTTGACACAGCAGCAACATAGTCTTAAAATCAAGTGTTCACCGAACTCGACATTAAATCGATGGAAAATCAAGGAAAATCAATAGAAACTAAAGGTTCTTAATAGTCATCTACAACACAATCTAAAATCAAACTTCAACAAACGTTGTTGTTTATGGGTAAAAACGGAAGTTCGTATGACACACCTACAATGTAGCCTTAAAATCAAGTGTTAGATGAACATGGTTTGTAAATCAATTTTCACAAAAGGCGATATTAAATAGAGGATCCTAATGGTCATCTACAACACAATCCTCAATCAAAGTTCTCCAAACAAGGTTGATTGTGGTTAAAAAATGTGAGTTCGCGTGACACAACTGCAACATAGCATTAAAATCAGGTGTTCATGAACTCGACATTAAATCGATGGAAATCAAAATTCAGAAAACTGGAAGAAAATAAAGGTTCTAAATGCTCATTTACAACACAATTTAAAATCAAAGTTCTCCGTACCTGATTGATAATGGGGGAAAAATGGGATTTTTCATGAGACAACTATAATGTAGCCATAAAATCAGATTTTCGTCGAACTCGACATTAGATTCATGGAAATTCAACATTCACGAAAACTGATAGAAAATAAAGGTTCCTAATAGTCATCTAGAAAACAATCTAAAATAAAGGTTCTCCAAACTTGGTTTGAGTATGGGTGAAAAATGCGAGTTCGCATGACACAACTACAACGTAGCCTTAAAATCAAGTGTTAGATTAAATGCCTATAAATCGATCGAAAATCAACATTCATTAAAATTGATATAAAATAATGGATTATATAGTTATCTACAACAAAATCCTAAATAAAAGTTCTCAAAACATGATTCATTATGGGTGAAAACTGGGAGTTTAAGTGACATAGATGCAACGTATCCTTAAAACCAAGTCTTTGTCGAACTAGACATTAAATCGATAAAATTTCTTTATAGTCATCTACCAAAGTATCTAACCTGAAATTTCTCCAAACATGGTTGATTATGGGTCAAAAATGGGAGTTCTTGTAAAAAAATTGCAATGTAGCCTTAAAATCAGATGTTCACCTAACTCGAGATTAAATCGATAGAAAATAAAAGTTCTTAATAGTCATCTACAACACAATCTAAAATCAAACATAGCCAAACTTGGTTGATTATGGGTGAAGAGTGGGAATTCCAATGACATAGCTGCAACGTAACTTTAAAATCAAGTGCTAGACAAACTTGGTTGTAAATCGATCTAAAATCAGTTGGTTCACGAAAGGCGATAAAAAATAAAGGACCCTAATAGTCATCCACAACACAATCCTAAAGAAAAGTTCTCGAAACATTGATGATTATTGGTGAAAAGTTGGAATTTGCGTGAAACAACTGCAACGTGGCCTTAAAATCATGTGTTTGTCGAACATAACATTAAATCGATAGAAAATAAGGGTTCTTAATAGTCATATACAACACAATCTAAACTTAAACTTCTCTAGACCTTGTTATATATGGGTGAAAATTGGAAGTTTGCATGACAAAGCTACAACATAGCCTTAAAATCACGTGTTAGACAAAGTTGGTTCTAAATCGATTGAAAATCATTGTTCACAAAAGGAGATATAAAATAAAGGATCCTAATAGACATCTACAATACAATCGTAAATCAAAGATTTGAAAACATGGTTGATTATGGGTGAAAAGTGCAAATTCACGTGACACAGTTGCAATGCAACCTTACCATGAGGTGTTCGCCGAACTCAACATTAAATCGAAGGAAATTCAAGATTAACAAAAACCGCTAGAAAATAAAGGTTCTTAATAGTCATCTACAACATAATAAAAAATTAAACTTCTCCAAATCTTGTATATTATGGGTGAAAAATGGGAGTTTGCATGATGCAACTGCAACGTACCCTTAAAATCAGTTATTAGACGAACTTGGCTATAAATCAATCAAAAATAAACATTCATGAAAGTCGATATAAAATAAAGGATCCTAATTTTCATCTACAACACAATCCTAAATCAAAGTTCTCCAAACATAGATGATTATAGGTGAAAAATGGGAGTTCACATGACATAGTTGCATCGTAGTCTTAAAATCAGGTGTTTGCCAAACTCGACATTAAATCGATGGAAATTCAACATTGACAAAAATTGATTTCAAAAAAGGTTCTTAATATTCATCTACAAAACAATCTAAAATAAAACTTATCCAAAACTTGTTGAAAATGGGTGAAAAATGGAAGTTCGCATGACATGACTACAACATATCCTTAAAATTAATTGTTAGAAGAACTTGGTTGTAAATCAAACGACAATAAACGTTCACGAAAGTCAATATAAAATAAAGGATCCTAATTGTCAGCTAACACAATCCTAAATAAAATTTCTCCAAACATGGTTTATTATGGGTGAAAAATTGGAGTTCACATGACACAGCTGCAACGTAGCCTTAAAATAATGTTTTCACCAAACTCGACATTAAATCGATGAAAATTCAACATTCATGAAAATCGATAGAAAATAAAGTTTCTTAATAGTCATCTACAACACAATTTAAAATCAAACTTCTCTAACCCTTGTTGATTATGGGTGAAAAATGGGAGTGTGCATGATATAGCTTCAACGTACCCTTAAAATAAAGTGTTAAATGAACTAGTTGTACTTCGATAGAAAATCAAAGAATATAAAATAAAGAATCCTAATTGTCATCTACAACACAATCCCAAAGAAAATTTATGCAAACATGGTTGATTATGGGTGATAAATGAGAATTCACATTACATAGCTGCAACATAGCCTTAAAATCAGGTGTTCACTGAACTCGATGGAAATTCAACATTCATGAAAATGGATAGATTATGGGCGAAAAATGGGAGTTCGAATGACACAGTTTCAACGTAGCCTTAAAAATCTGGTGTTTGCCAAACTTGACATTAAATCGATGGAAATTCAACATTCACGAAAATTAATAGAAAATAAAAGTTTTTAATAGTAATCTACAACACAATATAAAATCAAACTTCGCCAAACTTGGTCGATTATGGGTGAAAATCGGCAGTTCGCATGACACAGCTGCAACGTAGCCTTAAAATCGATTGAAATTCAACATTCACGAAAACTAATAGAAAATAAGGGTTTTTTATAGTCATCTATAACAAAATCTAAAATGAAAGTTCACCACAACTTGATGATTAGGGTTGAAAAATGGGAGTTTGTATGACACAGCTAGATGAACTTCGCTGTAAATTAATCGAAAATCAACGTTCACAAAACGTGATATAAAATAAAGGACTGTAATAGTCATCCACATTACAATGCTAGATCAAAGTTCTCCAAACAGGGTTTATTATGGGTGAAAAATTGGAGTTTTTATGACATAGCTGCAACGTAGCCTTAAAATAAGGTGTTCACTGAACTCAACATTAAATTGACATAAATTCAACATTCACGAAAATCAATATAAAATAAAGGTTCTTAATAGTCATCTTCCACATAATCTAAAATAAATGTCCTCCAAACTTGGTTGATTATGGGTAAAAAATGGGAGTGTGAATGACACAGCTGTAATGTAGCCTTAAATTCAGCTGTTAGACGAAGTTGCCTATAAATTGATTGTAAATCAACATTCATGAAAGGCTATAAGAAAAAGGATCCTAATAGTCATCCACAAAACAATCCTAAACCATTGTTCTCCAAATATTATTATGGTTGAAAAATGGGAGTTCGCATGACATAGCTGCAATGTATCCTTGAAATAAAGTGTTATGCGAACTCAACATTAAATCGATGGAAATTGAATATTCACAAAAATCTATAGAAAATAAAGGTTGTTAATAATCATCTACAACACAATCCTAAATCAAAGTTGTCCAAATATGGTTCAGTATGGGTGATAAGTGGGAATTCGCATGACAAAGTTGCAATGTAGCCTTAAAATCAGGTATTCGCCGAACTCGACATTAAATCGATGGAAATTCAATATTCATGAAAACCTATAGAAAATAAAGGTTCTTCATAGTCATCTACATCGTAATCCAACATCATATTTCTCCAAACCTAGTTGATTATGGGTGAAAAATGGGACTTCACATGACACAGCTGCAATGTAGCCTTAAAATCATGTGCTTGACAAACTTGGCTATAAATCAATCAAAAATAAATGTTCACGAAAGACAATATAAAATAAAGGATCCTAATAGTTATCTACAACACAATCGTAAATAAAAGTTCACAAAACATGGTTGATTCCAGGTGAAAAATGGGAGTTTGCATGATAACGCTGCAATGTAGCTTTAAAATCAGGTGTTAGCCGAACTAGACTATAAATCAATAGAAAATCGACGTTGACAAAAGCCGATATAAAATAAAGGGTCTTAATATTCATCTAAAACACAATATAAAATCAAAGTTCTCCAAACTTGATTGATTTAGGGTGAAAAATGGGAATTCGCATGACAGATCTACAACGTAGCTTCAAATCAGGTGTTAGCCAAACTCTCGTGTAAATATATAGAAAATCAATATTCATGAAAGCTGATAAAAAATTATTTTTTTGGGAAAATTCGACGATATGGGTTTTGTATGTGGAGCGTTTGTTAAACAAATCAAATCGTCCATTTTTTGAAAAAAAAAAAAAAGTTTTTGATAAAGATAGATTATTTTGAAAAATAGAAACAGTAGAGGGAACAGAGGAATTTTTTTTTAATCTTTTTAAGAAAAATCTAAGAAATGGGATTTTTACAGAATGTCATTTTTGAGTAGACGCAGATTGTTTGTTTTTTCAAAAAATTATTTTTCACTAACATGCAAGAACCCCTCAAAAATAGAATCTACGAAATATTTTTTTGGGGGAAAAATCGAAGATGTGGGATTTGCAGGGGCTTGTGTGTGAAAGAGATCCAAATCGTCTATTTTTTTTTAAAAATAAGTTGGTCTTGTAAAAGGTAGATTTAAAAAAAAAAATAGAAGAAGTAGAGGTAATAGATCCAAATTATCTATTTTTTGAAAAACTGATTTTTCACCAACATGCAAGAACCCCTCAAAAATAGAATCTACGTAACAATTATTTTTGGAAAAATTGAAGATATGGGTTTTGTAGGTGCGGGTGTGCTAAAGAAACCAAGATCACCATTTTAAAAAAAAAAAGTTGTTCTTTTAAAAATAGATTAATTTGAAAATTAAAAGCAATAGAGCTAACAGAGGTAATTTTTTTATTTTTCTTAAGACAAATATGAGAAATGGGTTTTGTAGAGAATGTCGTTCTGAATAAACCTAGATCGTCCATTTTTTGAAAAACTGATTTTTCACCAACATGCAAGATTGATAAAAAATCAACGTTCATTAAAGCTAATGGAAATAAAGGTTCCTAATAGCCATATACAACACAATCTAAAATTAAAGTTCTTCAAATTTGGTTGATTATGGGTTAAAAATGGGGGTTAACATGACATAGGTACAACTTAGCCTTAAATCATGTGTTAGCCGAACTCGTCTATAAATAGATGGAAAATCAACATTCATAGAAGCCAATCAAGAAGAAAGGTTCCTAATATTCATTTACAACAGAATCTAAAATTAAAGTTCTTCAAACATGGTTTGATTATGGGTGAAAAATGGGAGTTGGCATGACATAGCTATAACGTAGCCTTAATATGAGGTGTTATTTGAAGTCGGTTGCATTTCAACGGAAAATCAATGTTCACGAAAGTCAATAGGAAATAAAGGTTCCTAATAGTCATCTACAACACAATCTAAAATTAAATTTCTCCAAAATTGAATGATTATGCAGGAAAAATGGGAGTAATCATGGCACAACTACAACAAAGTCTTAATATCAAGTGTTAGATGAACTTGGTCATACTTTGTTTGAAAATCAATGTTTACGAAAGGAAATATAAAATAAAGGATCCTTATAGTCATCTACAATAAAATCTAAAATCATTTTTTTGCAAACCTTGATGACTATGGGTAAAAAATGGAAGTTCTCATGACACAACTGCAACATAGCCTTAAAATCAGGTGTTAGACGAACTTAACTATAAATCAATAAAAAATGAACGTTCACGACATTCAATATAAAATAATGGATTCCAATTGTCATCTACAACACAATCCTAAATCAAAGTTGTCAAAATATGGGTTATTATCGGTGAAAAATGGAAGGTCACATGACAGAGCTACAAAGTAGCCTTAAAATTAGGTGTTCACTAAACTTGACATTAAAATGATGGAAATTCAACATTCACAAAAACTGATTGAAAATAAAGGTTCTTAATAGTAATCTGCAACACAACGTAAAATCAAATGTAAGGACAACCTATTTTTGTAACTTAAATCATGTTATAAGTACCTTGTGATGGTTCTAGTTTCATTTACTTTGCAATAATTGGTTGACCTTCTTAAGTTTGGATATGTAAGTGTTACATGCATTATCTTGTATTAGATAATTATGGTGCATAGAAAACTAGATCCTATAGGTTGTTGAAGACTAAGGTATCAATAAGCGTAAGGTGATTTACATCTTAAAATGAAGGTAAGTTAGATTCTTTTTGTTTTTTTTTTTACTAATTGCTACCTTAGAGTGTAACACTTTTTCTATTAAAAGAAAGGAAAATACAACTTAAAGAAATTACAGCACATGAAGATTACAACTCTAGAGAATACTCCCCAACCAACTTACAAACCACTGAGAAACGTGTGATTCAACACATCTTCTTCCGTTTCCCCCACCCCGCTAAAACCTAGCACACACTGACCTTCAACCATTGCCAGGCATTCATTGCTAGCATATTCCCGTGAATATAACCAGGGCCGTAAAGTGGAAGTCTGTAGGATCTTCACTTCAGTTGAGGCTGCAGCTCGACCGCCTGAAGGTAAAGAGACTTGAAAGATAAGACAGTGCCTTGCTCCTTCCTCAACAACTCTGTCATCTTTGGCCACGTGGCTGGGTTCTCCGATTCCTTTCTAAGAGCACTTTGATCTATTCCTTTGTTTGCGAGCAGATCAGCCAAGGAATTTGCATCCCTGAAAATATGCTTTAGATTAAATTCACCCATTAGATTTAGCAGCGGGGTCAAACATGCAATCCATTTTTTTAATTTCCAGCTTGGAGCCAAATTTGTGCTTATATCCCTTATTACAATTTGGGAGTCGCCCTCTATATCCACATGATGTAGGTTCTTATCAACGCAAAATTTCAAACCTTCAAAAAACCTGCCAACTCAACCTCGTTGTTGGAGCCTGGATGGAGTTTGATTGAAGCCGTCCAAACCAACTCACCTTTATCATCTCTTACCACAAAACCTGCCCCTGACGGACCTGGGTTGCCTCTTGAGGCAACGTCAAAATTTAACTTCAGCCTTCCATTCGGCGGTAGCATCCATTTTGTTCCTTTCCTCACAGACTTTTTTTTTTTCGTTAAATGACTTTTTGGAGCGTTTATGAGTGGCCAATTTCTTATCATCATGAGGTCCCACGTTGAGATGTTGCAGAAAATTTTACAGTTTTCACGCATATTGAACTGTTCGCTAATCCCTCCTCCTATTTTTTATGATTACGCTATCAACAACAGATTTCTTTTCCTTGAAAATCTTCGCATTTTGTTTAAGAGAGTCAATAAGCGTAAGGTGATTTACATCTTAAAATGAAAGTAAGTTGGTTTCTAACCCTTAATAAGTTTTTGATATTATTATGATCAATCTCTAAGGTTATTTTCCCTTTAAGAGGGATGCTCTAGTTATGTTGAATTAACTAATTTTTGAGATGACTGTTAAACAGTAATTAATTGAAAATGATTTTTGGATTAATATTAACATCACTATAGTGTTTTAAGGGTTACTAAAACCTCTTTCAAATAGATAGTATTATTAATTACAAAGTATGTGGAATTATTCAAGTTAGTGTTTGTATAGTATTTTGTTAAACAGACTCATTCTAGTGAATTAATATTAGAGGGTGTCATCGTCAAATTTAATTATTCAATGACTATTTTATAGGAATATTAAGTCAATATTATATTTATTTCCATGAACATATAATTAACTAAAAGTGAAATCATTCACATTGTTATTATTTTTATAGAAAATATATAAATGAGTTAACCGGGTTATGATGTTAGTAGATGCCTCAATTTTGGTTGACAGAATATTTATATTCAATAATTAAATCTTTTGTCGTTTCATTTTGATTATCTATTTGGATGTATTTGATGTGTGTGTTGAGTGTGTACGGATATTAAAGAGATTGGTCAAAGGGAGAACAAGAGACCAACCAAGAATGTTGGCCATTCCCTTTTTGTATACCTGGAGACTTTGAGGAGGGATAAAAGATGTCTTCTAGTTTTACTAAAAAAAAAGTAAATCCCTCATCCTAGCAGCTTAGGTAACTTTATATAGGGTTGAGTACATGCTTTAGTGGGGGGAGGGATAGTGTTACGATGCAAAAGGTGAAGGAGTGATGGGTAGAAGGGCTTACATGAAAATGCAAACCAGTGAAGAGGTAGGCCTCCTTATCTAATGAAGAAATGGTGTGTACATGCTTGATGGCCTTAAACTCTCTTGTGTGTATACCTGTTCTTGCTTTTGTGTGAATACATGTTCTTGGTTGGTCTCGTAGCTCGGGGGAACGGTGAGAGTCTTCTAAGGATTGAGGACCCATTTTGGTTGGGAGGAGAGCTACCTCCCTATGGCTGGTTGTTTTCAAGGAAATAGGTTTGCAGTTGGAAACTCCAAGCTATCAACTTTATGATATAGTTATGTGAAATTATGGTTTTTATGTATTTAGATTTAGTTGCTTTGATTTTCTAAGAGGAAGATTGTAGAAAACTATAGAGTTCCTCTATGTGTTTATGATAATATGATAGATGCAGAACTTTTTTTGGTAAATTTCTGGTATGTTGTGGAAATAAATAATTTGAGTTTCATTTCAAAGTTCATGTTTAATCAATAACTTGTAAGTAGAGAAAAATGGTAGAAAACAAATTTGGAAAGCCTATACTATGGTTGTAAATTTATATGTTCCACTTTAATTGCTACCAAAAAACTTATACTATCCTCCTGTGAATGGAGTCCACAACTCATGGAAAATAAAAAAATAAAACTTGAGACAAATTGTTTTGTGCATGTATATTTTAAGAGAGAATTATTAGTCAATGTATCAATCTATGTAATGCCAACTTGCGATATAGACACCTGTTTTTTTTTTCTTATGCGTGAAAGTTTTTCCTTCAATCTATGTAATGCCAACTTGTAATATAGACACCTGTTTTTTTGCTTATCCGTGAAAGTTTTTTGTTGGGCACATTTGAATCTTGGGCACCCTGAATTGTAAAAATTTACTAAATACAAACCTATTAACCCATACAATGAATTTATTCTTAAACCCCTTGTATTTTCCCTTCTGAGATGTTGGGTATAGAGTGTTCTAAGCTCCTTTCCTGTACAACCAAATACCACATCAGATAACAGCAAGCAAAATCAATAAAAATTGCTTAATGGTTAACAGGATCTAATCACTCTGGTATATCTTATGGTTTCAGTAATAACAATATTAATCCAGGAAACTAAAATAATTGGCATCGAATACTCTTTATCAAACAAAAATGAATAAACAAGAGAAAAGTTAGTCAGAAAAAAAAGAAAAAAATTAAACTCAAACCTTCCCCCCAAGGCGTCATCTGTGAAATGGGTTGTAAATCGTTTCTCTCTTTCCCCACTCCTTCCACACCCATTACACTTTCAGCAATGGATCTGGAACCACTCACCACAACGTTGCTATCAAGTCCCTCATTCTACTCGTGGCCAAGGATGGTAAATTAGGGTGTGCTATAAACCACAGCGGACTTGAGAGAAAAATTGACCAAAACAAATATACGATCTGGAGTTTTAGGTTCAACATGGTTTTAAATGAGAGGGACTATTGAGTTATGCCAAGTCTGTGGTGTTGGAAACTTTCATTGATGCGTGTAATCTTATTATTCACCATGGTTTGTGGAATAAGTAAAGGGAACGTTGACAGTTTTATCATCCTCATACAAGCGTGCACCCAAGTTACCAATAAAATAAACCTTTAATATAACGAATAAATAAAATGAAGTTACTGCTTAGAAGAGATTCCTGGATTGACCCCCTCTGCCAAATTTACTGTGCCACGTTGGGGTAAGTGTGTCCTGGATGACGCAAGCGCAACATTGGGATAGTGGTTAAATGGACTGAACCAGCCCTTAATCTTGCGTGGATATTATATCTCTCCTACTAAATATTTTTCTAACTTTATTCATGTATGTTTCAATGCTATCTCACCGGTTCAGAACTTTTAATTCATGTCATGTGATGTGGGATGCATTAATAGTATATTACGTAAGTAGTGTCTTCGAAATCGGCTTGTTTTGGTGGGTGGCGCGTGCGCAAGATGTGGAGGTCCAAATCAGAAATTTGCATTCATTTACAACAGGATGAAATGCATTGTATTTCTAATTTTGAAGATAGATATAATGATGTAGGGAAGACCGATGTTGTGTTGTAGCAACCACATACTTAGCAGATCAATCAATAGATATTGCGTGGATAGAATAGATAATTTTAAGTTGTCTCACCTAACGCTTGCTTTATTGTTGTGTCAATTTTGTCAGTTATCTATCCGAGGATAGAATAAATGAGTGGCAGGAGAATTAATTGTCAATCCTAATATAAGTAAATTCTACTCAATGCCTTGTCATTTATTTTTATTTTTTCAATTAGTGGGTGTCCGACAACGATGGCAGATAAAAGGCAGTAGAAAAGTATGACATGCCTCCTTAGTACTAATCTAGTAAAACACCGCCTTAGTCCAAGAACATTGGAGAGTAGTCTATCAAAAAAATTAAATAAAAATTGAGGTAAATAATAGGTATAAATACTAGAGGGAAGTATCGCTGCAAGGTTATATTATTATCAGTAAATAGCTTTCCCAGTCAGATTGTTTTTAGCATTGAATTAAATGCAGCGAGTATTATTTGAGCATATTGTTATCAGTAGATAATTTTCCCAGTCAGATTATTTTAGCATTGAATTAACTACAGCAAGTATTATTTTCTATTTATCTGTTAAATGTAGGACTATATTTATTAATCTATCATACTCCTTCGTTCAATATATTGAAAACCATATTTCCGTATGAATCTGAATGGTTTTTTGGGCGCCTCTTTATTGCAGAAGGCTTAAGAACGCTGGTGAGTATGGCCTTTTTGTCGCATCGTTCTTATATCAACATGTAGATAACATTCACAATCATTAATGTCAGGTTTATTACACCGTATTCAGTTGTAGAGGGAAGAATGTTTCTTTGTAAACATTAACGCGTTTTAAATAAAATTGATGTTCATCTCCCTGTCGGTTGTGCTGCGGTGCTGATTTCAAATAATTTGCAACGTATTCAATATTCAAAAATGTCTGACAGTCATTTGTAACGTATGCAATATTCGAAATTGTCACAGTCACCATCAATGCATTGAGGTGTCTCTGTTACTCATCTTGCTATAAGCAATATTTGAAATTAAAGCATATATTTTTGGAGTCGAAGCGTCTGAAATCTGTTACTCATCTTGCTATAAGCAATATTTGGAATTAAAGCATATATTTCTGGAGTCAAAGCGTCTGAATACAAATCCTGCTATAAGCAATATTTGGAATTAAAGCATATATTTCTAGAGTCAAAGCGTCTGAATACAAATCCTGCTATAAGCAATATTTATAAGGTATTCGCCCATTTCATAGCAACAACAATAATTTCTGAGCAGCATATATTTCTAGAGTCATGTTTAATGCATAGTAATGTTTAAAATTTGCGTAAGATAATAGGGTTGATTCAATTGTTCATATAGTAATGCTAGAGAAATGCATCAGCAAAGTCTGATTCAAACCCTTGATAATTTTGTTTATTTCGTTGCTTCTAACAGAAGCCAGCAACTTGTGATTTTGCTCTACAGTCTACGTATCTCCATTGAAGAGGTTGGCGTAGCATATGTTGTTTATTTCGTTGCTTCTAACAGAAGCCAGCAACTTGTGATTTTGCTCTACAGTCTACGTATCTCCATTGAAGAGGTTGGCGTAGCATATGAACTAGCACAGGTATGGAGTTTTTCTCTTGGATTGTTTGAAACTGCCTCGGAAGCAATGAAGCTATCCGATAAGGTTTAAATTTTTGTTTGTGGAATTCAATTTTCTATTTATCATTGTTTTAATAAGTCTCAGCCTCCATTGGATCTGAAACTTACGCATTTTGCGTAGTCTGCCCTTACACCCGCCAATTGTATTTAGTTAAAATTTTCTATATCCTTTTGAACAAACGCATTTTTTTTGCATATGCCTGCAATGATAACATTCGATGAGACCATATTCTTTGAGGTATCCTATCAAACAGTTCACCTGCTTCCACGTTTTTGCATACATATTTACCAGAGCATTTCGAATGCACTCTGATTTTTGTGGAATACACTCCAAATTTCTCATTTGCTCTGATCTTTGATATTGTTTTGCATTCATTTTTGCTGGTAAAGGCGCAACCTAGAAGTCATTTTGGATGAATACCACACAGGTATGGAGAGTTTTGAACTTTCTTTGTGTTTTTTATTTCATTATTGTCAATTATTTGGGTAGATCACTTGCTGTTCACATACAGTTATTGCGTTTTTAGCGCAGGAGTGGCTGGCTGTTATCTTTTTAAGAAAGTAAAAGCCAAAATTTTCAGATTTGGCACCTTATTAATCATGAGATCCAGGGACGCTTCCGTTTATGTAATATATGGAGGTGAAAATTTATTTCTGATATTCTATTAGGAGCCTGAGTTAAAATAAGATCTCAACTCAATGTATAAAGGCTCGTTATGTGCATAAATTAAATTATATATATATAATTAATCTCAAAATAGAGAGGCTGTGTTAACGTTGTTTTTACTTTGAGAGTTAAAAGTCTATTTAAGTAGTTTCTAGCAATAATTTAATGAATAAATTATGAACAACTTTAATTTTAGATGGAGTATTTTAACTTTAATAAATTTGTTTGTCAATCTAAAGTGTAAATTTAATACAAACTATTAAGTAAATAAATTGAAAGATGAGATGCTTAAATTATCAAGATTGTGTTTAGGCTCTCATGTTTTTGAATATTATGACAATAAATTGTTTAGATGTACGTTTTTTCTATATAGATATTAGTTGTTTAAAAAAATAAAAATTATATTTATATGTTCTTTAATATTTATGTTTTATTAAATGTAAATAAATTCATTTTGAATTTAATATAAAGTATACAACAAATATGTTTAAAATATGTCCAATTATTACACATAAAAATAAATTTCTAAAATTTAGAATATTGAGAATGAAAAAAAAATTTTAAGATAATTTTTTTTAATATTTTTTCTTCCTCTTTAGTTTTAAGGTAAGTAAAACCCATTGTGTTGTACTGTAAGGCACCATTTCATTACTTCATCCATATGTGTAACCAATCCATAATCAAATTATTTTTTCTTTTGGGGTAACATTTGACCTCTAAAACATGTCTACCTTCATATAACTCACAACGCAACCAAATGTTTCCAATGTAGCACATAGGCACTATCAAATATAATAAAGTTCAGTCTAACCCATTTTTAAGCAATAGTTGTTTACTTTTCTATAATTGTCTAATGTTGAAGAAAAAACATCACAACTTGAATTGATATATAATTCTAATGGTGAAAATTGTATATCTATACACTTATTTTAAAATTGGAAGATTTGTATTTCCTTATCCAATCAATTTCAAGTGTTTTAAGAAGTTTAGAAATGATCTTAAATTAAAATTTAAAATATTAAATTTCTAGATTATTGTTTTGGGTTTTTCAACTTTGTGAGTTGACTTCTCAAATATTAATTTAAGGTTCATTGGTATACTCATATTTAATGGACAATTAGTTTATATGGTTGATCAAAGAGATCATCTTTCTAAGGACATTTAGATTTGGAACTTAAATAGAACATATGTATATTAGAATCATACTTTGCATATAGACTATTCTCACAATTTAATTAAATTAAACATCAATATCATAGTTGGTATAAAAAAAATTATAATAAGTGAAATAAATAAAGTTTCTAAAATTATAAAAAGTGACACAGTAAGAGTTTTTAATATTATAAAAATCAAAATCAAAATTATAATAAGTGAAATAGCTAGAGTTTCTAAAATTTAAAAAATTTAGTATAATTTAAGAATATTCTAAATTTAATATTTCATATAAAAGTAAGCTTCTAAATTAATATGCTTAAAAATATTCAAGATGTTTTTATATATATTTATTTAAGTAATCTTTTCTAATAAACAATAATTATTGTTTATAAAGATATATTTTTTTTAATGTTAAATTACTATACATGAAAAAGAAGTTTCTAAAATTTATAAAGTTAAGTATGAAAGAGCTTTCATAAATTTAATATTGCATATAAAAGTAAGTGAACCTAACTTAATATACTCAAAAATTAAAAATATTGAAAATCTTCAAGAAAAATTGATGTCATTGTAAAATAATTTTTCATAATAATAGAAAAAAAATAAAACTATAAAGAAGTAAAAACGGATGTTCTTTTAAAAAAGATGAATTACTGTATTTAAAATTAGAAAACTAAATAAAAATAAAATATCATAAATTTACTATTACACATAAAATATATTCAACATTTTTTAAAAATTTGAAAACATTTCAAAAAAAAAATCATTTATATTTTATTTTATTCAAAATTAATATTTCATTAAATAAATATTTTTATTACAAAGTAATATATAATTAAAGAAATAATTTAAATTTAATTTTTTAATAAAGATTTTATTGTATAAAAATATAGCAACTTAAATATAAACCTACTATAAAGGTTTTTCATAATAAGTGCACATCTAAAATTAATTTTAAATTATAAAATTAAATACAAAGAAAATATAATAAAATTTCTAAATTAATATATTTAAAGCCAACAAATATATCTTTGAAAAATTAATTAGGGTTAAGGATCAATTACAATAGGGTTAGGGATCAATTAGGATCAGGTTCATTTACAGATAGGTTTAGAGTTAGCAATCAATTATGATTAGAGTTCAATTAGAGTTAAGGTAGGGTTCAATTAAGGTTAAGTTTGGGGTTATAGGATTAAGCTTCGAGTAAAGGCTAGGGTTAGGATTGGTGTTAGGGTTAAACTCATCTAAGGTTACGTTTAAGGGTTAGTTAGACTTACACATAATATTGGCCACAAAAACTCACTTATTTTAAAATCTTCTTGCAGATTCATACTACCATGATGATGGATAGGAAAAAGCTCAAAAGGTTCCTGAAGACAGGATATGCCACTTTCTTCATCTACAAGATGAAGGATGGATATGAATGGAGGAGGAATATGGATAACTTGTGGATCTTCGAAAGGACTTGCAAAATGTTTATCCAGGAGGTTAAGAATAACAAGAACTCCAAAAAGTACCAATTCCTTATGCTTGCTCAAATCCAAGAGAACTAAAACATTGTGTGGATGGAGGGATCTATGGGGTGGACAGCCTGGGTTGACACCCATGATGATACATTAGTTCTTTGATTACCTTTCGGTATCTTTGTATAGGATTTTTTGATATGTAGTTATCTTGCTACTCTTGTTGTGAGGCTAGGCCTCTTGCTTTTGTACATCTTGATGTAACTGATTCTGTCTTTTTATGACCGCCATATATAATACAAAAAAAAATTTAAATTTAATGCTTTAGTAAAGATTTTATTGTACAAAAATAAATGAACTTAAATATAAACCTAATATAAAGTTTTTTTAATATAAGTGCACATCTAAAATCAATTTTAAATTACAATTTATTAAATACAAAGAAAATATAATAAAAAATTTATTACACATAAAAATAAGTTTCTAAATTAATTCATTTAAAATCAAAAAATCTATCTTTACAAAATTAATTAGGGTTAAGGATCAATTACAATAGGATTATCGGTCAATTAGGATCAAGGTGGACATTTAGATATAGGTTTAGAGTTAACGATCACTTATGATTAGGGTTCAATTAGGGTTAAGGTTTGTAATTAGGGTTTAATTAGGGTTAGGGTTAAGGAAGGGTTTAATTAGGGTTAGGATTAAGGTTGGGGTTATAGGATTAAGCTTCGAGTAAAGGTTAGGGTTAGGATTCGTGTTAGGGTTAAGACTCATTTAAGGGTAGGTTTAAGGTTTAGTTAGAGTTACACATAATTAGGGTTAGGGTTAAGGTTAATGTTAGGCTAGGGTAAGGGTTCAACTAGGGTTAGGTTTAATATTAGGTTAAGTTAAAATTTCAACTAGAGTGAGACTTGGATTTCTATTAGGGTTAGGGTTAGGGTTTGAATTCAATTGTACTTTTGAAAATAATCTATCTTTTTCTATAACATCTTATTTTAAAAAAAATAGACTATCTAGGCCTTTTTATTTGCACATGACCACCTATAAAACCCATATCTTCGATTTTTCGAAAAAAAATTGTTATCAACTTTTATGAACGTTGATTTTCCATCGATTTATAAGCATGTTTGGCTAACACCTGATTTTAGGTTGTAATTGTGTCATGTGAAATCCCATTTTTCTACCATAATCAACCAAGTTTGGAGAATTTTTATTTTAGATTGTGTTGTAAATAACTATAAGGAACCTTTATATTCTATCAGGTTTTGTGAACATTGATTTTCCATTGATTTATAGTCGAGTTCACATAACACCTGATTTTATGCCTACGTTGCAGCTATGTTGAACCTTGTTTGTAGAACTTTGATTTAGGATTGTGATGTAAATGACTAATAGGATGCTTTATATTATATTACCTTTCATGACCGTTGATTTTCAATGGATTTACAACCAATTTTTTAACACCTGATTTTAAGGCTAAATTGCAGTTGTGTCACGCGAACTCCTATTTTTCACCATTAATCAACCAGATTTCGAGAAGTTTGATTTTGGATTGTGTTGTAGATGACTATTAAGAACCTTTATTTTCTATCAATTTTTATGAATGTTGAATTTCCATTGATTTAATGTTGAGTTTGACGAACACCTGATTTTAAGGCTACATTCAAGCTGTGTCACACGAACTCCCATTTTCCAACCATAATCAACCATGTTTGGAGAACTTTTATTTAGGATTGTGTTCTAGATAGCTATTAGGATCCATTATTTTGTATCGCCTTTCGTGAACGTTGATTTTCGATCAATTTATAGCCAACTTTGTCTAACATCTGATTTTAGGGCTACGTTGTAGCTGTGTGATGGGACCTCTGATTTTTTAGGCATAATCAACTAGGTTTGGAGAACTTTGATATTTTACCACCTATAAAACCCATATCTTCGATTTTTCCAAAAAAAATTGTTATCAACTTTTATCAACATTGATTTTCCATCAATTTATAAGCGAGTTTGGCTAACACCTTATTTTAGGTTGTAATTGTGTCATGTGAAATCCCATTTTTCTACCATAATCAACCAAGTTTGGAGAATTTTTATTTTAGATTGTGTTGTAAATGACTATAAGGAACCTTTATATTCTATCAGGTTTTGTGAACATTGATTTTCCAATGATTTACAGTCGAGTTCACATAACACCTAAATTTATGCCTACGTTGTAGCTATGTTGAACCATGTTTATAGAACTTTGATTTATGATTGTGATGTAAATGACTATTGGGATGCTTTATATTATATTACCTTTCGTGAACGTTGATTTTCAATGGATTTACAACCAATTTTTTAACACCTGATTTTAAGGCTAAATTGCAGTTGTGTCACACGAACTCCTATTTTTCACCATTAATCAACCAGGTTTCGAGAAGTTTGATTTTGGATTATGTTGTAGATGACTATTAAGAACCTTTATTTTCTATCAATTTTTGTGAATGTTGAATTTCCATTGATTTAATGTTTGAGTTCGACAAACACCTGATTTTAAGGCTACATTCAAGCTGTGTCACACGAACTCCCATTTTCCAACCACAATCAACCATGTTTGGAGAACTTTTATTTAGGATAGTGTTCTAGATAGCTATTAGGATCCATTATTTTGTATCGCCTTTCATGAATGTGGATTTTCGATCAATTTATAGCCAACTTTGTCTAACATCTGATTTTAAGGCTATGTTGTAGCTGTGTGATGGGACCTCTGATTTTTCAGGCATAATCAACTAGGTTTGGAGAACTTTGATATTAGATTATGTTGTAGATGAGTATTAAGAAACTTTATTTTTTATTGGTTTTTCTAAATGTTGAATTTCCATCGATTTAATGTCGAGTTCAACAAACAATAAATTTTAAGGCTACGATGCAGTTGTGTCATGTGAACTCCCATTTGTCACCCATAATATTCAAGGTTTGGATAACTCTGATTTTAGATGGTGTTGTAAATGACTATTAAGAACCCTTACTTTCTATTAGTTTTTGTGAATGTTGAATTTTAATCGATTGAATGTCGACTTCGACGAAGACTTGATTTTAGGGCTACGTTGTAGTTGTGTCACACAAACTCCCATTTTTCACCCATAATCAACCAAGTTTGGCGAAATTTGAGTTTAGATTGAGTTGTAGATGAATATTAAGAACCTTTATTTTTTATCGATTTTTATGAATATTTAATTTCAATAAATTTAATGTTGAGTTCGACGAACACTAGATTTTAAGGCTATGTTGCAGTTGTGTCACACGAACTCCAATTTTTCACCCGTAATTAACATTGTTTGGAGAAATTTGATTTATGATTGTATATCACCTTCTGTGAAAGTGGAATTTCGATTCAAGTACAACCAAGTTTTTCTAACACCTGATTTTAAGGCTACGTCTCAGCTCTGTAATGCAAATTCCCATTTTTCGCCCATAATCATCAAGGTTTGGAGAACTTTCATTTTAGATTGTGTTGTATGTAGATGAATATTAAGAACCTTTATTTTCTATCAGTTTTTGTGAATGTTGAATTTCCATCAATTTAATGTTGAGTTCAACAAACACCTGATTTGAAGGCTACATTGCAGTTGTGTCACGGGAACTCCCATTTTTCATGGGAACATCGAATTATAGTCAAGTTCGTCTTACAGATTTTAAAGCTATGTTGCAGCTGTGTCATGCGAACTACCATTTTTCACCCATAAACAACCAAGTTTGGAGAAGTTTAATTTTAGATTATCTTGTACATGGCTATTAAGAACCTTGATTTTCTATCATTTTTTGTGAATGTTCAATTTCCATCAATTTATTGTCGAGTTTGGTGAACACCTGATGTTAAGCCTACATTGCAATTTTGTCATGTGAACTCCTATTTTTCACCCATGATCAACGATGTTCGGAGAATTTTCATTTTGGATTGTGTTGTAGATGGATATTAGGATCCATTATTTTATATTACCTTTTGTGAACGTTGACTTTTTATCGATTTACAACCAAGTTCATTTAACATTTGATTTGAAGGCTACGTTGAAACTATGCCATGTGAACTCCCATTTTTCACCCATAATCAACTAGGCTTGGAGAACTTTGATTATAGATTGTTTTGTATATGAATATTAAGAATCTTTAGTTTTTATCAGTTTTTGTTAATGTTTAATTTCCTTCGATTTAGTGTCAAGTTTGGTGAGGACCTTATTTTAAGGCTATGTTGCATCTGTATCATGTCAACTCTGATTTTCCACACACAATCAACCACATTCTTAGAAATTTGATTTAGGATTGTGTTGTAGATGACTATTAGGATCCTTTATTTTATATCTCCATTCGTGAACATTGATTTTCATTTGATTTAAAGCAAAGTTTGTCTAACACCTGATTTTCAGGCTACGTTGCAGCCGTGTCATGTGAACTCTCCTTTTTCACTTATGATCTTCAAGGTTTGGATAATTTTTTTTTTTGATTGTGTTATAGATGACTATAAGGATCCTTTATTTTATATCTTCTTTTGTGAACGTTTATTTTTTATCGAAGTACAACCAAGTTCATCTAAATCTTGATTTTAAGGCTGCGTTGCAGTTGTGTCATGCAAAATCCAATTTTTAACCCATACATAAACGTTTGGAGAATATTGAATTTAGATTGTGTTGTAGACTATGATTATGAACCTCTATTTTTGATTAGTTTTCATCAAAGTTGAATTTCCATCGATTGAATGTCGAGTTCGGTGAACACCTATCTTTAAGCCTACGTTGCAGCTATGTCATGTGAACTCCTATTTTTCATCCATAATGAGCCATGTTTGGACAACTTTGATTTAGGATTGTGTTGATCATTTAGGATCCTTTATTTTATATTGAATTTCGTGACATTCATTTTCGATTAATGTACATCCAATTTCATCTAACATTTGATGTTAGGGCTACGTTGTAGCTGTATCATGTGAACTCTCAATTTTCAACCATAATCAACAAAATTTGTAGAAGTTTGATTTTAAATTGTGTTGTAGATGACTATTAAGTACCTTTATTTTCTATTAATTTTTGTGAATGTTGAATTTGCAATGATTCAATGACGAGTTTGTCAAACACCTGATTTTAAGGCTAATCTACAGCTCTGTCACATTAACTCTCATTTTTCTCCCATAATCAACCAAGTTTGGAGAATTTTGACTTAAAATTTTATTGTATATGACTATGATTTTATTTTATTTTCTATCGGGTTTTGTCAACGTTGATTTTCCATTGATGTAATTTTGAGTTTGGTGAATACTTGATTTTAAGGCTACGTTGCAGTCGTTTCATGGCAACTCTTATTTTTCACCCATAATCATCTAAGCTTGGAGAAGTTTGATTTTAGATTTTTTTGTAGATGACTTTTAAGAACCTTTATTTTATGTCAATTTTCGTGACTATTGAATTTCCATTAATTTTATGTCAAGTTCGAAGAACACCTGATTTTCAAGCTACTTTGTAGCTGTGTCACGCGAACTCCCATTTTTCACAAACAATCAACCATGTTTGGATAACATTGATTTAGGATTGTGTTATAGATGACTATTAGGATCCTTTATTTTATATCGTCTTTCGTGAATTTTGATTTTCGATCTATTTACAGCCAAGTTTTTCCTACACTTGATTTTAAGGCTATTACTTTTAGCTGTCATTCAAATACCCTTTCTTCACCAATAATCAACCAAGTTTGAAGAAAGTTTGAGTTTAGATTGTCTTGTAGATAACTATTAAGAACCTTAATTTTCTATCGGTTTTTGTGAATGTTGAATTTACAAGGATTTTATGTCATGTGATTTCCTATTTTTCACCCATAATCATACATGTTTGGAGAAATTTGATTTAGGGTTGTGTTGTAGATGAATTTTAGGGTCCTTTAATTCATATCGGTACGTTGTAGTTCTATGATGTGAACATCAATTTTTCACCCATAATGAACTAAGTTTCGAGAACTTTGATATTAGATTATGTTGTAGATGAGTATTAGGAAACTTTATTTTCTATCTTTTTTTTGAATGTTGAATTCCATCTATTTAATGTGAAGTTTCGCGAACACCAGATTTTAAGGCTATGTTGCAGTTGTGTAAGCGAACCAATCCCTTTTTTCACCCATAATCATCAAGGTTTGGTGAACTTTGATTTTAGATCTTTGTTATAGATGACTCTATTAAGAACCATTATTTTCTATTAGTTTTCGTGAATGTTGAATTTCAATCGATTTAATGTCAAATTCAATGAACATTTAATTTCAAGCATACGTTGAGCTGTGTCACATGAACTCCCATTTTTCACCCATAATCAACCATGTTTGGAGAAATTCAATTTATGATTGTGTTGTCGATGACTATAAGGATTCCTTATTTTATATTGCCTTTCGTGAATGTTGATTTTCGAATGAAGTTTAACCAAGTCTTTCTAGCACTTGATTTTAAGGCTATGTTGCAGCTATGTCATGCAAACTCACATTTTTCGCCTATAATCATTAAGATTTGGAGAACTTTGATTTTAGTGTGTATTGTAGATGACTATTAAGAATCTTTATTTTCTATGAGTTTTCGTGAATTTTGAATTTCCATTGATTTACTGTCGAATTCGGTGAACACCTGATTTTAAGGCTACATTGCAACTGTATCATGTGAACTCCAATTTTTCACCCATAATAAACCATGTTTATAGAACTTTGAATTAGGATTGTGTTGTAGATGGCTATTAAGATCCTTTGTTTTATATTGCGTTTCGTGTACGTTGGTTTTCAAAAACCAAGTTCTTCTAACACTTGATTTCAAGGCTATTTTGCAGTTTTGTCATGTAAACTCTCATTATTCACTCAAAATCAACCAAGTTTGGAGAATTTTGATTTTAGATTGTGTTGTAGATGACTATTAAGAACCTTTCCTTCCTATGAATTTTTGTGAATGTTGAATTTCCATCGATTTATTGTCAAATTCGTCGAACACCTAATTTGAACGCTACATTACAACTGTGTCATGCGAACTCCCATGTTTGGAGAAATTTGATTTAAGATTGTGTTGTAGATGAATATTAGGATCCTTTATTTTATATCGCTTTTCATTGCAGCTATGTCACGTGAACTCCCACTTTTCACCAATAATCAACAATGTTTGGAAAACTTTGATTTAGGATTATGTTCTATATAATTATTAGGATCTTTTAATTTGTACTTCCTTTCGTGAATGTTGATTTTCAATTGATTTACAACCAAGTTTGGCTGATAGCTGATTTTAAGGCTACGTTGCAGCTTTGTCATTCAAACTCTCATTTTTCACCCATAAGCAACCAGGTTTGGAGAACTTTGATTTTAGATTGTGCTGTAGATGACTATTAAGATCCTTTATTTTCTACCAATTTTTGTGAATGTTTAATTTCCATTGATTTAATATTGAGTTCTGCTAACACCTGATTTTAAGGCTATCGACTTTTGTGAACATTGATTTTCCATCGACTTACAACCGAGTTTAACTAACACCTCATTTTAAGGCTACGTTATAGCAGTGTCATGCGAACTCGCATGTTTCACCCATAATCAACCATGATTGAAGAACTTTAATTTTAGATTTTGTTGTATATGACTATTAGGAAGCTTTATTTCCATCAGCTTTCAAGAATGTTGGTTTTTCGTCAATCTTGCATGTTGGTGAAAAAACAGATTTTTTAAAAGTGAACGATTTGGCTGTACTCATAACAACAGTCTCTACAATACCCATTTCTCATATTTTAATAAAAAAAATTTGCCTTTGTTACCTCTACTGCTTCTAATTTTCAAGAAAAATCTATCTTTTTCAAAAACAACTTTTTAAAAAAAAAAACAGACAATCTGATTCTCTTTAGCACACAAGCACCTACAAAACTCTTATCTTTGGTTTTTCCTAAAAAAAATTGTTTCCTAGATTTTATTTTTTAGGAGTTCTTGCATATTGGTAAAAAATAGATTTTTGAAAAACAAACAATCTAGTTCTATTCAGAATGACATTCTATACAAAACCCATTTCTCAGATTTTTCTTAAGAAGAATATTTTTTTTTGCCTCAATTACCTCTACTACTTCCCTGTTTCAAAAAAATCTCTTTTTCAAAAACAATTTATTTCTTCAAAAAATAGACGATCCTGTCTTTAGCAAACGAGCACCTGTGAAACCTATATCTTTGATTTTTCCCAAAAAAATTGTTTCGTAGATTCTATTTTTGATGGGTTCTTGTATTTGGAGAAAAATTAGTTTTTCCAAACAATGGATGATATGGGCCTACTCAAATCGACATTCTCTACAAAACATAATTTTCAGATTTTTCTTAAGAAGATTCAAAAAATTGGCCTCTATAAATCTACTACTTTTATTTTCAAAAAAATCTATCTTTTTCAAAACCAACTTATTTTTTTCAAAAACCGAACCATCTTGGTTTTTTTAGCTCATGAGCACTTGCAAAAACCATATCTTCGATTTCTCCCCAAAAAAACTGTTTAATAGATTCTATTTTTGAGGGGTTATTACATGTTGGTGAAAAATAAGTTTTTCGAAAAACGAACGATCTTGGTTTACTCAAAATGACAATCTCTACAAAACCAATTTCTCAAATTTTTCTTATAATGATTTTTAAAAATTGCCTCTGTTACCTCTACTGCTTCTACTTTTGAAAAAATAAATAAATTCAACAACAACTAGTTTTTCAAAATATGGACGATCAAGGTCTCTTTAGCACACAAGCACCTACAAAACCCATATTTTCGATTTTTCCAAAAAAAATTAATTCGTAGAGTTTATTTTTTAGGGTTCTTTCATATTGGTGAAAAATCATTTTTTCAAAAAACGGCAACCCATTTCTTGGATTTTCCTTAAGAAAATTCAAAAAAATTGCCTCTATACATCTACTACTTCTACTTTTCAAAAAAATCAAATCTTTTCAAAAACAACTTATTTTTTTAAAAAACAGACGATCCGGGTTTTACTCAAAACGAGGCCCTACAAAATGCATATCTTTGATTTTTCCCAAAAAAATTGTTTTGTAGATTCTATTTTTTGAGAGGTTCTTGCATGTTGGTGAAAAATAAGTTTTTCGAAAAATAGACGATCTGGGTTTTACTCAGAACGACAGTCTCTACAAAATCCATTTTCTTAGATTTTTCCTAAAAAGATTAAAAAAAAATTCCTATATTACCTCTACTACTTTTAGTTTTCAAAATAATCTATATTTTTCAAAAACAACTTACCTTCTAAAAAAATGAACGAGATGGGTCTCTCTAGTACACAAGCACCTAAAAATCCCATATCTTCGATTTTTCCCAAAAATCAATGTTCTTAGCTCTCATGAATGTTGATTTTCCATCGATTTACAGGGGTGTAACACCTCTCTAACTCTAGCCTAGGTAAGATGGTATTTTAATTTTGATTTAGCATTTCTAAATGTTATCATAATGAGATTAGACATTGATGATTCTGCGATAGGTTATCATGATTAGTTATTATGTTGGATTACATGATTATATGTTTATATAATTTTATCATTGTTTTTGTATGATTGGGGATAGGAAAAGGGATGATGTTGTAACACTCGTATCCGAGAGGCTTACTATATCATGACCCTTTTCCTGATGATTGATGTGTTTCAGCTATATGATATATGTTATATGTACATGTACTTTGTCGTGTAATTGGAGTGATGCAGGTATTGAGTATCGACTCCGCCTGGATTCATAGCCCTGAGCATACTCCTATTCCTCGATGGTGGTTATTGGAAGTAGTCATACAGGCCAAAACGTCCACTACGCTAGCCCAATATACCCTGTTAGTGTAGTGTTCCCTTGTTGATGTCTTATTGTTCGGTTACCTAGTGGTAACGTCCGGAGCACCTTTCAGACGTATGTCCAGTGCATCTTTCACTTGTATGTGGTTTACTAGTATGCCTTGTTGAGGTATTTTGTCTTGCTTTTCGTTAATATTTTATTGTGGCTTTATATTTTGGCTATCGGGGTTATGATGTGGTTTCAAGGCATCTTTTCATTGTTTTAAATATGGAATTTTATGGTGTTTTATTGATTTGGAGTGTTATATTTTAGAGATTTTAAATATGTTATTTTAAGTGATTTTATTGATCATTCGAGAGAATGATATATTTCATTTGGTAATTTTAAATAATTTTATTAATCCTTTATGTGAGCTCTTATGGTCTTATTTAAATCTTATTGAGGAGTTTGTATGTAATTTAATGTTGGATTTTAAATATTATTATTTTTATATGAAATAGAGGTTATTGCATATTAAGTGAAGGTAATTAATTGAACTAGGGAGTTTTCATAGCTTGTTTATTAAAATGCTTTATTTCATTTTATTGTTTTGGGGGAGAAAAAATAAAAGGGAAGGAGGTTTTATTTTGTGGGTATTATTCTTTTGCGAAGGAGAAGAAATTTTCTGATTTTTTTTAAGGAGAAGCAAAGTTGGGGGAGCAATGTGGAGATTGGTTGAGAAGAAATTTGTGGGCATCTGATTCTTGAGTTTGCCATTTCCTCCTCACTATCCTATTTCGGAACTCAACTGCGCATTCTTTTCAGAGTAATCATTCTTTTCAAATTTGGGAAAACAATGAAGTATTTTTTTGTAGTTCATGAACCCTTTGAATTTTTGGTGTTATTGAATGTGATTTAACTTGGGAATGACAATTTTTGCATTTCCTTATGGCAGGATTATTCTTCTATTCTATTTTGTTAATATCTTGGGGATGGAGAATGTTTGTTTTGGACTTGAGTTGCTGCCTAGTAGTTTTCTTTACGGTAGAGACTTGACTGTGCATTTACAGCTTGTTTCATTGTCAATATTGTTCTAAAAGTAAATCCATTCTCTTGTCCTAAACTATGAAACAAAGGTGAGATTCAACTAGAAATAGTTAAATCTAAAATGGGTTGCTGGAAAAATAGATTTCTGGGCATATTCAATCCCTTCTTCTTTTTAAGTTTTTGCCCAACTTGTTAAATATATATATATTCTTTGCTGCTCATAATCTACAAGCTAAAAATTCAAAATAAAGATGGACTTCATCTAATATTGTTCATATCTCAAATGGGTTTTTGTCCGAATTTTAATTCGGACAATAAATTTTTTTGTCTTTTTGCCCAACTTGATATAATGGCGTTTTTGAACAACACCTTGTTATTCATCATAAATGTATAAAATAATGGTGTATCCCAAGTAGAAATGCCCATATCTCAACTGGGTTTTTATTACATTTAAATTCTGGGTACTTTCATTTTCCATGCATTTTCTTGCCCAATTGGTAAAAAATAACGTTTTTCTGAACAACACCTTATTTTCGGTTCTAAACTCAAAAATCGAAGGTGTATTCCAACTCAAAACAACGAGATCTGAACTAGGTCAAACTTATAATTTTAATCCGAAAACTTTGTATTTTCATAAAATTTTATGCTTGAATGGACTTCAACTGTTTTAAATGATTTAGTAGCAATGCTTTTTTGGCTATTTTAAATGGTTTAAATGATAAATTTTCGTGGTTTTTCATTGTTTCATGTTGTGATGGTTTCTTTGTTTGGTTAAGTGAGATGGACTTAAGTCAAGGTCATTAGAGTGGCCTTACGGAGTGGCCCAAAAGTGGCTACCAAGGAAACTAGTAGCTGAGTTATTGTAAGCATGTGATGATTGAATTAAACAATGGTGTAAAATGCTTATAAGTTTATGACTCCTCGTGCATGGCTTTGAGCATTTGAAAAGGCTAAAGATGCATTTGAGAAGGCCTATCCGTCTGTAGGGCATTGAGTTATCCATGTACGAGGCATTGATTTGGGCATGGTTGAGTCTTCTCGACCGATTTATAATCTTGTTTATTGTTTTTTTGTAGTCTTGAGTACTACCCGACACATTATTGAATGAGCACATCCTTGTTATGACATTCACTCTATGCATTGTATGATGTATGTCTGATGTGAGTGTTGGCCATATTTTATCCTTGCCTTGTTACTTCTGCTTGGGCCTTATGACTACCTCTGAGCACGGTGGGGTTATCTTTCTAGAGTCCACATGGTAGGGAGGCGTTGCCACCTCCAAGCAAGTTCCGCAGCAACAATGCCTTTTGTTTTCTATCTTGTGATGTAGTTGCTAGGTTTCGAAGCAGAGCAGTAGGTTCTGGAGCAAAGCAGCAAGTTCTGGACCAACAAGTTCCAGAGCAGAGTAGTAAGTTCTGAAGCAAATTTCAGGAGCTATCACGTTTGCTCCTGTTTGGATTTTCTCTAGAGGGTGGTTTAGTCCTCACCTTTAAGTTATACTTTAGGTCATATTTGGCAATGTTTGTTGTCATTTTATCGAATTGGTAATTTACTTTATGTGTAAGTTATTCTTTCTGTTCAAAATAAAACTTATCTTGTCCTCTTTTCACTCTTAACCTTCGAGGTTGTGTAACAGGATGTTACAAGGCGAGTTTGGCTGACACCTGGTTTATGCTACGTTGTAGCTATGTCATATGAACCCAACTTTTCTCCCATAATCAACGAAGTTTGGATAGCTTTAATTTTAAATTATGTTGTAGATGACTATCAGAAACATTTATTTTCTACTACCTTTCATGATCATTGATTTTCCATCGATTTCTAGGCAAGTTCGGCTAACACCTGATTTTAAGGCTACATTGGAGCTATTTCATGCAAACTCCCATTATTCACCCATAATCAACTAGGTTTGGATAACTTTTATATTAGATAATGTTGTAGATGGCTATTAAGAACATTTATTTTCTATCTATTTTCATGAATGTTGAATTTCCATCAATTTAATGTCGAGTTCAGTGAACACCTGATTTTAAGGCTACATTGCAGCTATGTAATGTGAATTCTCATTTATCACCCATAATCAACCATGTTTGGATAAATTTTCTTTAGGATTGTGTTGTAGATGACAATTGGGATCCTTTATTTTTTATCTTTGATTTTCTATTGAAGTACAACCAGTTCATCTAACACTTTATTTTAAGGGTACGTTGCAGATGTGTCATGCACACTCCCATTTTTCACCAATAATCAACCAAGTTTGTACAAGTTGAATTTTAGATTATATTGTACATTTCTATTAAGAACCATTGTTTTACATTAGCTTCAGTCAATGTTGAATTTCCATTGGTTTAATGTCGAGTTTGTTGAATACATGATTTTAAGGCTACGTTGCAGCTATGCCATGTAGACTAACAATATTTCACCCATAATGAACTAGGTTTGGAGAAATATGATTTTGGATTATGATGTAGATGACTATTAAGAACCTTTATTTTCTATCGATTTTTGTGAATGTTGAATTTTTATTTATTTAATGTCGAGTTCGGCAAACACCTGATTTTAAAGCTACATTGTAGTTGTGTCACACGAACTCCCATTTTTCACCCATAGTCAACCATGTTTGCTGAACTTTGATTTAGGATTGTGTTGTAGATGACTATAAGGATCCTTTATTTTATATCACCTTTTGTGAAAGTTAATTTTTGACCGATTTTTAGCAAAGTTCATCAAACATCTCATTTTTCATCGATAATCAACTAGGTTTGGTGAAGTTTGAGTTTAGATTGTGTTGTAGATGATTATCAAGAAACTTTATTTTCTATCAATTTTCGTAACTGTTGAATTTCCATTGATTTAATGTCGAGTTCAACTATTACCTAATTTAGCATTGTGATGTAGATGACTATTAGGATCATTTATTTTATATTTCCTTTCGGGAATGTTTAGCTTTGATCGAATTTCAACCAAGTTCAGCTAATATTTGATTTTAAGGCTGTAGTTGTGTCATTCAAACTCCCATTTTTCACCAATAATCAACCAGGTTTGGAGAAGTTTAATTTTAGATTGTGTTGTAGATGAATATTAAGAACCTTTATTTCCTATTGATTTTCGTGAATGTTGAATTTCCATCATTTTAATGTCTAGTTCGCCAAACACCTGATTTAAGGCTACGTTGCAGGTTTCCCATTTCAACTCCCATTTTTCACCCATAATCAACTAGGTTTGGAGAACTTTTATTTTGGATTGTGTTGTAGATGAGTATTAAGAACTTTTATTTTCTATTGAATTTTGTGAACATTTATTTTGCATTGGTTTACAACAGAGTTCAGTAACCCCCGATTTTAAGGCTACATTGGAGTTGTTTCATGCGAACTCCCATTTTTCACCCATAATCAACAAAGTTTGGAGAGCTTTGGTTTTAGATTATGTTGTAGATGCCTATTAAGAACATTTATTTTCTATCGGTTTTCGTGAACATTAATTTTCTATTCATCTATACTTAAGTTTGGCTAAAACCTGATTTTAAGGCTATGTTGCAGTTGTCCCATGCAAACTCCAATTTTTCACCCATAACCAACCAAATATGGAGAAATTTGATTTTAGATTGTGTTTTTAGATGACTCTTAGGAACCTTTATATTCTATCGGCTTTTGTGAACATTGTTTTTGCTTCAATTTCCAGTTGTGTTCGGCTAACATCTGATTTTTAGGCTACATTACTATAGTGTGTCATCTGAACCCCCATTTTCCTCCCATCATCAACAAAGTTTGCATAACTTTGATTTTAGATTGTGTTGTAGATGACAATTAAGAACTTTTATTTTCTACTGGCTTTCGTGAACATTGATTTTCCATCGATTTCCAAGCAACTTCAGCTAAAACATGATTTTAAGGCTATGTTGCATATTTTTCATGTGAACTCCCATTTTCACCCTTAATCACAAGTTTGGAAATCTTTGATTTTATGTTATGTTCTAGATGACTATTAAGAACCTTTATTTTATATCAACTTTTGTAAATGTTCAGTTTCCATTGATTTATAGTCAAGTTTGGCTAACACCTGATTTTAATGTTACATTGTAGCTTTGTGATGCGAACTCCCATTTTTCACCCACAATCAACCATGTTTGGAGAACTTTGATTTAGGTTTGTATTTTTTATGGCTATTAAGAACCTTTATTTTCTATCAATTTTCAGGAAAGTTCTATTTCAATTTATTTAATTTAGAGTTCGTTGAAAACCTAATCTTAAGGCTACATTGCAAACATGTCACACGAACTGCCATTTTTCACGCATAATCAACCATGTTTGGAGAACCTTGATTTAGATTTTTGTTGTAGATGAATATTAAGAACCTTTATTTTCTATTGATTTTCATTAATGTTGAATTTCCTAATGAGTCTAGTTTTGGGCTAGTTATGGGTAGAATCTATAGTCTATTTTCTAAAGATACCATGGACTTTGATATTGTTTGCTGATAGTTTTATATAATTTCTCTCAACCATAAGACATTTGGGTTTAATTCTATTATCAGCTAGATTAATGATGTTTACCTATTATGTGGACTATGTATATTAATCTTGGATGTGGTTAATGAATGTTCTTTGAAGGTGATTATAGTTATGCAATTATCATGTGTATTGACATTGTCATGGAAACATGATTAAGAATGCTATGTTCAAAAACGCAGTCGCCAGCTAATCACGCAGAGGAAATGCATGAAGGTCAACTAAGGAGGATGACAAGAGATTACTATGATATTGGACAATGCGAGCGTTACTGTAGTGGTCGAGTCCACGTTTGGGCATGCATGTGTAACTGCTCTGCCACTCTCTTTTTTGCTTTCCCTAAATGGCGTCCTCTCTGTTAGCAGGAGTTGACCATCGAGTCCACGTTTGGGCATGGCGTTCTCTGTTAGTTATGCCAATTTTTAATGATATTGGACAATGCGAGCGTTACTATAGTGGTCGAGTCCACATTTGGGCATGCATGTGTAACTGCTCTGCCACTCTCTTTTCCAGCTTTCCCTAAATGGCGTCCTCTCTATTAGTAGAAGTTGACTGTTGTACAATCTGATAATAAGACACACTTTTTTGTATTTTTGCATTTTCCAATGAATGAAACAAGATTCTAAGTTGAGTATCTAAAGTTTGCATTAATTTTAGTGGATACTCATCCAAGGGGGCCCACTTGGTGAGTAATCTGTTCCTTTAGTTTAGTTAAATTAGTATTAGCTTATGTTTAGCCCTTAGTTAAGAATCTAGCACCGATTGTTCCTGCAGCCACTAGAATTTCATTTTCTGACTATTCCTACAGTCAAAGTGGGCATAGTAGTTTTTGTTTGCTGCTCAAATTTTCTTTTTTGTTATGCATGTTCAGTTTAAAGTTTTATTGTTATGTAGTGTTCAACATTACTTTATATTCCTTCCATGCAATTTACCTTCAACATTACTCTCTTTTACTTGTAGAATGAAGATGACTATTTTGAAGTTCCTAGTGCACATACTGTGTTGACCCATTCCAAGTTCATGCCCCTGGGTTGACAATTTAAATATACCTTCATAATGGTTAAAATGGCTATTCAGCTTAGATGTCCAATCTCTGAATAGTGGTTATAAAGGCTTAGTTATTAAAATCATTGTAGGGGGTTGATAGTTTTCGTCTCGTTGTCAGGGATGGTGTCAAACTAGGGATTCCTTTGGAGTCATTGATAATTTTTCTTTTAAAGTATTTCTAAAGCTTACTCTTAGTGTTAGATATTATGGTCCACTATTCCCCCCCCCATTATTTGTGTGAGTTGGATGATACTGACTTTATACTACATGCGTAAAAGAAGAAGAGATGTTTATGGGAGATTCTTTCGTAATAATCCAGAGCCATTTCAACTAGTAGAGCTTCCAAATCTTCCTAGAAATGAGGAATAACAAGAGCCACACTCCTTTGTTGATATATTCCCTGACTTGACCAGTTTTGAAGTTTCTCTTGAAAAACAAAATTCAGTTGAGGAACCCTTTATTCTGTAACTTCATCAAGTAGATACCGGCTGATACAAATGGAGACAAGCCTAACTAGCATAACCAACCAGCTTTTCCTTTTCGCATTGCTCAACAAAATGAAGTAGATAACCTCAAGAATATCCTTGCTTCAGTCCTCCCTAAGTTCTATCGACTTGTCACAGAAGATCCTGGTACATTCTCATTTGAGTTTGATATACTCTACAGAAGCTATGATTATACCACATATGCCCACAGACTTAAACTATTTCCTACTACTTTGAAAAGAGCTGCATTGAGATGGTTTATGAGCCTTGGTAGAAACACTGTGGCAACTTCGGAATATATGAAGACAAAGTTCTTTGAAAAATATAAGGAGTATTGCAGGGGTAGTGACATGAGAGGAGGTCACATTTTCAGAATGCAGCAAAAGGAAGATAAGAGCCTAAAGGATTTTATTTCAAGGGTTTTCGTTTTGTCTGCAAAAATGTCCACACCATATGCTCAATTAAGACTCACAAAAGTTGCTTTTTTCTTAAAGGAATTAGTGAAAGGTGCACTGATGCATTGGACCTGATGCCTGGAGGAGATATAACTCAAGTTCCTTGGGATGATATCAAGAATTTATGCTAGAACTATTCTAGGGCAGCTTCAAAAAAAGGAAGAGCTTACGAATCCTCTATGGGTAAGTCATCCGCCAGTGGAGTCTCAAGAATGGATACTACTAATTTGCTATCAGATTTCAAGTATGATATCATCAACAATCTAGATACTCAGCTGGATACATTTCAAGCTAAGAAGAAACATGAGGAGGCAAAGACAATGCTGACAGAATATTGCCCTCATTGTAGATAGAAGAAGAAGGACTGCATATGTAAGGTGATAGCAAACTTGACAGCAAGCAGATTGCACCTGAGTTCAAACCAATTCAGACTAAGGAAGACCAAGTCTACTATGTGGCATACAAAAGGCCATGGGCTTCAAGACAAGGTATGCCACCAGATCCACTATCTTTTGTTGGGCCATATTTTAATTCTTCTTCATCTGGTAACCAGTGGAAACCCCCTTGTCCATCCAACTATGGAAGATATCCACCACAGTCTTGGATTAACCCCTGCAAATTCTTGGTTTAATTATCAAAAAATTTCATCTGAGTGGCAACAACCTCAGGAAAATTGGCAGCAGTTTCAAAGACTGGCAATCACCTCCAAGAAATTTACAACAAACATCTCAATGGAGAGGTGGCCAACAATGGCCAAACCAGACAACCAGTTACATGCAACCACCTTTTCAACCCCAACAACCTACTATAATGCCTCTTCTTGCTAATCTAAGTTCTAATATTCCCAAACCTATCTTGTTACTAGCACAACCCATACCAAACTTGAATAACAAACCACAACAAGAACTTGTATATTTTGCTTACCCAAATTAATTTTCTACATATGTTGTGAATTTAAGTGACATACGTATGCATTAAGGAACTACCTTGTCAACTCCTTCCACCCACATTATCACCGAGCTTTCTATGGAAGAGTAGGAAGAATCTCTAACTGATCTCACTCAACCTTGTGCACATAAAACTCCTGAACCAGTTCCAGCCAAGCAAGCAGTGCAAGAAGCACCATTCCCTCATAGATTGAAAGTGGCAAAACAAAAAGAAGAGAAGGAGGAAACCACTTTTGATATTCTAGACCAGCTAAAGCATATATGTGTCTAGATACCTCTATTCCAGGGAATTAAAGATGTCCCTATCTGTGGCAAGGCAATTAAAGAAGCATGCCTCAAAATATTGGGAAGGGAAAAGAAGGACCCCACTACAGTTCATGTAGCGGGACAATTGGCATACATTATGATTGGAACAGTAACTATCCCCAAGTACAATGATCCATGTATTTGTGTAGTAGAAGTTATCATAAATGGGATAAACATAAAGAATGCTTTGATTGACTTAGGTGCAACATTCAATGTGATGATTAAAGACATTTTATAGCAACTGAATATTGTAAGCATGAGATCCACTCCTGCTGTCCTGCAGCTTGCTGATAGTTCCACTGTTAAGCCTAATGGCATAGTAGAAGATCTTGTGGTGATTCTAGACTTTTGGGAGTATCTTGCGGACTTCATGGTTCTTTCTCCCAAAGCTACACTAGGCGAATATCCCATTATCCTTGGTAGGCCATGGTTAGCAACTACAGACGCTTATATTGGATGTCAGTCAGATGACATGACCATTTCTGATGGCAGGAACACCAAAAAACTTGTTCTTTATCCTCCTGCTCAACCATCCCATGATGAGGATAATTATGTATGGCCACAAGTTGGTAAAGATGTTGAAGACGTTAACTCTATAGCACAACTCATGATGCTAGGAAGGAATCATTTCCCGCAGCTTCAAAATGAGGATGAAATGTTATCTAGTATCATTCAAAACCATTGTCAAATAGAAGAGACATCACCCACTAATGGGTCCGGTCCTGCTCACCTCGTGCAAACACTTCTGTTAGTTCTGCAATCAAATTCAAATTGCACCAGAAGACCAGGACAAGACAACATTGACATGTCCATGGGGGACATATGCCTATTTAGTGCTTCCCTTTAGTTTATGCAACACACCTACAACTTTTCAAAGAACAGTCATCAACATATTTTCAAACATCTCTCTTGAATACATGAAAATCTATATGGATGATTTTACCACGTACAGTGCTGATTTTGATGAAGCCTTGGAAAATTTGAAGAAAGTCTTACAGAGATGTGAAGACCAAAATCTATCTCTAACAGTGAGAAGTGTTTCATGATGATGCAGGAAGGAGTAGTTCTTGGCCACTACATTTCAAACCACGGCATCCAAGTTGATCCTACAAAAAATGAGGTAATTAATAATTTTCCTATACCTGCAAAACAAAAAGATGTTAGGAGTTTCTTGGCACATCCAGGCTATTATAAATGTTTCATCAAAGATTTTAGCAAAATAGCAGCCCCATTGTATAGTCTCCTGACTAAAGATCTTGAGTTCCACTGGACAAAAACCTGTGATAACATTTTCTGATTTAAAGACAACTCTGTCTCATGCTCCTGTACTTAAGGGACCTAATTGAGAAATTTCATTTCACGTCCATATTGATGCCTCAAATTATGCCATAGGAATAGTCCTAGGATAGAAAGAAGGAGCCATTGATAATGAGATTTATTTTGTTAGCAAAAACTTGCAGGGAGCTGAATTCAATTACACAGTAACAGAGAAAGAAATGCTGACAGTAATCTATGCACTGAGCAAATTTAGACATTATATAACAGGTTACTAGATCTTTGTGCACACTGATCATGCAGCCATTAGATATCTCATGAATAAACCACTGATCTCGGGAAGGTTAACTAGATGGTTGTTGTTGATGCAGGAGTTTGACATAACTATTATGGACAAACCGGGGAAGGCCAATGTTGTTGTAGATTTTCTTTCAAAGCTGACCACATCAGAAAATAGCCAGACCATAGATGATTCATTTCCTGATGAGCATCTATTCTCCATTTGTGTGCAGACACCCTTGTATGCAGATATAGCTAATTATCTATACACGGGGAGAGTCCCTCCTCACTTCTCTCCTTTGACAGGGAGAGTGTTGATTGAAAAATCTTTCCCTTTTTCATGGATAGCTGATACCTATTTTTTTACTGGACCAAATCATGTTATGAGAAGATGTGTGAGAGAAGATGAAACCTATGACATTCTATATGCATGCCATGATGAACCATGTGGAGGATACTTTTCAGCCAAGAGGACAGCAATGAAATTTTTTAAAACATGATACTATTGGCCTACAATCCACAAAAATGCAGGGAGCTATATATGAAAATGTGACAAATGCCAAATAATGGGCAGGCCAACAAAGTCAGATGAGATGCCACTCTATCCTCAAGTAGTAGTCACTCCCTTTGACAAGTGGGAATTGGACTTTATGGGATCCACATCAAATGGTAAGTCTTATATTTTGGTATGCATTGATTATATTACTAAATGGGTATAAGTAAAAGTCATGAAACATGCAAGAGATAACAAAGTTTCTGAATTTCCTATGATTTTTTTGTTACACGGTATGGAGTACCCAGAGAAATAGTAATTGATCAAGGAGCTCAATTTACCTCAACACTTGTTACAACACTAGTTAATCAATATAACATAAGGCACAAAAAATCCACTCCTTATCACCCTCAAGCAAATGGATAAGTTGAGGTGACAAACACAAAGATTCAAGCCATCCTAACTAAAACAATGAATATTCATAGAAAGGATTAGGCAAACAGATTATTAGAAGCAGTTTGGGCTCGCAAAACCACATAGAAGACAACTACAGGTTTCATACCATTCGAGCTATTATATGGGAAGACGACCATCATTCCCATTGAATTCGAGCAAAAGACTCTCAGAACTACAATGGAATTAGGAATGAAAATTTTTTAGGCACAGAAAAAAAGGATTATGTAGCTGAATGAATTAGATGAGATGAGGAAATCAGCTTTGCACCATACTGAATTTGTACAGAGTGAAAGAGTCAAATGGCATGATAAATTTATCAAAAAAAAAAAATTTAGCCAGCACTACTTTATGACTCACGGTATCAACATAATGCAGGAAAATTGTAGACAAGGTGGCTGGGACCATATGAAGTTGCTGAGGTATTTCCCAATGGAGTTGTGCAACTCACAACCATTGACTCTGTCAGATTCAAATTACTGGTAAATGGACATCGTCTCAAATTATATCATAAGCCAACTTCCAAAGAAGAATTTCTGCAACGGTTCATCCAACATGTGGCACCCGAGCAAAATTTTTGCAGCCGAAGGTAGTGGATCTAGTGTCCCTCCTTCTTCCTAATTAAGGTACGTACTTATCATAATAAAATACTTCTACTTTTGTAGAAGTCCATTTCTCCATCCATCTGCCCATCCGTCCATCCGTACCACCTTTCTCTCTTTTTCATCACTTCATTCCACCACACCATCCAAATTCATCATCATTAATTGCCCAATTATTTCTTAAAAAGATGAACGGTACTTTCTCCATGCTTGTTGCAATGAATCCTCTACACAATCATGTTTGTAAACACTCAGGTATGTGCACATTAATTGCAATCTTAATTATCTTTTAGAGCGTTTCATTTAATCACTGTACGTTAGTATGGACATTCACATAATTTTTATGACCCTCTGTCAAATCACTACTGCCATCTTGCATGTGTGGACACATGTTAAAATTTAGGTTGGGGGGAGGGGTAAGAAAGATGTCAATATATTGCCACATGTCAGTCCATGATTGTTTGTGTCAGCAAATCTTGCTAAACTGATTTGAAATTTCAAATAAAAGATGGCTCACATGTGTAATGTGACACTAAACTACCACCACCATTTCTAGCCCATTATTAACCCTGTCATAATCTTAAAATGCAAATGGTAAATGGTAAAAAAAGAGTAAAGGAAAAATTTAGTCGACAATTCAGCTAGCAGTCAAGCAGAAAGAAATTTACTTATAGACGAGAGTTACAAAAGGAAATTTTATAGAATAATAGATTGATTAAAGACAATGGGAGACGGAATCATTTGAAATGAGTCCTTAGTTCATGATAGTTTGTTGCAAGATGCATAGTGCCCAGCCAAATTTCAAAATTGTGGTTGGTTGGGAGACAGACTCATTCCATTCAAGGTATTAATTACGACGGCATACGACACTTAGTCTGCCTTCGAATCGCTAGCTCAATTTCCAAGGAAAATCATGCCCTGGGTTGTAGGTACTTGGGGACATTATGAATCCATGCCCAAGCCAAAAAGGCTGGCAGTATATGTCGAATTTAATGTAGAAAAGCAATCGACATCTACCATTTAAAGGAGGATAAAAAAGCTAAGTATTATTGCATGTATTTATAATCTTGTGGACTAACATCCACTGTGGTTTATCTGCTAACAGGGTTTCCTCGTTTAAAATCTTAGTGTTCATGTGTCTTTGATGTGTTATTAATTTATGCTTGTACTGTTAATTATCAGATTTGAAATTAAAGGTTAATTAATGTTGAATAAGTTTGATTTTGGTCTAGGCATTTTTCTAGAAACTTGATCTTGTCCATTTGTTTCATAACGTCCCTCTCATGCATCCTCATCCGTTTATCTTAGAATCTTTTTAGAAGATTAATCTTGTCCATCCATTTGAATGGTTGTCTATAAAAGAGACCATTCTCCTCCATTTTTCGATTTAACAGCTAATAGTCTCCAACTTTCTTCTTACTATTTTGTAGGTATTTATGCATGTGAAGCAACAAATGTGAGCGCAAAGATTAAAAAAAGTAGAAATAGAAGAGTAAGGGAAGTGATTCAAGATTCGTGCATGGGCAGTAGTGTCATTTAATGCTTTTATTTTCCTTATTCTCTTATTGTTTTCTCTTGTTTGGATGAGGCTAATAGCTTAGAAGTCTTGGTTGCTACTTAGTACTACTATGCTATTTGATTTTACCCCATCTTATAATCCTAATAGTCATCTACAACACAATCCTAAATCAAAGTTCTCCGAACATAGCTGATTATGGGGAGTTTGCGTGACGAAACTACAATGTAGATTTAAAATCAGGTGTTCGTTGAACTTGATATTAAATTGATAGAAATTCAATATTCATGAAAAGCGATAGAAAATAAAGGTTCTTAATATTCATCTACATCACAATCTAAAATAAAATTTCCACAAACCTGGTTAATTATGGGTGAAAAATGGGAGTTCGCATGACGCACCTACAACGTAGAATTAAAATCATGTGATAGACAAACTTGCCTATAAATCGATCGAAAATCAATGTTCACGAAAGGCAATTTAAAATAAAGGATCCTAATAGTCATCTACAATACAATCCTAAATCAAAGTTCTCCAAACATGGTTCATTATGGGTGAAAAATGCGAGTTTGTGTGACACACTTGTAATGTAGCCTTAAAATCAGGTGTTTGTCGAACTCGACATTAAATCGATGGAAATTGAACATTGACAAAAATGGATATAAAATAAAGGTTTTTAATAGTCATCTACAACACAATCTAAAATCAAACTTCTCCATACCTTGTTGATTATGGGTGAAAACTGGGAGTTTGCATGACACAGTTGAAGTGTAGCCTTAAAATCAGGTGTTAGCTAAATTTGGTTATAAATCGATCAAAAACCAATGTTCATAAAAACTGATAGAAATTGCAGTTTCCTAATAATTCTTCAAACTTCATTTATTATGAGTAAAAAATGGGAGTTTACATGGCGCAACAGCAATGTAGTTTTAAAAACTAGGTGTTTAATTGAACTCGACTGTCAATCGACAGTAAATCAACATTCACGAAAACTGATAAAAAATAAAATTTTCTAATAGTCATTTACAACACAATCTAAAATCAAAGTTCTTCAAACTTTGTTTATTTTATGTTTAAATTGGGAGGCCACATGCCACAGCTCAAACGTAGCCTTAAAATCAAGTGTTACCTACAACACAATATAAAATCAAAGCTCTTAATAGTGATCTACAAGACAATATAAAATCAAAGTTCTCCAAACATTGTTGATTATGGGTAAAAATGGGATTTTTTTTGACACTGTTGCAACGTAGCTTTTAAATTAAGGTGTAAGTCCAACTTGGCTAAAAATTGATGGAAAATCAACATTCACAAAAACCAATAAAAAATAAAGGTTCCTTATAGTCATCTACAACACAATCCTAAATCAAAGTTCTCAAAACATGGCTGATTATAGGTGAAAAATGGGAGTTCACATGACAAAGCTGCAATGTAGCACTAAAATTAGGTGTTAGCCAAACACGACTGACTGTGAATCAATGGAAAATCAACATTCACCAAAGCCGAAATAAAATAAAGGTTCTTAATAGTCATCTACAACATAATATAAAATAAAAGTTCTCCAAACCTAAATGATTATGGGTGAAAATTGGGAGCCTGCATGAAATAGCTACAATGTAGCCTTAAAATCAGGTGTTAGCCAAACATGCCTAGAAATCGATGAAAAATCAATGTTCACGAAAGGCAATTGAAAATAAAGGTTCTTGATAGTTGTCTACAACACAATCTAAAATCAAAGCTATCCAAACTTCGTTGATTATGGGAGAAAAATGGGGTTCGCATGACACACAACGTAGCCTAAAAATCAGATGTTAGTCGAACTCGACTGTAAATTGATGCAAAATCAATGTTTAGGAAAGTTGATAGAAAATAAAGGTTCGTAATAGTCATCTAAAACACAATCTAAAATAAAAGTTCTTCAAATTTGGTTGATTATGGGCGCAAAATTGGAGTTCACATCGCACAACTGCAACATAGACTTAAAATCAGATATTAGATGAACTTCACTGTAAATCGAAGAAAAATCAACATTCACAAAAGCTGATAGAAAAATAAACGTTCCTCATAGGCATCTAGAACACAATAGAAAACCAAAGCTCTCCAAACTTTGTTGATTATTGGTAAAAAATGGGAGTCCGCATGAGACAACTGTATCGTAGCCTTAAAATTAGGAGTTAGCTTAACTTTTCTTTAAGTCAATGGAAAATAATGGTTCCTAATAGTATTTTTAAAACACAATCCTAAATCAAAGTTCTCCAAACATGGTTGATTATGGATGAAAAATTGGAGTTCACATGATATAGCTGGTAGACATAAAATCAGGTGTTATGTGAACTCGATTATAAATTGATGGAAAATCAACATTCAAAAAACTTGATTGAAAATAAAAGTTCCTAATAGTCATATACAACACAATCTAAAATCAAAATTCTCCAAACTTGGTTGATTATGGGAGAAAAACGAGAGTTCGCATGACACAGCTACAACGTAGCTTAAAATCAGGTGTTAGCCAAACTTGCTTATAAATCGATGGAAAATCAACATTCATGAAAGCTAATAACAAGGTTTTTTGGGAAAAATCGAAGATATGGGTTTTTTAGGTGCTCGTGTGCTAGAGAGACCCATATTGTTCATTTTATTTTTTTTAAAAGTTGTTCTTGAAAAATATAGATTATTTTGAAAAGTAAAAGCAGTAGAGGTAAAAAGAGAATTTTTTTTTAATCCTTTTAGGAAAAATCTGAGAAAATGGGTTTTGTAGAGAATGTCTTTCTGAAGTAGACCTAGATCGTCTAGTTTTTGAAAAACTTCTTTTTCACCAACTTGCAAGAACCCCTGAAAAATAGAATGTACAAAACATTTTTTTTGGAAAAATCGAAGATATAGGTTTTGTAGGGGCTTGTGTGCTAAAGAGACACAAATCATTCGTTTTTTCAAAAAATAAGTTGTTTTTGAAAAGATGGATTTTTTTGAAATTTCGTAAGGGAAAATCCAAGAAATGGGTTTTGTAGACAATTCATTCTGAGTAGAGTTAGTTCATCCGTTTTTCGAAAAAATGATTTTTCACCAATATGGAAGAACCCTAAAAAATAGATTCTATGAAACAATATTTTTATGGAAAAATCGAAGATATGGGTTTTGTAGGTGCTCGTGTGCTAAAGAGACCCAAATCACCCATATTTTGAAAAATATGAGAAATGGGTTTTGTAGAGAATGTCATTCAGAGTAAACCCAGATCATCCGTTTTTTGAAAAACTTATTTTTCACTAATACAAGAACCCCTCAAAAATAGAATCTATTATTTTTTTGGGAGAAATAGAAGATATGGGTTTTGCAAGTGCTCGTGTGCTAAAGAGACCAAGATGGTTCGTTTTTTGAAAAAATAAGTTGTTCTTGAAAAAGTTAGATTTTTTTGAAAAGTAGTAGTAGATTTATAGAGGCCAATTTTTTGAATTTTTTTAAGAAAAATCTGAGAAATGGGTTTTTTAGAGAATGTTGATTTGAGTAGGCCATATCATTTGTTCTTCGAAAAAATTGATTTTTATCCAAATACAAGAACCCATCAAAAATAGAGTCTACGAAACAATTTTTTGGGGAAAAATCAAAGTCATGGGTTTCAGAGGTGCTCATCTACTAAAGACACCTAGATCGTCTGTTTTTTGAACTTTTTTATTTTTTGAAAAAGAGATTTTTTTGAAATGTAGAAGTAGTAGAGGTAATGGAGGGAATCAAAATTATTCTTCTTAAAAAAAATCTGAGAAAATGGGTCTTGTATAGAATGCCATTCTGTATAGACCCACATTGTTTGTTTTTCAAAAAAAAAAATTACCAATATGCAAGAACCTCTAAAAAATAAAATCTAAGAAACAACTTTTCTTGGGAAAAATCAAAGATAATTTGTTTTGTAGGTGCTCGTGTGCTAAAAAGAACAAGATTGTCTATTTTAAATAAAAAAATGTTTTTGAAAGAGATAGATTTTTTTGAAAATTAGAAGCAGTAGAAGTAATGGAGGCAATTTCTTTTATTTTTCTGAAGGAAAAATACGAGAAATGAGTTTTGTAGAGAATGTCATTATGAGTACACCAAAATCGTTCATTTTTTGATAAACTAATTTTTCACCAACATGCAAGATTGACAAAAAATCAACGTTCTTGAAAGCCGATGGAAATAAAGCTTCCTAATAGTCATATACAACAAAATCTAAAATTAAAGTTCTTCAATCATGGTTCAATATAGGTGAAACATGGGTGTTCACATGACATAGCTATAACGTAGCCTTAAAATGAGGTTTTATAATGTAGCCATAATCAACCATGTTTGAATAAATGTTATTTAGGATTTGTTTTGTAGATGACTATTAAGAAAAATTATTTCCTATCAGGGTTTTTCAAAATTGGATTTCCATCGATTTAATGTCGAGTTCAACGAAAATTTGATTTTAAACTTACGTTGAAGTTGTGTCACTTGAACCCCAATTTCTCACCCACAATTAACCATGCTTGGAGAACTTAGTTTAGGATTGTGTTGTAGGTGATTGTTAAGAAATTTTACTTTCGATCAGTTTTTGTGAATATTGAATTTCCGTCAATTTAATGTTGAGTTTGATGAAAACTTGATTTTAAGGCTACGTTACAGCTGTGTGACGCGAACTCCCATATTTCACCCACAATCTACCATGTTTGGATAAATTTATTTTAGGATTGTGTTGTAGATGACTATTAAGAACCTTTACTTTCTATTGATTCTCGTGAATGTTTAATCTCCATTGACTAATTGTCATGTTCGATGAAAAACTGATTTTAAGGGTACGTTGCAGCTATGTCATGTGAACTCCCATTTTTCACCCCCAATCAACCATGTTTGGAAAATATAGATTTAGGATTGATTTGTAGGTGACTATTAAGAACCTTTATTTTCTATCGATTTTTGTGAATGTTGAATTTCCATCGATTTAATGTCAAGTTCGACAAAAACCTGATTTTAAGGCTACGTTGCAGTAGTGTCACACGAACTCCCATGTTTGGAGAACTTTAATTTAGGATTGTATTGTAGATGACTATTAAAAACCTTTATTTTCTATTGATATTTTTTCTAAAGTTGAATTTCCATCGATTTAATGTCGAGTTCAAAGAAAATGTGATTTTAAGGCTACGTTGCAACAGTGTCACACGAACTCCCATTTTTCATCCACAATCAACCATGTTTGGAGAACTTTGATTTACGATTGCGTTGTAGTTGACTATTAAGAACCTTTATTTTCTATCAGTTTTCATGAAAGTTAAATTTCCATCGATTTAATGTCGAGTTCGATGAAAACCTAATTTTAATACTACGTTGCAAATATTTCAAATGAACTCCCATTTTTCACCCACAATCAACCATGTTTGGAGAACTTTGATTTAAGTTTGAGTTCTAGATGACTATTAAGAACTTTTATTTTCTATTAGTTTTCATGAATGTTGAATTTCGATCTATTTAATGACAAGTTCGATGAAAACCTTATTTCAAGGCTATGTTGCAGCAGTGTCACGCGAACTCCCATTTTTCACCCATAATTAACCATGTTTGGAGAACATTGGTTTAGGTTAGTGTTGAAGATGACTATTAAGAACCTTTTTTTCCTATACATTTTCATAAATGTAGAATTTCCATCGATTTAATGTTGATTTCGACAATAACATGATTTTAAGGTTACATTGCAGTTGTGTCATGAGAACTCCAATTTTTCACCCATAGTCAACCATGTTTAGAGAACTTTGATTTAGGATTGTGTTGTAGATGACTATTAAAAACATTTATTTTCTATCAACTTTTGTGATTTTTGAATTTTTATCGATTTAATGTTGAGTTTGACAAAAACCTTATTTTAAGGTTACGTTGCAGCCGTGTCACGTGAACTCCCATTTTTCACCCATAATCAACCATGTTTTGATAACTTTATTTTAGGATTGTGTTGTAGATAAATATTAAGAACCTTTTATTTTCTATTGGTTTTCATTAATGTTGAATTTCCATTGATTTAATGTCAAGATTGAAGAAAAATTTAATATTCAGGCTACGTTATAGCTATGACAGGTGAACACCCATTTTTCACCCACAATCAACCATGTTTGCAAAACTTTGTTTTAGAATTGTGTTGTAGATGACTATTAAGAACCTTTATTTTCTATTGGTTCTTGTGAATGTTTAATTTCCATTGATTAATTGACGAGTTTGACGAAAACCTGATTTTAGGGATACATTGCAGCTATGTCACGCGAAGTCCCATTTTTCATCCCCAATCAACCATGTTTGGAAAATGTTGATTTACGATTGATTTGTAGGTGACTATTAAGAACAAAGATTTTCTATCCATTTTCGTGAATTTTGAATTTCAATCGATTTAATGTCGACTTCGAAGAAAACAAGATTTTAAGGCTATGTTGCAATTGTGTCACACGAACTCCCATTTTTCACCCACAATCAACCATGTTTGGAGAACTTTGATTTAAGATTGTATTGTAGATGAATATTACGAACATTTTATTTTCTATTGGCTTTTGTCAATGTTGATTATGGGTGAAAAATGGAAATTCGCATGACACAACAGCAATGTAGTCTTAAAATCAGGTGTTAGACGAACTTGGTTGTAAATCAATCAAAAATGAATGTTCACAAAATTCAATATAAAATAAAGGATCCTAATTGTCATCTACAACACAATATTAAATCAAATTTCTCCAAACATAGTTGATTATGGGTGAAAAATGGGAGTTCAAATGACGTAGCTGCAATGCAGCCTTAAAATCAGGTGTTAGTTGAACTCGACATCAAATTGATGGAAATTAAACATTCATGAAAATCAAAAATAAAGGTTCTTAATAGTCATCTATAACACAATCTAAAATCAAATTTTTCCAAATCTGGTTGATTATGGGTAAAGAATGGGATCGTGCATGACACAATTGTAGTGTAGCCTTAAAATAAGTTGTTATGAAAGACAATATAAAATAAAGGATCCTAATAGGCATCTACAACAAAAACCTAAATCAATGTTTTTCAAACATGGTGTATTATGGGTGAAAATTGGGAGTTCGCATGACATAGCTACAGCATAGCCTTAAAATTAGGTGTTCGCCGAACTCGACATTAAATCGATGGAAATTCAACATTCACTAAAATCAATAGAAACTAAAGGTTCTTAATAGTCATCTACAACACAATCTAAAATCAAAATTCTCTAAACTTTGACATTTATCGGTGAAAAATGGGAGTTCGCATCACATACTTGTAATGTAGCCTTAAAATCAATTGTTAGATGAACATGGTTTGTAAATCAATCGAAAATCAACCTTCACAAAAGGCGATATAAAATAGAGGTTCCTAATAGTCATCTACAACACAATCCTAAATCAAAGATCTCGAAACATAGCTGATTGTGGTTAAAAAATGGGAGTTCACGTGACACAGCTGCAACATAGGATTAAAATCAAGTGTTCGACAAACTCGACATTAAATCGATGGAAATCAAAATTCAGGAAAACTAGTTGTAAGAAAATAAAGTTTCTAAATGCTCAATTACAACACAATTTAAAATCAAAGTTCTCCATACCTGATTGATTATGGGTGAAAAATGGGAGTTCACATGACACAACTACAATGCCTTTAAATCAGGTGTTAGCTTAACTTTCCTGTAAATCGATCGAAAATCAATGTTCATGAACAGTAAATAAAATAATGGATCCTAATATTCATCTACAACAAAATCCTAAATGAAAGTTCTCCAAACATGATTCATTATGGGTGTAAACTAGGAGTTTAAGTGACATAGATGCAATGTATCCTTAAAATCAGGTCTTCATCGAACTTGACATTAAATCGATGGAAATTCAACATGAACAAAAATAGATACAATATAAAATTTCTTAATCATCATCTACAACACTATCTAAAATCAAATTTTTCTCCAAACATGGTTGATTATGTGTGAAAAATGGGAGTTCTTGTAAAATAGCTGCAATGTAGCCTTAAAATCAGGTATTCGTGAAACTCGACATTAAATCGATAGAAAATAAAAGTTCTTAATATTAATCTACAACACAATCTAAAATCAAACTTAGCCAAACTTGGTTGATTATGGGTGAAGAGTGGGAATTTGAATGACATAGCTGTAACGTAACCTTGAAATCACGTGCTAGACAAACTAGGTTATAAATTGATCAAAAATCAATTGGGCCACGAAAGGAAATAAGAAAATTAAGGATCCTAATAGTCATCCACAACACAATCCTAAATCAAAGTTCTCGAAACATTGTTCATTATGTGTGAAAAATGGGAATTTGCATGACATAACTACAACGTAGCCTTAAACTTCTCTGAACCTGGATATTTTTGGGTGAAATTTGGAGTTTGCATAAAACAGCTACAACATAGCCTTGAAATCACATTTTATATAAACTTGGTTGTAAATCAATTGAAAATCAATGTTCACAAAAGGAGATATTAAAATCAAGTGTTACATGAACTTGGCTGTAAATCGATCAAAAATCAACATTCACAAAACACGATATAAAATAAAGGACCGTAATAGTCATCTACAACTCAATCCAAGATCAAAGTTCTCCAAACATGGTTTATTATGGGTTAAAAATTGGAGTTCACATGACACAGGTGCAACGTAGCCTTAAAATAAGGTGTTCACCAAACTCGATAATAAATCGATGGAAATTTAACATTCATGAAAATCAATATAAAATAAATGTTCTTAATAGTCTTCTACAACACATTCTAAAAAAAAAATTACCCAAACTTAGTTGATTATGGGTGAAAAATTACAGTGTGCATGACACAGCTCTTAGACGAACATGGTTGTAAATTTATTGAAAATCAACGTTCACGAAAGGTGATAAAAAAAGGATCCTAATAGTCATCTACAATACAATCCAAAATCAATGTTCTCCAAACATTATTGTGGGTGAAAAATGGGAATCGTGACACCTCTGCAACGTAGCCTTAAATCATTGGAGATTCATCATTCACGAAAACCGATAGAAAATAAATCTTCTTAATATTCATCTACAACACAATCCAAAATTGAATTTCTCCAAACATAGTTGATTGTGAATGAAGAATGGGAGTTTGCGTGACAGAGTTGCAACGTAGCCTTAAAATTAGGTTTTTCTCGAATTTGATATTAAATTAATGAAAAATGAACATTCATGGAAACCGATCGAAAATAAAAGTACTTAATAGTCATCTACAACACAATCCTAAATCAAACTTCTCCAAACATGGTTTATTGTGGGCGAACAATGGGAGTTTGCGTGAAAGAGCTGCAACCTAGCCTTAGAATTAGGTTTTTGTCCAACTTGACATTAAATTGATGAAAATTGAACATTCACAAAAACCAATAGAAAAATAAATTACTTAATAGTCATCTACAACACAATCCTAAATCAAATTTCTCCATACGTCATCGATTTTTTGTTAAAAATGGGAGTTTGCGTGACACAGCTGCAACTTAGGCTTAAAATAATTTTTTCATGAAATTTGACATTAAACTGGCTAAAATTCAAAATTCGTGAAAACTGATAGAAAATAAAGGTTCATAATAGTCATCTACAACACAATCCTAAATAAAATTTCTCCAAACATGGTTGATTATGATTAAAAAATAGGAGTTTGTTTCAGCTACAATGTAGCCTTAAAATTAGGTTGTCGTGAAACTCGACATTAAATCTATGGAAAATAAATGTGCTTAATAGTCATCTACAACACAATAGTAGATCAAAGTTCTCCAAACATGGTTGATTGTGTATAAAAAATGGTAGTTCACATGACACAGCTGCAATGTAGCCTTAAAAATAGGTCTTCGTTGAACTCGACATTAAATCGTTGGAAATTCAACATTCACAAAAACCAACAGAAAATAAAGGTTCTTAATAGCCATCTACAACACAATCCTGAATCAAATTTCTCTGAACATTGTTGATTATGGGTGAAAAATGGGAGTTTGCATGACACAGCTTCTACATAGCCTTAAAATCAAGTTTTCATCAAACTCGACATTAAATCGATGAAAATTCTTCACAAAAACTAATAGGAAATAAAGGTTTTTAATAGCCATCTACAACACAATCTTAAATCAAATTTCTCCAAACATTGTTGATTATGGGTGAAAAATGGGAACGCATGACACAGCTTCCACATAGCCTTAAAATCAAGTTTTTATCGAACTCGACATTAAATCGATGAAAATTCTTCACAAAAACCAATAGAAAATAATGGTTCTTAATAGTCATCTACAACACAATCCTAAATCAATGTTCTTTAAACATGATTGATTATGGATTAAGAAGGGGATTTCATGTGACAAATTTGCAACGTAGCCTTAAAATTAGGTTTATGTCGAACTCGATATGAAATAAATGGAAATTCAACATTCACAAAAATCCATAGAAATTAAAGGTTCTTAATAGTCATCTACAAGCTAATCCTAAATCAAAGTTCTAGAAACATGGTTGATTGTGTGTGAAAAATGGGAGTTAGCATGACACAGCTGCAACATAGTCTTAAAATCAAGTTTTCGTCAAACTCGACATTAAATCGATGGAAATTCAACATTCACAAATACCAATAGAAAATAAATGTTCTTAATAGTCATGTACAACACAATCCCAAATCAAAGTTATCCAAATATTGTTGATTGTGGGTGAAAAATGGGAGTTCGCATGACACAGCGGCAATGTAGCCTTAAAATCAATTTTTCATCAAACTCAACATTAAATCGATGAAAATTCAACACTCATAAAAACCAATACAAAATATAGTTCTTTAATAATCATCTATAATATAATCCTAAATCAAAGTTCTCCAAACATTGTTGATTGTGGGTGAGAAATGAGAGTTTGCATGACACAGCTGCAACGTAGCTTTAAAATCAACTTTTCATTGAACTCGACACTAAATCAGTGGAATCTAAACATTCACGAAAATTGATAAAAAATAAAGGTTCTTAATACTCATCTACAACACAATCCTAAATAAAAGTTATCCAAACATGGTTGATTGTGGGTGATAAATGTGATTTTGTGTGACACAGCTACAATGTAGCCTTAAAATAAGGTTTTCATTAAACTCAACATTAAATCAATGAAAATTAAAAATTCATGAAAATTGATAGAAAATAAAGGTTCTTGATAATCATCTATAAGACAATACTAAATCAAAGTACTCCAAACATGGTTGATTGTGTCTGTGAAAAATGGGAGTTCACGTCACATAGCTGCAATGTAGCCTTAAAATTAGGTTTTCGTCGAACTCGACATTAAACCGATGGGAATTCAACATTCACCAAAACCAATAGAAAATAAAGGTTCGTAATAGCCATCTACAACACAATCCTAAATCAAAGTTCTCTAAACATGATGGATTATTGGTGAAAAATGGGAGTTCGTGGGACAAACTAAATGGAAGTTCATGCAAGTTCGACTAAAACTTTATTTTAAGGCTACGTTGCAGCTATTTCATGCAAACTCCCATTTTTCACCAATACTGAATCAAGTTTTGAGAATTTTGATTTTATTTTGTGTTGTAGATGACTATTAAGAACCTTTATTTTCTATTGTTTTTTGTCAATGTTGAATTTCCATGGATTTAATCTACAACACAATCTAAAATCAAAGCTCTCCAAACCTTAGCTATACTTTGATAAAAAATCAATGTCCACGAAAGGTGATATAAAATACAGAATCCTTATAGTCATCTACAACACAATCATAAATCAAATTTCTCCAAACATGGTTGCTTATGGGTGAAAAATCAGAGTTCGTGTGACATAGCTTCAACGTAGCCTTAAAATCTGGTGTTCACCGAATTTGACATTAAATTGATGGAAATTCAACATTCACAAAATTTGATAGAAAATAAAGGTTCTTAATAGTCATCTACAACACAATCTAAAATATAACTTCTCCAAACCTAGCTGATTATGGGTGAAAAATAGGAGTTCACATGACACAATTGCAACGTAGCTTCAAAATCAAGTGTTAAACAAACTTCGTTGTAAACCAATTGAAAATCAACGTTCACGAAAGGCAATATAAAATAAAGGATCCTAATAGTAATTTACAAAACAATCCTAAGTCAAAGTTCTACAAACGTGGTTGATTATGGATGAAAAATGGGAGTTTGGATCACATAGCTGTGACGTAGCCTTAAAATCAGGTGTTTATGGAACTTGACATTAAATCGATGGAAATTCAACATTCAGGAAAACCTATAGAATATAAAGGATCCTTATAGTCATTTACAACACAATCCTAAATCAAAGTTCTCATAACATGGTTGATTATGGCTTAAAAATGGGATTTCACATGACATAGCTTCAACGTAGGCATAAGATCAAGTGTTATCTGAGCTCGACTGTAAATCGATGGAAAATCAACATTCACAAAACTCGATAGAAAATAAAGGTTCCTAATAGTCATATAAACCACAATCTAAAATTAAAATTCTATAAACTTAGTTGATTATGGTAGAAAAATGGGAGTTCGCATGACGTAGCTACAACGTAGCCTAAAATCAGGTGTTTACCAAACTTACCTGTAAATCAATGGAAAATCAACGTTCATGAAAGCTGATAACAATTTTTTGGGGAAAATTGAAAATATGGGTTTTATAGCTACTCGTGTGCTACCAAATCGTCCATTTTTTGAAAAAATAAGTTGTTATGGAAAAAGATAGATTATTTTGAAAGGTAGAAGCAGTTGAGGTAACAAAGGAAAATTTTGTGAATCTTTTTAATAAAAGTCTGATAAATGGGTTTTGTAGAGAATGTCATTTTGAGTAGGCCCAGGTCGTTCGTTTTTTGAAAAACTTATTTTTCACCAACATGCAAGAACCCCTTAAAAATAAAATGTACTAAACAATTATTTTTTTAGAAAAATCAAAGATATGGGTTTTGCAGGGGCTTGTGTGCTAAAGAGACCCATAGAGTCTGTGATTTTAAAAAATAATTTATTTTTGAAAAATATAGTTTGTTTGAAAAGTAGTAGTAGAGGTAACAAACACAATTTTTTGGAATCTTCTTAAGAAAAATTTGAGAAATGGGTTTTGTAGAGCATGTCATTCTAAGTAAACCCAGATCGTCCATTTTTCAAAAAACTAAATTTTCACCAAACACAAGAACCCATCAAAAATTGAAGATATGGCTTTTACAGTTGCTCGTGTGCTAAGGAGACCCAGATTCTCCATTTGTTGAAAAAAAATATTTTTATTGAAAAACATAGATTTTTTTGAAAAGTAGAAGCAGTAGAGGTAATAGAGGCAAATCTTTCTTATCTTCTAAAGAAAAATATGACAATGTATTTTGTAGAGAATGTTGTTCTGAGTAAACCCAATTCGTTCATTTTTCAAAAATAAAAAATTTCACCAACATGCAAGAACTCGCAAAAATAGACAACGAAACAAATGTTTTTAGAAAAATCGAAAATATGGGTTTTGTAGGTACTCGTGTGTTAAAAAATTTGTTGAAAAATATATTTTTTGAAATGTAGAAGCAATAGAGGTAACATAGGCAATTTTTGGAATATTCTTTAGAAAAATCTGAGAAATGGGTTTTGTAGAGAATGTCGTTCTATTTAAACCCAGATCACATGTTTTTCTAAAAATTGATTTTTCACCAATATGCAAAAACACCTCAAAAATAAAATGTATGAATTTTTTTTTTTTTTGGAGAAATGGAAGATATGGGTATTGTAGGCACTCATGTGCTAAAGAGACCTAGATCGCTTGTATTTTGAAAAAAAATGAGTTTTTTCTTGAAAAAGAGATTTATTTGAAAAGTAGTATAGTTTTTCTTGAAAAAGAGATGGGTATTGTAGGTGCCTCTATAAGTTTTTATAGAGGCTATTTTTTTTAATCTTCTTAAGAAAAATTTGAGAAATGAGTTTTTTAAAGAATATTGTTTCTGAGTAGGCCAAGATCATACATTGTTCGAAAAACTAAATTTTCTCCAAATGCAAGAACCCATTAAAAATAGAATCTACAAAAAAATTTTTTGGGGAAAAATACAATATATGGGTTTCATAGGTGCTTGTGTCCTAAAGAGATCTAGTTCACATGACACAGCTGCAACGTAGCCTTAAAATCAAGTGTTAGACGAACTTGGTTGTCAATTGATCAAAAATGAAAGTTCACGAAAGGTGATATAAAATAAAGGATCCTAATAGTCACCTACAAAACAATCATATAAATGAAAGTTCTCCAAACATTGTTAATTATGGGTGAAAATTGGGAGTTCACGTGACACAATTGCAATGTAGCCTTACAATCAGGTGTTCATCGAACTTCACATTAAATAGATGAAAATTCAACATTATAAAAAATTGATAAGTAAGTATACAAATAAATCAAACAAAACAGTGATATGAAATATGATGCCAATGGGACAATTGCACTCACAAATAACATTGGCTTCAAAAAACTTAAACATTCATGAAAATCGATAGAAAAAAAAGGTACTTAATTGACATTGCATTAATTTACAGTCGAGTTTGGTTAACATCTTATTATTAGGCTACATTGTAGTGTGTCATGCAAACCCCCATTTTTCACCCATAATCAACGAATAATCAATTTCTAGGCAAGTTCGGCTAACACTTGATTTTAAATCTACATTGCAGCTATTTGATGCGAACTCCCATTTTTCACCCATGTAATGAATCAGGTTTGGAGAATTTTCATTTTATATTATAGTGTTGTAGATGACTATTAAGAATCTTTATTTTCTTTCAATTTTTTTCAATGTTTACTTTCCATCGATTTAATGTCGAGTTTGGCGAACACATGATTTTAAGGCTACGAACTCCAATTTTTCACCCATATCAACAATGTTTGGAGAACTTTGATTTAGGATTGTATTGTAGATGACTATTAGGATCCTTTATTTTATATCACCTTTTATGAACATTTATTTTTTAATTAATCTATAGCGAATTTCATCTAACACATGATTTTAAGGCTACATTGTAGTTGTGTT